>KK120048.1:179053-190477 GCA_000611955.2 Stegodyphus mimosarum | reverse complement strand
TTCGCATGGATGATTTACATAAACATTTCAGTCTCGAGTAAAACATTTTGCTTGATCTGTCTGTTCAAAGTGACTTCGGTGAATTGAATGCTTAATGATTTGACGCACTAACGCTTAAAACAATTAACACCGACACATTAAATCTAGACAATTCGAGGCAATCTAGACAGTTCCTAAAAAACTGAAAGAAAAAATGCAGTGTAAGAACTTCAAATTTCAAATTGATATTTGGAAGAGTTTACTGTTACAGTTTCAAAGATTTAAGAATGTAATTTCAAATTATATATATATATATAATGTCATATGTTCGGAAGCATAGAACAGGAATTAACTTGCAGTCGTCGTGACCAAGGATAAATATTTTGATGCGCAGTTAACGCCTGTACTTTTAGCAGCTTTCGATAGTCGAGTGGAAGGATGGAAGAAGATGTTGACACAATCCAAGTTCAGCTAATTATCATACTTATTTTTAGGCACATTAGAATCTTTCTTCATAGACAATATACTTTCTGATCATAAACAATTACAATAATTTTTCATATACACAGGTTAACTTGCGCGGTATTCTTTTAGACGGAGAAGCAGAGCAACGGGGATATTTTAGCAGTGGCGGAAGCTAGGAAAAGAATGATGTAATTAACCGTCAGAGGTATTTATAGCAGAGTAGGTGCAATTCTAGAGACAAACTATGATTGGTTAATACTGGTTTCCCTTTTCAGTAGCGTTTCAAAACGTAGAAAAATCTCGTATTTGTGAGAACAGAGGAATTTAGGGAGAGCACCAAATCTAGAATTGTAACCAATCTTTTAATATAAACGCTGCTGCTTATATAAACTGTTGGACTAGCTGTAACAACGAGGGTGCCCTCTGGTGAGTAGCCAGAGAAATACTCCAGTAAAAGCCAAGTGACGCACCTGATAAGTTGTATCAGAGTTTTGCTCTGAAATTTTCTTATGTTAAATGTAATGTCTTTGTGTAACTTAATTTTCGCTTGGCTTTTGCTCAATTTCTTTTTCAGGTATAATACCTGCATCTACACCCGTTGGATCCAACTCCTAAAACTTTAGGTAAAGAATACTTGGCCTGTCAAGCGTGATTGTTTTTTTTTCTGCCACTCCGATGGATTAAGCAGCAAATAGTTGTCAATATCATTTGTTTTGCATTTAAACATTTATCTTTTGTAACGTTTTAACTCTTAATGTTGAAAGCGTGCAAATATTTAACTAGAAAACGTAAAAATACTTCACTGTCTTCTTACGGTGTGTATATATATATATATATAATGTATCATTTATATCATTTTGAAATGATTAAGAAATTCTTTGATTTTGTTTACACAAAATGCGTGCACGAGGAATGTATAATCATAATATTCAACTTTGTTTCGAAATGGTAAATGTGGTAAAACATAAAAAGATATAATACAGGTATATTCAAAATGAAGTATTTTAGGAGAAAAATTCTGTATTAAAATTGTTATGTATAATATGCTGAATGTATTCAATCTTATTAACGTAGTTTCGATTTCACTGGCGCCAAATACACTTGACGAGCCAGTAACTCGATGCCATGTTTATTACCCTGTGCCGTCATAACGATTTTTCTTTACTGGTATTTTTTTTCTTGCATTTCCAGTTGCATTGCTAGAGAATTGTTTATATTAGATTATTTAATGTAGCGTAAGAAAATTTAGAGTAGAAAAGTTGCTGGAACTGTGCCATTTCTGTTATATATTTAGTGAACAAGGGTGTTTTTTTCATATATTATTTTGAAACTGTGTTATACGTTTTTCATATTAACTAACTTTAGTGTATTGACATTCTATCGTAAAATGACTGCAAATCTTTTCTGGGTAAGGTGACCTCATTGCAACCTTCTATTTAGTGCCATAATAAAGTGCCTTTTTTCATCAAAGACTTTAGATTAAGTGAAATACGTCACCATGTCGTTTCTTGCTAAAGGACGTAAACAAGGTATGTGTGTTCTAGCAAGCGAACTCGGTGTGAATGTTACTGAACAAATGACAATAGTTGATATTAAGGATGCCATTTTAATGAGTAAGGGATATAACGAAGCATTTACAAAACATCTTTTTTTAGCATAATTGCGAAACGAAAAGAAATAGAGGAACGCGAGTTTAACGAAAGAAAAGAGCGTGAGGATCGCGATTATAATGAAAGGAAAGAGATAGGAGAACGCAAGCACGAACTTGAAAAATTGAAAATACAAATAGCAAGTTCAGATGCTAGTCATGATTCCGTACCTGCTTTTAAACTCACTGACACGGATATTCCTAAGTTGCAATTACAAACTTTAATTCCTCACTTTAATTCAAAAAGTGGTGGAGCCTTTTTCTCACTTTATTTGAAAGGCAACTAACAATTTTGAACATACCTCAAGGGAAATGGGTATTGTATCTCTTAGGTTTGTTACCTAATGTCGTTACGAAACTAACTGCAAAGCAATCTCGTAGTGATGCTCAAGATTATGACAACATCAAACAAATTCTCTTAAAGCGTTTTAAATTAAGTCCTGAAAAATTCCGACAGTTATTTTCGCAGCATCACAAAAGTCCTGATAGTACGTGGCGAGATTTTAACTTTGATTTCAGAAATTTCTTTAACGGCTGGATTATCGAATTAAAAGTCAATACGTTTGAAAAATTAAAGGATTTGATGATATCGGACCAAATTAAAGGACGATTCCCTCCTGAGTATAAAGAACATTTTGTGGATCATTGTTTCGAATGGACTGGTTCTCTTCAACTGGCTTATAAATTTGATTTATATGAAGAAGCTAAAAACATCAGAGGTAGAAACGTCAGTAAGGACACTTAAAAACCTTCGCGATTTAGTGGTCCTCAAAATTATAAAAATAACCTTCAAATTGGTAAAACCTCAGTGGCAAGGAATTCTGGCATGAGAGAAGATCGACCAACTGTTAGTTGTTATGGTTGTGGAAAATCCGGCGTTGTTAAGGCTAAGTTTCCAACCTGCCCTCCTTCTTTAAGTAAGGATTCAGCCGACTTCAAAGCTATAAACCTACACATATCGTCTGCGGAGACACCTCACACGACTCTTTTAAGGGTAAGAATTAACGGATTTACGGAAATTGTCTGCGCTGACACTGGCGCTATTCACACTATAGCAGTAGAAACGTTATATAATCTCTTGAAAGAACAGGGAACAGAATTTAAGAAAACTGCTATGACGGTCACACTCGCCGATGGTACTCAAAGGGAGAAGAGGTCCACATGACTCAGGTAGACATTCACAGTGAAGGAAGATCATTCCACATAACTTTATTTGCTCTCCCCTCAGCAAAGGGTAACAGGACACTTCTAGAATCGGATTTTCTTAGAAGCGCTTGAATTGTCTTAGACCTACTAAATCATTGGTAGTTTTACCATGATAATCCAAAACAGAAGTATAAGTTTATTGATGACGATTTTAAACCCAGTGATCAAACCGAATGTACGTCGGAAGGTGATGCTTGTACTATTAAGTAAATGTGTAGGACAACATCTATCGCCTCATCAAAGATCACAATTAAATGAATTATTGAGTCAATATTCAACTATCTTCCAACCAGGGGGAGAAGCAAGACCTTTCATAGAACATCGAATTAAAACTGGAAAACCCTCCAGTAGCTGTACCACCGTACAGAATGAAACCTGCCAAGAAAGAAAATCTTAAATCAAGAAACTGACAAGCTCTTATCTGAAGGAATAATTGAAGAATGCGCATCACTTTATACATCATCCGATAAGTTTAATATCGAAACCTAATGGAACTGTGCGCCTCTGCATAGATTACCTGAAATTGAAGGCGATCACAGTTTCGGATTCCTACCCACTTCCGAGAATGGATGACCTGTTACATGAGGCAAAACCTACTTCTTTCATGTCGACCCTTGATCTTCGTGCAGATTATCACCAAGTGAAGGTTCATACTGATAACCAAGGCAAGACAGTCTTTGTGTGTCCCTTCGGAACATATCACTTCTTACAAATGCCCTTTTGGTCTTAGGAATGCTCCAGCAACATTCCAGAGATTGATAGACCGTTTTCGCATGGAAGTCCAATTGCGAATCTATCTGCGAATCCCTCACCTATCTGGACGACATAATCTTTTTGTCAGAATCATTCGAGAAAAACCTTTCCGATCTCAAAGCTATTTTCGAAAGACTTATGCTTTTCAAACTTCACGCAAACAGAGGGAAGTGCCATTTCGCTTCTTCTAGTGTGAAATATTTGGAATTTCGGATCACACAAAAAGGAATCAAAGTTGATTCAAAAAATGCTTCCTCTATCCAGATAGTTCCACCTCGCAGAAACGTCAAGGAACTCCAATCCTTTCTTCAAACGTGTTCTTGGTTTAGACGACATGTAAACAACTTCGCGGAAATATCACGACCCCTTAGTGATCTAATGAAGAAGAAAGTCCAATGGGAATGGGGTTTCAACCAGCAAAAAGCATTTGAAACTCTAAAAAACTGCCTCATAACACCTCCCGTATTGAAGCAGGCAAATGGAACTCAACCTTATACTCTTCAACCCATGCAAGCAATTACGCTCTTGGAAATGTTTTACTTCAAGGGGAAGGATCAAAAGAGCACCCTATCAAATATGCCAGCCGATTGCTTTCTCCGGCTCATGGCTTTTGAACCACAAGTCTCCAACCGGAAGACTTGATAGATGGGCAATTGAAATTCAGTCTTTCAACCTGAAAGTGCAATACATCCCTGGAAAGTTAAACGTCATTGCTGACATGCTGTCCTGTCCAAGCTCCGAGCATGAAGTTTCACCTTGTGGAATTTCAAATATATCTGTAGTGGACATGCTGACAACAAATCGAAAAGACATGCGTGAATCCCAACTTAAAGATGAAAATTTAAAAAAGATTATAGAAAGTTTCGAATCCACTCAGAGAATTGAAGAATGTACCAAGGGGAATCAACGCGGACTCTTAATGAATCAAGGTGTTCTCTACCGATACGTCCCTGACCCTGATTCAGAAGAGGCCTAGTTAGTCATTCCAACTGCCGAGCGTCAATTCATCATGCAAAAGCACCATGATGACCCAATGGTTGGATATTATGGAGAGGAAGGAACATTTCAACGAATTGCCGAACGCTATTATTGGACTGGTATGAAAAAATACATATCCTACTAATATAAACTCTGCTGTTACTATAAAATGTTGGACTAACTGTAACAACAAGGGTGCTCTCTTGTGAGTAGCCAGAGAAATACTCCAGTAAAAGCCAAGTGACGTACCTGATAGGTTGTATCAGTTTTGCTCCGTAATTTTCTTATGTTAAATGTAATGTCCGTGTATAACTTAAACCTGTTAATAAATTATTGGTAAACTATAAAGGACTCTTTTATGAACTCATCCAAAACGACCCCCCATAGAATGTTAATTTTGAGATCGCCAATTACTTTTTAAAGCAGCTACCATATTTTGTTATAGCTTACATATCCCCCCTTCAAAAGAAAGGCCGGGAGGGCAGACTGGCAGAAAAGTATTAACGAAGCAGGAGAGAATTTAGTACACTCACTTCCAAAAGTTAAGCACGAAGATGTAAACTGCAAAAAAAATCAACAAATACTGCTTTGATTGACACAAAATTCGGCAGGAAAGTAGCATATATATTTATTTATGCATAAAACAAATTCAATAATTATATACAAAAATGAAAACAATATTAAATTTTTGTAAGTTATTAGATAATGACATACTGGAGACTTAAACAGAATTATGTATAAACTGAAAATAAACGGCATAAAATGAAAAAAGAACATTAATAGGGTATGTGATCCCCCTTCATCTCTATACAAAGTTTACATCTTGTGACCATGCTTTCAATTAGGTAGTCAACCACCGCAGAATTAAGCAAGCGCCATTCTTCTTGTTGAGCAGTTTCCAGCTCAATACGAGTGGCTGGAGGTGGTAAACGTGAAGATACAGCACGGCCGAGAGCATCCCAAAGATTTTCAATGGGATCAAGGTCATGCGAATATGCTGGCCACGCCATACGCGCAATCCCTTCACTCTCCAAGTTGTCATCCACGATGTCAGCTCTATGGGGATGCGCGTTATCGTCCATTAAAACAAAAGTAGGGTCAACTGCTGTATCGTACCATCCCACAATGGGTTCTAGGACTTCATCTCGATACCGGACACTGCCAAAGAACCCCATTTAAAGATGTGCAGGTCGGTGAGATATCCTAATGAAATCCCTGCCCACGCCATAATGCTTGCACCTCATAATGCGTGATGTTCGGTGATGTTTTTGGACTGATTGCGTGTTCGTTGTTCAAGCCATATCCTTATACGCTTGTCATCTGGCTCCAGAGCAAATCTTGACTCATCAGTAAACATGACATTGCCCCAATCAGACACATTCCAATTTACATGTTCTCGGCACCACTGTAATTGTACCCCTCTTGATTGGACGGATAGAGGAACACAAACTCGAGGTACCCGGGCGTACAGTCAACTCCTATGTAGTTTTCGGAGTACAGTAGCTGCAGATATCGCCTTACCAATGGACGCTGTAACCATAGATGTGTGGTGGGCGTTCTGCGATTCCGCTTGGCTACAATAACAATATATCGATCTTCCGCGGAGGTTGTAACCCTTGGGCGACTGGCTACGGGCCTTCGGACAACTGTCTGTGTGGTTTGGAATTGTTTCCATAAACGTTAAATTACAGAATGATGAACGCCGAAGAAAAGAGCACCATCTGTGATCGACTGTCCTGCTTCAATGCGCCGCACTACACCTTCTTTAAGCAATTACAATCAACTGCTTATAAGAAGCCAGCTTTATGAAGTCTGTAACCCTTCTTATAAGACTGCCTTTTTTGCATATTTCTTGACATGAAAGCGCGATTGGCTGTTACCTAATATATTTGCATACTTCCATCTACCTCTGCAGCGAATTGCATCCTCTTCAATTCTGATTGGCTTCCGGTAATTAGCATTTTCCTCTCCGTGCTTAACCTTTGGAAGTGAGTGTATATGAGGAAAGACATGAAGAAGCGTCAAGGACATAACCGTTAGGTTTGCCTATGCCCCATCATTTTTCATGACATTTCTCATACATAGATTATGTAAAACTTAAACAACTAATTTACAATTATTGCAACAACAATATAATTTTTAAATAAACTGACTAATAAATTAGAACAAAAATTAAGACAAATATAATTTTAAGTCTTTTATTCCTTTTTGAAAAAATGTCCAATTTTTTTTAATGTTGAATGAAACGTTTGTAAATGTAGTAGATATCACGTGACTTCCGACTTCCTTGTATGGTCCATTAAATTACACACATTTTTTGCTGCTGAACTTACTTCGTCGAGTTTCATTAGAGATACGTTTCTCGTTCAATAACTCAGTTCTCACTTCGCGGCAAGACAAAAATAAGTAAAAACTCATAGCACTTTTATTAAAAAGTGCAGAAAAACTAAAACATCAAATGTAGATATCACGTGACTTCCGACTTCCTTGTATGGTCCATTAAATTACACACATTTTTTGCTGCTGAACTTACTTCGTCGAGTTTCATTAGAGATACGTTTCTCGTTCAATAACTCAGTTCTCACTTCGCGGCAAGACAAAAATAAGTAAAAACTCATAGCACTTTTATTAAAAAGTGCAGAAAAACTAAAACATCAAATGCATTTGAAAACAGATCAAAAAACAATTTTTACAATTAAACTAAGCAATTCAGAAATTTTCTGTGCCCATAACTAAAAGTTAACTTTTGATCCCACTGGGCAAAAAGACACTGAAGTTCGTGCACCAGATGACTTAATTCTCTGTTCTACTAAGAGTATCAGATGTAAACAAATGGCAGCTCCGTTAGGCCTAGCGACACTTAAACTGTTGATAATTCTACAACTATTGCGTGCACATTAATTAAAGGCGTAAAAACTTTAGCCGGAATATAAGAACAACATAATTCAATTACTTTTACAGCAAAAAATGCCCAGTTTACAAACATGTAAGAATAAAGAAACTGAGCACACTGAGCCGAGTAACAGAGTGGATGCAGAACATATATTTACATACTTTTGGTGCTGTCGATTGGAACCAAAATAGGAGGTACACATCTACATGTTATAGCAGTCCTATATACAAAATTTCAACATTCTGAGGCCAGTCGTGTTTGATTTATGCACATACATTGATACATGCACAGGTAGGTACGTACGCATAGATAAGAATAAAATCAACATATAAGAATAAAAACACTGAGTTCTATGACCTGGGTAACAAAGAGGAATATACATACTTATGTACATACATATGTCACGTAGAAAATCTCTTCTGAATCCATTTTACAATCTGTTTTGGAAAGAGAGTTCTTTATTTTGTCAATACGTACAGATCTGACCCCAAAACATCATTCAAATAGATTCGAGAGCGATCAGAATGGATATTTTCTTCGATCTATAGCCAGTTCAGAAATACTAAGCAGCCGAGCCAGTTTTTGAGCTGATTACAATGATTTGTATTTATAGTGTTTTCTAAATGCATCAATTTTAGCATCATTTTGTTGCTGGTAAATGTTGCTCACTTGTACTAGGTTGAGTAATGATTAGTGTAATGTGTATCAATTTGTGATTGAGGTCACAGAAACTTCACGTAAAGTGAAAAGCTTTTGCAGGAAATAGTCTTCTCAAGTATTCTTTCGTAACTTGAAGTTTTGTGCTAGATAAACATTAATTCTGTATCAATAGGTTTTGCTGTTTTTTTAGCCAACGTTAGAGACGCTGCCTTCTCTCGCTCAAAATCATTTGTAAGGGAGTAAAATCATTCCAATTTACTGAAGAAAAACAAGAAAAATTCTACGTAAATCAGTCAACAAATTTAAGTAGAAAGTCAATCAAAAACTCATAAGATTCATCAATTGTCTTCTCTTCGTTCAAATAAAAGAAAATACAAAATTCAAAACAAAGACGAATTATTTTGTTACCAAATGTAGTCTGTTCTGAATTAATTATTACTTAATTCATATTGTTACGGATTTCATAGTTATTTATTTATTTATTTTTTATTATTTAGAATTGTAATTAGATTTGCTTCATGTTGCCTTAGCAACGCCGACGATTTCTGAAAAGACAGCTGCGTTGGAAGGTTAAAAATAGAACAGCGCGTGCATTTAATACCTAATAAATAAATATCTCGTAATTGCTGTTGCCATCCACAAAAATCCAGATATTTATAGATGTTTCCAGTATATTCGAGAAATTAATTATAAAGCTTATAAAAGCCGAGAACAAACAACTCATCTCAGTAGTAGCTGTAGTTCTAGCGAACTGTTTGTTTACTTAATGCTGTGATTGATTTGTAGCGATTTCGCTGTGAGATAGAATTAGTTTCTCTGTTTTGAATTGATTTTTGCTAAACGTTTGACATTTTGTGATATTGTTAGAATATTTTTGAAGAAATATTTCAGCATTTTGATTTATCTCTTGTGGAAAGAATAAATTTTTGTTAACTTTTTAACGTTAACCGTGTTTATTCCAGCCCTTTGTATTCAGTATGTCTATATCAAAACCAAGTGGTAGTAAAATTAAACGAAAAATCGCTGACGAACATAGAATATTCCAAGTAAAATGGGAATTAGAATATTTTTGCTGTGAAATAAAAGATAAAATAATCTGCTTGATATGTAATAATACTATTAATGTACCAAAGTTATATAATATTAAACGTCATTACGAACAACACAAATCGAAATATAACAATTACGAAGGATTAATGAGAGAAGAAAAGTTGAAAGAGCTCAAGTTAGGAGTGAAAAAGCAACAGTCCATGTTTAGTAAAGTATTGCAAGAAAGTGAAGCGGCGGTACATGCAAGCTACGTCTTGTCCGAGTTGATAGCTAAACATTCGAAGCCTTTTACTGACGGTGATTTCATCAAGGAATGCCTAATGAAAGCTGGAGAAATTGTTTGTCCTGGAAATGTGAAGGCTTTTCAATCAATTTCATTGTCTCGAAATACAGTTGCGGAAAGAGTTACTGATTTAGCCGCGAATTTAAGTGATCAGATCAAAGCAAAATCATCTAGTTTCGAAAGTTTCTCCATTGCCTGTGACGAGAGCACGGACATTAGTGGCAAAGCTCAATTAGCAGTGTTTCTTCGTTCTTGTGACAAGAATTTTAACATTTTTGAGGAATTACTGGAACTAATACCGATGCCTGGTACTACCACAGGAGAAGATATATTTACTTGTGTTTTTGGACTTCTGCAGAAATACAATCTACCTTTGGCAAAATTAAATTCTGTAGCTACAGATGGCGCTCCATCAATGACCGGGAAAAACAAGGGCTTCGTAGCATTACTAAGAAAAAAACTTAGTGAAATTCACGGTTCAAACATTCATCATATGCATTGTATTATACATCAAGAAGTTCTATGCACGAAAGTAATAAATATGGAGAATGTTTTGTCATATATAAAAAAAGTTATAAATTTTATAAGATCTCGAGGTTTAAATCAGCGTCAATTCACTGCTTTCTTAAGTGAGTTAGATAGTGAATATTCGGGTTTGTCCTACTATACCGAGGTACGTTGGTTATCTTGCTCCAAGATTCTCAAACAATTCTGGGATTTGAAAGAAGAAATATGTCAGTTTTTAAAAACGAAAAATCAAGACGTAAGTTTGTTTTACGATCCAATATGGATACAAGATTTATCTTTCTTGGTTGATATAACCAAACACTTAACCGATTTAAATTTATCGTTACAAGGAAAAGATCATATCATTACGAACATGTTTGACATAATTAAAGCATTCAAATGTCAACTAGTTCTTTGGGAAAAACAACTTAAAAATGAAGATTTGACGCACTTCCCGACGTGCAGCATGAACAAATCAAGTTTAGATGATACTTGTTCGTATCAAAAATACGCAGAAAAAATTGCAAATTTAACAACTGAATTTGAAACGAGGTTTAATGATTTTAGTTCCCTCGAAGACAAATTTTTTTTGTTTTCTTCGATTTTCTCAATAAGTATTGACTCAGTACCCAGCCATATGCAAATGGAGGTGATCGAGATTCAATGCAACTCAAATTTGAAAGCAAAATTCATTGAAGTGGGCGTGCCTGAATTTTACAAATATTTACCAGCCAGGTTTGAAAATACTCGAAAATTCGCATATGAAATTATTTCCATGTTTGGTAGCACTTATCGGTGCGAGCAGTTATTTTCAGTCATGAAAGGTAATAAGTCTCCTATTAGAAACCGTATTAATGATGCTCACCTTGGGTCAGCGTTGAAAGTTATCACTGCAAACAAAATTTCTCCGGAAATAGGAAAGATAATAGCAGAGAAGAGATGTCAAGTATCAGAACATAAACATTAAATTTTTCTTGTTCTTTTCTATATTATATATATATG
>KK120048.1:151264-171992 GCA_000611955.2 Stegodyphus mimosarum | reverse complement strand
CTAGGCTTAATTTTAAATTTATATTATATTGAAACAAAAGCTCATAAAAGTTTCTCTTACTTATTATGTGTACATATAGCTTAATAATAGTATATAAATTCCTAATATATATACGAATATGTAGGAATTTATGTATGTACACTGCGAAAAGAAAAATGAGACGGTTCTGTATCTCCTTTTCTACTGGGCCGACTGACGAAATTCAAATTGCGTTTTTCTTGTCTCGTAAGAGCGACTTAGGAAATATATTAGATTTATGTATAGCGTTATTCTAACATAGGTATTTTGACACGAAATCCGCGTTTTTCTGAAATGGCATGCCAGTTTCTTTTCATATTTCGATTCTACGAATTCTACTCTCGTAAAAATCGCACGAGTAGTTTTTTAAAAATTAGCTCTCAAAATTTTAGCTCCTCCTTAATTGAATTTGATATATTATTATTAATATCTCTTTTTTACTTAAATGATTTCTTTTTCCAGAATTCGAAATTTAAGCTCCAAATATAATACAAATATATTTCGCACATTTTTTATGATTTATTTTTAAAATTCGTATTTTTAAATATTTTTTATAAATTTTTCGAAAATATTGTTGCATTATAACCTATAAAATTTTTAACATCCTCTTAAAGTAGATGTATTTCTAGGCACACCTGCAAAAATTAGAGTTTTTTATTCAAAATGTTCTAAGATATACATTAAATTACTAATTGGCGCGTTTCGAAATTTGGCATCTTTTTTTTTTTGAGTGATAATAATGTCAAATGTGGTTTGTGCGCATTATTAGTCCAAAGGGGCTTTCTCTCTGAAGGAGTATTGTTTTCGTTTTACGATTTTGCGTAGGAAACATTAAAAGTCTGAATTACTTTCAAACTGTTGCCACCAAATCTTGCAGCCCTGTATTATATTTAAAGAAATTAAATAATGATGAATCTGCATAAATGCATGTATGTTTCTCAAAATTTGATAAAACAACGGTACCTAGAGCAATCCAATTTTGAATAACGTTCGTTTCCACCCGAATATGCGCATCTGGAAGCCCAAATTTGGAATCTGTTTTATTATCTATTTCATATTTTATAAAACTTTAATGAATTTTTGATGAACAAAGTCAAACGATTTAAAAGGGAGTAATGGCAACACTCTACGGAGGAAGAAAACCTTTTTATCTAGAGCGCGAGAAACTGTATATCGGAAATTCTAAAGATATACTCATTTTAAAATTATTTTGCGATATTGTTGTTGAACTGAATTTTATGGTTTAAGTGCGAAGATCATGATATTTAATAAATAAAGATAACACACAAAACGTTAAGAAACACCCGTTTGGGAAGTCATTTAAAATCTGAAAGCTTTCAGAATTTTTTTTTTAATTATTTTAAAGTATGAACGATGATACTTTTTCCGCTCGTCTGCAATGAAAAAGGAAAGAAAAATTAGGTTCCTATAAATTAAGAAGTTCAGCAAGTGGATTATTCTCAGCTCAAACTGAAAAAAAAATATGCCAAGATAAATTTTTGAATTTCTCCGTAAATGTCGCATCAAATTTTACAAAATTTAATATTTAGGTATAATTTGGGTGGTAAAATCGAAATATGGGAAAACATTGGCATGTCATGTGAGAAAAAGTCGGATTTTGTGTCAAAATACCTATGTTAGAATAATGCTGTATATAAATCTAATATACTTATATCCTAAGAAAATCTAATATATATATATCTAATATATATCCTAAGGTTTTGAGACACGAAAAACGCAATTTGAATTTCGTCAATCGGCATGGAAGAACGGGTGACATAGAACTGTGGCATATTTTTTTCCGCAGTGTACGTATTTACAGACAAACAGAAAGTGAGAGAAAGGAAATCAGATTTGTAATTCCATCGAATATGTGCCAAAATTTGCTACAAAATATGAAAATAAGCAAGAAATAAGGTGTAAAAGTTAATTTATTCCATATTGAAAGCAAAACTACAAGGAAGAAATAAGCTATTAAAGAAATGAAACACATTTCAAGTAATTGGGAGATATTAAAGGCATGTGATAAAGAGAAAGTGAAATTTCTTGTGCAAAATTTATGCCAGTGAATAATAGTTTATAAAAATTTATAGCCAAAGAAATGTTTGCTCCGAAGCGATAATCTCTACATATAATAAAGCAAAGAGTCTGTGTGTGTGTCTTTCGTTCGTGTTGCGAGTAAGCTAATAGACCCAGGGCCACGAAATTTGGTACATAGGTGTATCTACGCAAGAGCCAGTGCACCTCGAAGCGATTTTTTCGAAATTAAAATTAGAATTTTTTTTATTTTATGTTTTGTGACCAAATCGCGTCATTTTGAGACATAATGGGCTACAGGAAAGCGAGATTTTACTCTATACATTTCATTTTTACATCGTCGTGAAGCGTAGACACTTAGCTATTTTACGAACTTAAAATAAATTTCGTATTTAAATAAATCGATTAAATACCAATTTATCTAGGAAGGTGAGCTTAACACCTTTTCAGCGGAATTTAAAAAAAAACTGATTTTAAAAAATGTGCTGTTTATTTTCCTTTGATTTTTGGACACGTTGAACTTTAATCCTTTCGACACCTTTTAAAAAACGAATTTTGGAAAAATAATAATATTTTGTACTTTTTAAAAAATTTTTTAAATGAAGCTTCCGAATACACTTCTCACATCTCAGATATTTTAAAATGTAGTTTTGGCAACGATTTTCCTTTCTTATTGTTGTTGATAGATTTTTGATGAAATTGCATCATTTTGAATAGTTTCATTCTTTTAAAAATTTCGGTTTGGCAACAATTTTTCATCGTATTTCTTATGTTACTATTTTTAAGAGACTGAATAGTTTAAGAAATTAAAAAGTTGTTTCTTTTTGCACCTGTAAATTGTTTAATTACTTTATTAGGATAATTAACATTTATATCAAGGGATATTGCTTATTTCATTGTAATATTTTATATTATGTTTTAATTACACATAATTTTAATTATAAAAAAGTTTTGCATGATATTTTTGAATCTGTTTAAGTTCTTAATCCGTTTATACAATTTGAGTTCTTAAGATTTTGCAAAGGGAAGTTGGTTAATTTATTTATTAGGATAAGTAATATTTGTATTAAGGGATATTGCTTATTTCGTTGTATGCTTTTTATATGTAATGCATTTTTAACTGAATTTTTTTCCGTTGTTGTTTGTTTCTTTTTCGATAAAATTGTTCTGCATAGTAAAATTCTGTGCAGTTTTCAAATTTAATGTTTGGTGTTCTCTTTAGGCATTTTTCCGGTACACTTAAAAGCCAGACGAAGGCTGGCCGCGCAGCGGCTAGTTCCAAATAAAACAAGTATTTCAGAAACTAATAAGAAAATGTTGTTACAGCTTTAAAAAAGTTTCTTAAACGAAACAAAATAAAATAAAAACATTGTCAACAGTAATTAAGATAAAAAAGATTTTTAGCCTAATTTTTTTAACTGCAAATTTAAAAATTCAGTAGCAATAAAATTTTTTAGAAAAAAAATATGTCCTGAAACAAAGCCCATAATTTCTTTTCAAAATTGCGTCTAACATTTATTAAACTCTTAGTTGCAAAAAAAGTATTTATGCAATTTGCACTTAGAAATTTTGAAAATAAACCATAGATAATTGCGTAACTTTTCAAATTATTATTCGCATTATTTCAGTTTGTTTATCGTAAATTTAATTTTCACTTCTGGGTAGTTTTGGATATCAGACATCATATCATAGTCGTATATTTTTAAGTTTTAAATAACTCTGAAAAAGATAGTTCTTCAAAAGTAGCTTTGTTTACTAAAATCACACTTAAAAATTTAGGGCATATTGAAAATGTTTCTCATTATTGACCCGAATACTTAAACAGGATCCATCGATATCAATGTCACACAAACGCGAATTGCAAGCTGTCTGTCCAATAAACAGTACGAGGACTGATTGCCAAAAAAAAAAATGAACACAATTTAGCTAAGAAAGGTTTGGAAGTAACAAACCTATCAAAATGCAATTGCACTCCACTCCTTAGCTGCAGATGAGTGAACACGACATAATGTAATGACTTGGAAGTTCGGGGAAATAAGCAGATAAAAAAGCATGCAAAGCTCAAATAATTCAAATCGAGTTCCTTCTTAAAGAGTTCCTTTTTCCCTTGACTATATATCTAAACGTTTTTGGGTGTAAGGGGTTTTTTCGTTGATTCTAGCCTTCTGAATCGGTCGTGGAAATAAACTCTCTGGATTAATGTATTCTGTACAAAAGTTTGCAAAGGTAAGTGTTATCGTCTGCTTGTTAAGTATTTACTATTTAACATAGAAGGTTAGTTTCATACAAATACAAATGATATTTTATTAATTTAACCAGTGAATGGCAGTAATATTTAATTTCAGTTTGTTATTGTTCTAAAAAAGAATATTCATTAAATTTTTGTATTTTAAATCTGTAATCTCTCGACTTGCTTGGAAGAATACATGCTGTAAATAAAAACTTCTTAATTTGGAAATCTTTGATGTGTAATGTTTCTTCATCAAAGAACTAACTTTGTGAAGCCTAGTGTCCAAAGTTAAATAGTTTAGTATGTTTGGACTGCATCTTAGTAAGTGAGAAGCTTTCCTCCTGTGTGGTAATATGTAATTTTGCTTAAATTTCAACAACTTTCAAACTGTCGAAAATATAAAATAAGGATATAAATACTTACAAATATCGATTAATTTATACCTGATTTAGCAGTTCAGAACCAAGTCTAAATTTTTAAAGTCTAAATCTTTTCAAAATCAAATTTAATTGAAACCGTAAACCATAAATAAAACAGATTTTTCTAATACAATAACGGACATTAATATGATCTCATATTAATATAATTAGTATGAGTTTAGACAACTTAACTTATCAGCCAATTTATATTAAACTAAATAATTAACCTAGCCAGGTTTTTTTATGTCTACTGTCTAAAGCAAATAATATTAGAGAAAACTGCTTGGATTAGATTAAAAGAATTTTCTTTGGATGGTAAAATATTTTATTTCCAAATTAAGAAATTCTTCATGTGATGGAAACGTTTTATGCAGAATGAAGCAAATATCTTCGGCAGTATTTTATAACAGAAAAAGAAAATATATTAATTGACGCTAAGTATATAAATTGAAAAGCTAAATATATTAATTGATAATGAACTAAAAGAATAAAAATAATTACAAAACAAAATCTGAAATGGTTCAGATTTTAGCGATCGTTCAGAAGGATTTGCTAAGGTATTTTACGCTCTCTCTGAGCTGTATGTTTTAAACATTTTGCAGTTCCACTCACTCCTGCTAACCCATTTACATTTTTATCTTTTTAGCTTCATTATTATGCATCATTTTCTTCGGACTTACGCCTCTACTGTTAAACAGCAAAAATACAAAACCTTTCAAAACACCATAGAAGCATGCCTTTAGAATTTCCAATGCAGTGTTAAGTGTTGCCACACATTTCTTTATTTTTTCAGTCTTTTCCCAGTTCAAAATAACGTTCGGTTTTCTTAATAAGACGGATTAATAAGTTTTCTTAATAAAACTTTTTGTCTTTTTATTATTAACGTTTTAGGTTTAAATTTGTTTATTTAAATATCATATTCTTCGCACTTAATCCACATAAAATTCAATTCAACAGCAAATTCACAAACAGTATAGCTTTAAAATTTTCGATAGATAGTCCAGCGTGCTATAGGTAAAAATATTATATTTTGTACAGTGTTACTACTACTCCTTTCTATGCCGTTTATTACTAAAAATTCATTAAAGCTTTGTAAAATATGAAATATAAAATTCGAAATTGAAAATTGGGACTTTCAGGAGCACATGTTAGAGTCGAGGACTATGTCATTCAGAATTTGATAGCTCTAGGCACGATCATTTCTTCACAATGCGAGGAATATCCATATCTGGTTGCAAATAAAGTTTCCCGCCAAAAAACTTTCTTAATAAAGTTAGGGAAAAAACATGAAAACAGCACCTGTAGTGCGGGTAGTAATTACCATCCAAATCTGTAATTTTCTGCCAATGTTTTGGTAGTTTTTCAAAGCCTTCGGAGCCAAGAAACTTGGTGGCCAGGAGTCCAAAAATAGATCGATCTCATTTCGGACATCCTGTACAGAATGAAAGATAACACCAACAAGATGTAGCTCCAAGTGTGAAAAAAGGTAGAAGTCCGAAGGAGGGATATCGGGGCTATATGGTGGTTGTGGCAAAAGATCCCATTCGAGTTCGTAGAGAGTTCCGCCGGTGAATGCAGACACATGTTGTCTTGTATTATCTTGATGGAGCCTTACCTTTTTGCGCCGGAACTTAGTTCGACAATCTTCCTTGACAGCAGACTCCACACGGAGTACCCTTTATTTTCGAGAGTTTTACCTTTTTCAAAGATACTCTTTGTGGAAATACCACGGCAATCCCACCATATGCAAAGCATAGATTTTTTTGTTAGTCAAATTGCTTTTTGTGACGCTGCCGACGGGCTCACCGGTGGCAGGCCAATCCCCTTTCGGCCTGTGTTGTTGAAGTAAATCCACTTTTCATCACAAGGGACGATCCATTTTCGAGAGCTTTACATTTCTTCCAGATACTTTTTGTGGATAATACCATGGCAATCCCACCAGATACGAATCGTGATCTTTTTATAATCAAATTGCTCTTTGTGACGCTGCCGACGGACTCACCGGGGACAACCCCCTTTTCGCCCGTGTTGTTGAAGCCCCCTTTTCAACCCCCTTTTCAGTCTGTGTTGTTGAAGTAAATCCACTTTTCATCATAGGTGACGATCCGATTCAGAATTTTTCCCTTGCGTTGGTATTCGAGCAGATTAGTGTAGGCCCGAAGACGTCTGTCTTTATCTACTTGAGTCAGCTCATGCAGCACTCAGAGAATAAACTTCATCAAGTTTATGAGATGCATAGCGCGACTAATGGACATGGCATTAACGTCTAACTCCTTAGCAAACTCTCGAGTGGTTGCATAAAGATTCTCTTCCACAAGTTCTCCCAGGCGGGCATCATCGACATCAGTAGGCCGGCCGGAACGCTCTGCTACTTGAATGTCATAGTCCTTCTTTTTGAACTTTAGGTACCAGATCTTCACAGTGTCATATGACAGAATATTAGTACCTAAAGCTGTACACATGATTTGGTGACATTCTGTGCCTGACGTTTTGCAACAGAACTGGAAGTAAATTATGATTCTAATCTGGTAGCATGATAGTTTCATTTCACGCACCTTGTGCTTTGCGATATCCTTTTATTAATTTCACATCACAGTGCTCTAAAGCAAGTCTCTTACTTTCAAATGCGAAAAATTGTTTGATAAAATATGATTAAACACGCCGACCCGAACTGTTTAAGCAGATGCCACATAAAATTTGATTCAACACAAAAATCATAAAATATTTATAAACAGCATATCTTTAGAATTTCCGATAGACAGTCTAGCGCACTGGAAATAATTTTTTTTTCGTAAAGTGTTGCCACTGCTCGCTTTGAAATTCCTAATATTGTTAATCAAAAATTCGTTAAAATTTTACAAAATATGAAATAGAAAAGAAATTTGAAATTCAAAATTTAGGTTTCTATTTGCTCAAATTCGAGTGGAGGACTATGTTATTCAAAATTTGACGGCCGTAAGTATCATCGTTTCATCACAGTGCGAGACACATACATACATTCGTGCAAATTCTTCATTATTTAATTTCTTAAAAATAATGCAGGCCGATAATATTTAATGTCAGTCATTTAAAGTGATATGCCTCCAAATCCCGTCTCGACTAAATCTAGTTTGCACAGAAAACTCTGAGTGTTAATTATGTGGCAAAATTTATCTCAAAATACCTTTGAAAATCATATGTTGCTAACTTGAGACAGTGTTCATCATCGAAGGCGTTTTATATTCAGACAATTTTCTTCGCTAACCGAACTGTTCGTGAACTGAGGCTTTCGCGATCCAAGGTTCCACTGCACATTTACAATTATTTTGCATGATTACAATGCTGTAACAGTTTAGCTTTTGTTGTATTCCTAACTCGGTCTATCAGTTATCAACTAACTGGTTAGAATTTAAGGAAGGCATATCTATATTTGGTAGGAATTTATGGTATGGAAATTATGTAATATTCAACTTAAAATACTTACTCGCAGAGTTACAGAAAATAAAATTAAAGTATCAACGTCTGAAGGCTGAAAATATCCGATAATAATAAGATGGAAACTAGCATTGAAAACTACTCTAATTAACATTATCATCAGCTTCAGCTTTTTCTGCTCTAATAATTTTTATAAAATTGGCATTTTCAGATGAAATACCTTTCTTTCCCAGTTAAACTAGTTTACGGCTAATACCAAGGCTGCAAACGCTCCATTAGGGATATCTTCTTATGGGACTCATTATTTACGTGCTGCCAAATCTTTGCCACAACGATTTCCTCACTGCCTACATCCTCTCAGTTTATTATCACCTTATTATTAAATTTATATCTTCTAGAAATTAAATAAAACATATTATGTTTAGAAAGCAACAGAATTATTTTAGGCATTTGAATAATTGTTTTGAATTTACTCGTAGCAGTCTTTCAATGATAAAGGAGTTATCTTTGAATAATAGACGAAATTTGTATTATTTTTTCAAAAATATCTTTCTCGAGGTCAGATACGATAAGCGTGTAAATCGTGAGAAGTGCTTACGCTTTTCAGAAAATTCATAAGGTAGAAGATCTTGTAATAGAAACAAATTTTATGTCTTTACCTCACTATCTCCCTTTTCAGATTTCAATAAAAGCTAGTAATATTTTAAAACGTTTAGGAACTCCATAATGATCGTGAGTAATATATCTTACGTAGTTTAATTCTTTTTCTTCCCTGAAAATGGTAGTTCACTGTATTTGCGCCTTTTCTTCAAAACCGTTTTCCTTTTTTTCCCCTGCTTAGAAGTGTTTTATATATCTTCAAATTGGCTTTCGAAAATTAAAAACCGATTTTACGAACGTTTTATGAAATTTTCTTAAGGAGCCTTACAACTTCTACTTGGATATTATTCCTCTAAAAAGATACAAATAATCCAGGAATTTTTTGTGACAATTTTTGCCGAAATGTTTCTGAGACTAAATATTTTCAACATATTCCAGGAACTCTACCAAACGATAAATCAAAGCGTTTATTACAAAGGCATCTCAACTATTTTTTCCTAAAACGTCATGAGTTTACAGAATGAATTTTCTATGAGGTAACAGTTTGCTTTGATTCAGTTAATCCCTGGCATGGATTCGAAAGGTCCCCATTAGCGTGGATTCTAAAACTGAGCAAAGAACAGTAATAGGGTTTTGCAGTAAAGAGTGAAAACAGCTGATTGATTACAGATGAAATGTTACATCAATGAAACGTTTTTGCCACGGCTTTTCTGTAAATTACTCATTAATAATCAACAGCTCTACTAATAATTACTCATCGATGATCAATTGTGTAGCACTGGGAAATGATAAGTTTTTTAATCATTCCCTGCACACCTGTAAGTCGAATGTAATTTTTTTTCTAATTGGTCGTTTATTGCATATACTTATAAATTCTCAATTTTTTTCAATGTTTTCATTTATAATTAGCAATAATTTGTATATTTTTATCAGTGCACAGGTTTTTGTTTTATCTTTGTTTTACCTTATATTTGTGTTATTGTATATATTGCTACTCTTATTGTACACTCTGCTAAAAAAAAGGGGGGACAGTTTTATTTCTCTTGTTTTAGTGGGGCCGATTCATGAAATTTAATTTGCATTTTTAATGTCTCGAAAGCGCGACTTAAAATATGTAGATTTATATGCAACGTTGTTCTGACGTAGATATTATGACCTTAAATCTGACTTTCAGAATCAGCAAATTGATTTTGTTTTGTTTTTTCACATTTCGATTCTACGACTCAAATTATACCTAAATATTAAATTTTGTAAAATTTGATAAGAAATTTAAGAATTTATCTTGGAACACTTTTTTCAGTTTACGCCCAGAATAATTCATATGACGAAATTCTTAATTTATGGTAAATATTTTTCATTCCCTTTTCATTATACACGAGAGGGTAAAAAGGTGCATCTTATATTTTTTCGAATAAGTTTAACAAAGCCCGTAAACCACATTTGGCGTCATTATTACTTATAACAAATATGCTAAATTTCAGAACGCGCCAATATACAAATTCACGTATATTTTGGGAAATTTTGAGTAAAAAACTTTAGTCCTTTGCAGGTATGCTTAGAAATACCTGTCTTTTGAGGTCATGGTTTAATTTTTATAACTTTTAATTCAAAAAAGGTTTTCGAAAAATTTATACTTAGTACTAAAGTATACAAATTTTAAAAATAAATTAGAACATATCTGTGAATTTTACTTGGATTCAACCTAAATTTCGAACTGTAAAAGTTGGAATCAAGGAAGTTTTAAAAAAAAAGATATTAATTATATGTACCAGATTCAATTAACATTGAGGAGTTAAAATTTTCAGAGCCATTTTTTTAAATTACTCATACGATTAAAATTCGGTATGTCACTGTAGGAAAAGTCCTGTTTTATCTCAAAATGCCTATTTTGGAGCAATGCTGTGTATAAATCTAATACGTGCCCTAAGTCGCGCTTTCGAGGAATGAAAAACGCAAGTTAAATTTCTTCTGTTCGCACAGTAGAATGTGAGATATAGAACTGCCCCCCCCTTTTTTATGTGTGTGTGAAAGAGAGTGTACATTGTTTACTCTTACTTCTTGATTCCACATGTTACTAGTGTGGTGTTTCCTACTTCTGTCATCTTACTGTTTTACTTATTTCATGGTTGCATATTTGAAATATTAGCCCTGGAACTACCTTTCAAAGTTATCACTGCACTGGAACAAAAGTCTCTATTTTTCTTTCATTGGAGCATTTCCCTCATCGAACTTCAAAGACATGTTGTTTTAGGTAGATATTTTTGAGTAACGGCTTAGTGAGGCCATAGCCTTGCACATCTATAATTTATTCGTATTCGTTAGATCGTATTTGCTGCTTTGCTTATGAGGTGATGGAACCCCCTATACCGACGATGTTAAATTGGCCATTTTCGATGTATCTTTTCTCAAAATCTGCTGTAGATGCACTCTTGAAATTTTTTGTGTAATTAAAGTACACCTATCTGATTATACTGAAATGAGCTTTTGGAACATTTTGAATTTTAAACTAATTTATAGAATATTTTATTAGGCATAGTAAAATATAGCGTTTTTCTCACGCACACAAAAAAAATGTGTGAAATTTTTTTTCTCAGTTAATCACAAAAAGCTCATTTCAGTAAATATTAGGAAATATAATAAAAAAGCCATAAAAATTTTAGGTACCTGGAAGCAGTAGTTCCTGAGAAAAGATGCATCGAATACACTCACTTCCAAAAGTTAAGCACGAAGATGTAAAATGCAACTAAATCAACAAATACCGCTTTGATTGACACAACATTCGGTAGGAAAGTAGCATATATATTTTAGCATAAAAAATCAATAATTGTATACAGAAATGAAAATAATATTAAATTTTTGTAAGTTATCAGATAATGACATACTGGAGACTTAAACAGAATTATATATAAAGTGAAAATAAACAGCATAAAATGAAAAAAAAGGACATTAATAGGGTATGTGATCCCCCTCATCTGTACACAAAGTTTACACCTTGTGACCATGCTTTCAATTAGGTGGTCCACCACCATAGAATTGAGCAATCGCCATTCTTCTTGTAGAGCAGTTTCCAGCTCAATAAGAGTGGCTATAGGAGGGTAACGTGAAGATACAGCACGGCCGAGAGCATCCCAAAGATTTTCAATGGGATTAAGGTCGGACGAATATGCTGGCCACGCCATACGCGCAATCGCTTCACTCTCCAGGTAGTCATCCACGATGTCAGCTCTATGGGAAAGCGCGTTATCGTCCATTAAAACAAAAATAGGGCCAACTGCTGCAGCGTACAATCTCACAATAGATTCTAGGACCTCATCTCGATAACGGACAGCCGTCAAAGAATCTGCTTAAAGATGTGCAGGTCGGTGCGGTATCCTAATGAAATCCCTGCTCACACCATAATGCTTCCGTCTCAGAATGCGTGATGTTCTGTGATGTTTTGGGATTGATTGCGTGTTCGTTGTTCACGCCATATCCTTATATGTGTGAAGGTCGCTCTGCGATTCCGCTTGGCTACAGTAGCAATATATCGATCTTCCACGGGGGTTGTAACCCTTGGGCGACCGGCTACGGGCCTTCGGGCAACTGTCTGGGTGGTTTGGAATTGTTTCCATAAACGTGAAATTACAGAATGATGAGCGCCGAAGAAAAGAGCAACATCTGTGATCGACTGCCCTGCTTCAATGCTCCCCACAGCACACCAGCCCTTAGAATCTTCCATACGTCTTCTGAAGTCGTAGAAACACGTGTCTTGAAAACAAATTGTACGAAAATTTTAAACACCTTCTATCAGAACTTACAAACAACTTCTGAAACCTTTATAAAGCTGGCTTCTTATAAGACTGCCATTTTTGCATATTTCTTGACATGAAAACGCGATTGGCTGTTATTTAATATATTTGTATACTTCCATCTACATTTGCAGCGAATTACATACTCTTTAATTCTGATTGGCTTCCGTAAATCAGCATTTTCCTCTCCGTGCTTAACTTTTGGAAGTGAGTGTATATTACGGCCGATTGCAACAATTATAAAATTTCGACGTTCTACGGCTAGTTATTTTTGAGTTGTGGGAGACACATACATGCGTATGTGCAGACATTAAGAAAAAAAATCTCTTCTGAATCCCTTTTGAATTCATTTTACAATCTGTTTTGGAAATCGAGTCCTTTATTCTGTCCATACGCACAAATGTCACTCAAAAAAATTATTCAGTTGGATTCGGGAGTTGTCCAAATGGCTATTTTCTTTGAAAAATGATTCCTGAAATTTTCCTTTATATCGAACAAAGAAGTAAAAATCAAGTAACAATACTTTCACATTAACTGTTGTCTCATTATTATCTTTTCCTTAGCTTTGATTATGCTACTGAAGACCAAAGTTTCACTCACGTGTTTATTGCTGTTATTAACTACCGTTAACGAACTTCATGGTCATTTCATGATGAAAGCAATCATGCATGGGGCAGCCATGGGCATGATGATGAGGCCGAGATTATTGCCCGTACCCATTCCGATACCTCAAGGAATGATATCCAATGTGTTATCAGGGTGAGTATTTGGTACATTTTGTATGAAATTAAAACCTAGTTTTTCGCATCAAATGTAAAAGAATTTCCTTTATCAATATATAAGTTTTTTCAGAGTTATGAGCAGAAAAAAAAATTTTTTTAAGTGAATGATACAACTTTCTGATAACTTTTTTAAAACTTTTTAAACTATATTTTAAAGAAAGTTATGATTTTGAAACCTATCTTTATACTTTAATTTTCCATAGTCCTCACCAGAATGCAAATTAGCTGTTGCGTCCTTAAGCCGAGGGTTTGAATGATTTAATATTACAGTTCCTAACAGCCTCGCGTTGCGGTTGTGTACTATTATCAGCTTTGCCAAAGTTATTCGGGCTCTAGCATCCCGTTCCAGACGTTTAAGCGTGTACACAGCGGGGAAAAAAAGGGACAGTTCTATATCTTCCGTTCTACTGGGCCGATTGACGAAATTCAAATTTCGTTTTTCATGCCTGGAAAGCTAGACTTAGGATTCACATTAGATTTATATATAGCATTGTTCTAATATAGGTATTTTGACACAAAATTGGATTTTTTTCTGAAATGACATGACAATTGCTTTCTATATTTCGATTGTACGACTCAAACTATGCCTAAATATTAAATTTTGTAAAATTTGGTGCGAAATTTACGGAGAAATTTAAAAATTTATCTTGGCTCATTTTCTTTTAGTTTGCGCCAGGAATAATTCACTCGGCGAACTTCTTAATTTATAGCAACCTATTTTCCTTTCTTTTTTTTCATTGTACACGAGCAGAAAAAAAAAGTCACGTTCATTACTTTCAAATTATTTTAACAAAGTGCGTAAACCACATTTAGCGTTATTATCGCTTGTAACGAAAATGCCAAATTTCAAAACACTCCTGTGTGTAGATTCACGTATAGCCTAGGAAATTTTGAATATAAAAAACTCTAATTTTTGGCTAGTGTGCCTAGCCATCTGCTTTAAGATGATGTTGAAATTTTTTTAGAAGTTATAAATCAAAAATGTTTTCGAAAAATTTATAAAAAATATTTAAAAACACAAATTTTTAAAATAAATCGTAAAAAATGCGCGAAGTATATTTGGATTAAGTCTAAATTTCGAATTCTGGGAGAAGGAATTAAGTAAGTTTAATAAAAAGAGAGATATTACTAAATATACATCAAATTCAATTAACATGGAAGAGCTAAAATTTGAGAGCTAATTTTTAAAAAACTACTCACGCAATTTTTACAAAACACTTGGCGGTTGGGCATAATTTGAGTCATGCAATCGAAATATGGAAACATTGGCATGTCATTTTAGAAAAAGTCCCATTTTGTGTCAAAATACCTGTATTAGTACAATGCTACATATAAATCAAATACATATCGCAAGACGCGCTTTCGAGACATAAAAACTGCAAGTTGAATTTCGTCAATCGGCCCAGTCGAACAGCAGATATAGAATTGCCCCCCCCCTTTTTTTTTTCTTAGTCCAAAGGAGCTTTGTCACTGAAGGACTATTGTTTTCGTTTTGCAATTTTGCGTCGGAAACATTAAAAGTCTAAAGCACTTTCACTTTTCAAACTATTGCCACCAAATCTTGTAGCGCTGTATTTATTTAAAGAAATTAAGTAATGAAGAATCGGCATAAATCTATATATATTTCTCCAAATGTGGTAAAACAACGGTACCTAGAGCCATTCAGTTTTGAATAACGTGCGTTTCCCCCCGAATATGCGCATCTGGAAGCCCAAATGTGGAATTTGGAAGTTGTTTTATTATCTATTTCATATTTTATAAAACTTTAACGAATTTTTGATGAACAAACTCAAACGATTTAAAAGCGAGTATCTGAAATTCTAAAGATAGTACAAGAGATATACTCATTTTAAAATTATTTTGCGATGTTGCTGTTGAACTGAATTTTATGGTTTAAGTGAACATGATATTTAATAAATAAAGGTAACACACAAAATGTTAAAAAAACGCCCCTTTGAAAAATTTAAAATCTGAAACCTTTCAGACTTTTTATTAATTATTTTATTTTATTTACTTATTTATTTATTTTTATTTTTATTTTTTCAATGAGTGATGTTATGTTGAAAAAGTTTTACGATATTTTATCTGGATCTGTAAACAATATGCACGATAACAACTTTTATGTAACAAAAGAGAAATACGCTTCTTTAATAAATGAAGTGAAAGAAACGAAATATGTAAAGGAAAAAAACAGTTCATTATAGAAGGTTGAAACGCTATGATATTCTAAATATTGGAGAAGAGGTCAAACGTAGAGCACCAATATCTGCAGAAAAAGAAATCCTGTATTATATTACAAATGATACGTCGTCATACAGGATGATACAACGTCAACACAATGCTTACATTGCAGTTGGCCATGCTGGAAGAGCCGGCCATGCTGGAAGAGCCAGTATAATTAGAAATTGAACCGCAAGTATAGGAATATGACAGTAGAAACTATCGTCAACTTTCTGAGACTACGTGAATTATGTCAGAAAAAACAAAAACTGTCAAAATGGAGGTTGTAATCAAACCAATTGTGCATAGTGAAATGAATTCTGGATGCTAAATCGACAGTCCAATCCTGATTATGATATGAAATTGATTTTAGTGTATCAAGATCATCTTACAAAATTCGATTTTAGTGTATCAAGATCATCTTACAAAATTCATCCTACTCCGAAGTTTATACAGTAAAAGAGCTGATGATGTAGCATATCACCTCGTAAGACCTACTGTCTATCATTTGTGTGAAATCTGGAAAGTAGAGACTGCACAGAAGAAAGGTTAAAACTATCCTTTATTACACTCTTTAAATTATCTACAATGCATCAACTCGACGCTTACTCACTACGCCTCTGTCTAAGAGGAAACTGAAACAGTAAGAATTAAACTCAAAATTTGAAGATATTATCACGTAGTAGAATTAAGCTACAGGAATTACTAGCAGAATTACCTACAACCTTTTGGATATTTTCAGAAACTTTGGATGGCCAGACATTCTTTTTCCGACAATGAAAGGGAATTTTGCAACCAAACAGTTTACGTGAAATGTGGAGTGATACAAAAATAGTTCACGGTAAACCGAAACACAATCAGTCTAAAGGCTCTGTCAAACGAGTGAAACAAGACGTTGAGAAAATGTAGGCAACATGGATGGAAACAACTAAGAAATAAAAGTGGTCGGAAGGATTAAAATTTGTCCAAGCAATGAAAACAAAAGCATATCACGAGAGAATTAAATGCCCACCTTGCGAAGCTATGTTTGGTTGTCCTATGAAGCTGGGACTTGCTAAATAAGTTTTGCTATGTAATTTGATTAGTAACATGGCCAATGAAGAGGACTTAGAAGCAATTATAAATATTAATAATGAATGTATGGTTAATACAGAGATGAAGACACTAATTTCGAATCAACAGTTGACTTAGAATCACAAGATAGTAATAACACATGTGAAAAAGAATCACGCATAACGATGGAAATATGCTGCTCGACATTGAAAATGCAACACTAAGAAGGAGTGGTCAGAAAGTGATGAAATTTGAAAAAAAAAAAAGACAGAGACAGCAAGCAGCAATAAGTGATCTTTATTTCAAAATGGTAATCAGAATACAGAGCGAGAACGGCGTCGGCTCAGTAGGATGTAGGACCACAGCGGACAGCGGTGCACGAAGAAACATGTCTAGGCATAGTGTCAATAAGAACGCGGATGGTATCCTGAGAGATAGCTCTCCATTCCCTTTCAACCATTTGAAACAGTTCGTCTTCTGAACGAGACAGAGTCTGCAAAACGGCGTCCAATCACATCCCACACATGTTCGATTGGTGACAGGTCAGGAGAGAACGGCGGCCAGGGAAGCATCTGTATACCTTGTAGAGCATGTTGGCAGATACGAGCACTGTGTGATCGGGCGTTATTATGCTGAAAAATTGCATTAGGCAGCCCCTGAAAGTAATGGATTGCCACCGGCCGCAGTACATTATCCAAGTATCGTTGGGCCGTAATAGTGCCCTGAATACGAACTAGAGGTGACCTGGAATCGTAGGCAATAGCGCCTCAAACCATTATGCCATATTGCCGCGCGGTGGGGCATTCCACAGTTACTGTCGGATTAGATCTGTCTCCACGTCGACGCCACACACGTATGCGACGACTGTCACTGGATAAACAGAAGCTTGACTCATCTGAGAACACGACGTTTCGCCCTTCTGTCATCCACATCGCTCCAGACCGGCACCATTCTAAACTTTGGCGTCCATGCTGGGGGGTCAATGGCAATCTTCTTAACGGACGCCGTGAGTGCAAACCACGTTCAACCAATCTACGGAAAATGGTTCTCGTCGACACGGGAACATCCAGGGTATCTTGCACATGTTGCAGAATCGCGGTACAAGTGACTTGCGGTATCGGGGGATGCCTCGATCCACGCGTGCTGATGTCACTCTGGCTGCACCTGCACCCCTTCTTCTTCCCACATTCTTTTGTTCCAACCATGTTCGCCACAGCCAATGCACCACGCTTGCATCCATCTGGGTATCAGCTGCGATTTGACGTAAGGACCAACCCCCCTTCACAGTCCGATCACCATACCCCTGGTAAAATCGTCTATCTGCTGGAAGTGCCTTCGTTGACGACGGCCTGGCATTCTCTCCTATTACAAGTATCCTCCGGGACAAAAACCAACTTTCTTCGATAATTCATCTGGCAGAAATAACGACACGAATATTGCGCATTCTGCACTTTCCTTTCCTTATATCTTACTTCACGTGCGTCGGAGAGCTGCGCATTTTCACATCATTCGCATAACTCAGTGACGTGCATCTACTCTAAAATTTTCGTGAAATTCTGACCACTCTTCTTGGTGTTTCATTTTCAATGTCGAGCAACGCAGATACTAAAAATCAAAGTGAAAAAAAAGGAACCCCATATACTCTGACAAAACAACGGTAACGAGTGCAATTATCAGCAAAGTTCAAAATGTAAAAGTGTTTCGAGAGACACATTGTATAGGAAGGACTTAAGAAGCAGGGAAAGAAGATGAAGCTTGCTTCTACTGAAAACTTTAAGAAACCTACTCTGGACAAACTGTCAAAATAAAAGTACCTGATATTAATAAATCGAAAATGGATCCAAAATCAGTAACAGCCGTTATTACAGATATTAAAGATGGCGAGTTTTATGTTCTTGGTACTAAGTCTGGTAAATTAAAGTTGTTGTAAACACGAAACCAATTTAACTTTTGCAAAGAAAATTTTTTAAATCGAAGAAGTTGGTACAAAAGAAATAAGTGTACGTGAAGTAATAAAAAAATTTCTTTAGTTACCGGAGAAGGACTCAGAAAGAGCAAATGTTAAAAGAAGTATATTACGAAGATGTGTTTGAATAAATCAGCTGATCTACTTTGTAATTCAAAATGCCATAACAGCCGACCAACCTTGTTTTAACAAGTAGTAAGAACTATTAAAATAGTTGTATTAAAGAAAACATATTACACTTTGTTTTAAATTTCGTAATTTTTATTTTTATTTTTTTTTCTGAGTTATCAATTTAATTTTTTTAACTATTGCCAAAATTATTTTTAAACATTATTGAAATCTCTTCAGTAATTATCAAGAGAATTTTGCATTAGTTTAGCCTTTTCACATGGGATATGATTTCATGGGATTCATATCATTCATATCTTTCATATCTTTTCACACATTCATATCTTTTCACATGGAATTTGTTGAATATAACTCTTTGAAAAATAATTGTAAGACAGTTCCGTCGGCATAATCTTAAATCGTACCTTATTTTGATCACTTTTACAATTTATATTATCAAAAAAAAATTTAAAGTGTGTTATAACCTTTTTGGGACACACTGTATACAATATATCTGCGAATAGAAAATCCTATCATAAGTAATACCTCGTCTCAAGCTTTTCCGGAAGGCGTTGGTAACTCTTAGGATTTACCTTAAAGGCTTGGTAAAAAGCCGAAATGGAATCATATTAAAGTATACTTCGGTCTTTTACGAAGCCACTTTGGTAAAAGCTAAGTTTTACCAGTAAAACCTAGGATTTACCAGACTTCGGTTTTTAAAACAATAGAGCTCTCACGGTTACGGTTGCAGAGAAATAGTTTGAAATTTTTGAACGGCAACACTCACTGTTTTCCAGCGCAAATTGATCTTGCGCATTGGAAAACCAGAAATGACGTGTTTCAACGTGCCCATCTTCGTAAAAAATAACGTACAGCATGCGGAAAATTGTTGACAACAATGACAAACGTAACATCGCTGAAGAAATCTCTATAATTTTGCTTTTTTTTGCCATCTTTTAAGTGTGGCAAATTTTCTGGATTTCACGTGTATACCTTAGATTTCAGATAAGCCCAGATCCAGAAATACGTTCAAGTCAGGTAAGGAGATCGCGGTGACCACGAAACTGCGAAATTATGGAAGATGACCACCTTGAAGCGTTGTATACACTGAAAACTTATGAATTCAATAAAAAAAAATTCCCTCTCCTGTCTTGTTTTATACCGGCAATTTTCGTTATACGTGTATCCTTCCAAATCCATTTACCATTTTTCAATGTATTGTTCATTTTGCGCATGAAAAACACTGGATCTTGCCCTTTGAAAAGTTCGAAATTTCTTCACTGTAGCCGTAACCATGAGAACGCTATTGTTTTAAACCAACGCAATCTAAAGCACATACCTTCAAATAACAACACCTGAAACTTCCTTTCGATTGGTTGAAAGAATAGGCCGCTAAGGTCTCATATATCGGAGACTTTTTTTTTATGACCGCCCTGTATTTGTATGCATGTACCTACATTAGTTATTATTAATTAGTTATATACATTAATACATATCCACAAATAAATATATTACAGATCACATATTTTTTTAAAACAAATTTAACCGAATACCATTTTCACGCGTGGTTTATGTTTTTATATATTTACTGGAAATTTTGGATTTTATTGGTATTAAATTTCATTTTTTTCATATCTTTGTGAATTTGCTTCTAAATTTCTTACTTTTTGTCTATATATATACAAATATATATACGGGTCTGTCTCGAAAGTAATGCGCCTCATTTTCTTCTGTCGCGACTCATTTTCTTCTGTCGCACAGCATTGCCGCTTGCACGGAAGGGTGGGTGGAATCTTAGGAACACAATGAGACCAGCGCCAGTCGGCTCCGAGCTCCTGGAGAGTAACAGTGCCTGTTTCAGTGAACCCTTGTGTGAGTACTCGGTCAAAATCAAGATGGAAAAAACTCTCGATCAGAGATACGCAAAGTTTTGTTTCAAACTTTGTAAAGATCTTAAGTTTAAATAACGTTTATTTTATTTTAAAACTTTACTATCTTCTCTTATTTTCCACTTCCGGTCAGAATTAACTCGTGAATATCTTTATGCAAACTGTACTTGCTAACGCTTAAGTATTTAAGTTGTTTTTTGCCAA
>KK120048.1:109366-151252 GCA_000611955.2 Stegodyphus mimosarum | reverse complement strand
AAAGAGTGAGCCGTCTTGCCACGAGACTTCACGCGAGCTTGCCATCAGTTAGTGTCCGCCTTTAAGGCCAGAAGTTTTAGTCCTCTCGAAAGCTAAAGACGTATTGTAGTTTTCAGCAGTTTGTGTACTACATACTTAGTAATTTAAAAGGCCAGTCTTAGTGTTAGTCATCTGTGTAAAATATTAAAAGTTAGGTGTTATTTAAATTTTATTAGTTAGTAGTCTTATATTTTTACGTTCTGACCACAAGTGGTTGGTCTTTGTATCCCGAAGTGCGAGAGCGCCTGTGATATCGTGGAAAATAAAGGGTAATTTTAACCCTTCTCATCTTGTCGTTTTTGCTACACTCCATAGGACATACTATGCAGTCAAACTCACTGTCTAGTCAGGACGCGTCATGTTCGTCAAGCAGATAAAAAGAAATACAAGTCCTGATAACTTGAGAAACCGCCGTCGGAGACTTTTGCGTTGCTTCAGTCCTGATTTGTCCTCGCCCGACTTCTTTTCGTTCCCGAAGATTAAAAATTCCCTCGAAGGACAGCATTTGGAGACCGTGGAGAATATCAAGGCGGCTACGAAGAGTTTACTAAAGGACATCTCTGTGACGGACTTCCAGGACGCATATAAAGCATAGAAATCGCGTTGAAACAAGTGTGTTAAATCAGGAGGGAGGTATTTCGAAGAATATCTAGTAACTGTACGAATCGGTTCAATACATTTCTTTAAAAAGAAAAGGGCGCATTACTTTCGAGAAAGACCTTGCATATACATGTACTTCGAAATTAATTATGTAAATAATGTAATATTTTCATTCCTGTTTTTCTTTCCAGAATTCGCAATATGTACCAGGAACAGCAACAGCAACAACAAATTATCGTTGTCCAGCAACCAAAACGAACACAGCCAAAAATAATATTCATTCAAGCACAAAACGAGTGTTGCAATGATTGGTGAAGTTTCTCTTTGTGGTCAAAAACACCGCCATTAAGGAACTCGTATAAAGAGTTACTCATTAGTCTTTCCAGCACAAAGGCAAGCTTATGATCGAAGGATTACAGCTTGAGAATCCTCAATATATAGTCTGCACAAGTTTATGTATCACTTATGTGAAAATATGCTCTTTTCATTTTTTTTGATGTAATACTGCATAGTTTTTAATACAGCATGTTGATGCATGCACTGCAAGACTGTGCTGCTCAAACACAGAAAGTGGATCTTTCAAGAGAATAATTACACCGATTTCTTACAATACACTTAGAGATCATTGAACATTTTCATAAGGACTGTTTGATGTTATTGTTTGACATCAATTTAGAACTGTATATAGTTGAAACTCAGCCATAAAAGTACAGAAATTAAAAATAAGTATACTCCTGTATATCATTTCTTATTTTTTCTTAATATTATTTTTTGGTGCTTATTATCTTTTTGGACATTTCTATTCATTATGGACATTTCCTAAGAAAGGTAAGCGATAAGTATTTTCAAAGAAGTACACATGCAGAGTGGTTGCCTTCTTTTCGTTATAATTAAAAAAAATTTTTAAAAAGCGGAAAACTTGCTTAATATGTTTACTTAACACATTATCTAATAAAAATTTTTAAAAACTTCTAAATAGTTTACGAATACGAAATTAATTATATGGACTTAAACATTGAAACTTCGTATGAAGTTATTAATTTTCATATTTGTTTAAACAAACATTAAACACTTAAATTACGTGTGGAATCTTTAAATAATATGAATTACATTTTAATGAAGTAATATAATCCATGTTATTTATTTTTTATCTAAATATAAATAATACGAACATATTCATATAATATAGAATATTTTATATTTTGCATAAAAAAACGAAGTTATATATTTTGAAATTATAATTATTAGCTTACATGAAAAATATGCATAATGTAAATAGTTTTTATATTTATCGAAATATTTTTCTCAAAAAATAACGTCACGTACGGAAAATGAAAATGAATTTTTTTTCAGAACTTCATTTAAAATTGCATATCCAAACATTCCACAATCCTAAACGGCTTTGCTCTCAAAATTATAATCAGAATACTTTCTACGAAAATTATTTAAAAAATGTGTAAAACATAGTGGGGATTCATTTAAATTATCTAACAGTTAATTTTTATTTTAAAGCAACTTTTCTTGGATTCTCGTTTTCAAACCATACTTTCCTGCCAGAATGTTAATAAGGTAACGCGCATGTATTCAAAAGAGCAAGAAATAAGTGTTTAAGGGAACGTTTTAGAAGGTGATTTTACAGCGTGTTATGCTTGCTTGAAGGCAGCGTTGCTATCTTGATGTACTAGCGGGCAGATTTCTGTGGCCTTGAATGCTTCTAGCCATTAGGCTTGTTTACGCCGACGTTTACGAATCAGAGCCATCCTGCATATTAAATCATCCAGTGAGCCGTTAGGCTAAACGTACTATATTTAATTTTAATTTCGTCATTATCTTTTTGAGTTAAGCCAAAAGTTTTGGTTTCTGTAAGCACGAGTTGATGCCATCTGTGATCATATTGAGCTAATAAAGGGTTCTTTACACTCTGCTCTGGACTTTGTTGCATTTTAGGATACTTCCTCCCACGCTTTGCTAGTGTTTTGTTAGAAAGGAGAACGAGATATAATATATCATTTAAAATGTGCAGTGCTTTATTTTGCGTTTTATCACAAAATTAAATTTTGTATCAATTAATGTTTGCTGCTGATAATTACTCCAGATTCTGTCTTCTGGAGTATTATTCTCCTTCAAATTTGGAATTCCGCAAAATTGAAAGCAAAGCCTTTGAAGGATATATAAGGTGGGTTAACTGTGCATATAAGGTGGGTTGACTGGGTATAAGGTGATCTGATACTACTGACACCTTATACGATGTCAGATGATACTGTATAAGGATGGTATACAGAGTCGTGTCTAAGACAACCGCTACCATCTCTCTTTGTTGGCAAAGACAAAATTACAGGACTTAATTGAGGTTTTCTTAGATTAAGTAGTGTTAATGGCTTATTTAAAGTGATAGTTACAGAGTAGGAATACTGGATGTAAGTGATATAGCAAAAGATTTTAACTATTACTTTCGTTAGACTTAACAAGGATAAGACATATCAACCTATGATATATGAAAACAAAGGAAGTTGAAATAACAGCTGATGTCTAGATATGAAAAATTTACGTCATATCTTCGTGTCTACATTAGGACCAAGGCGAGTTGTTAATAAAAACAATTACCTCCATATCATCGTTAAGAAATATGAATTAATTCAGAAATAGCAATGGCTAAAGAGACGAAAAAGAACCGTTTTAGATGGTCAGGTCATTAGGTACGACTACTAGTCGATGCGTTGCTTCGTAGTAGATCCGACATAGACTGGAATCTCTCACTCTAAAGGAATCCTCTTTCCTTCTGTTATCTCTAAAGGACTGATACTGTCTTCGACAAGAACAGCAATACGACTCTTTTAGAGTGACCTTTAGGAGTTCCGCATCTAAAATGCCTATGACACTTATGCACCTGTCAGTGATTAACTTAAGAGCTTCTGTCAGAACATTTCGGGTTACTAAAAAAAGATGCTACCAAAGAAAATGGAGTCCAAAATATTAGTAGATGACTATTGCAGCCTAACGTCTTGACATTCACCTAAGAGCGCAACAAACAAAAGTCGTGTGCAAGTAATATCAAGACTACTGAGAACTTATTATACTTTGTTGTATTTTACCTGCTACACTGCATACCTTTTATGATTAGAAAAATAGCGTAATAGTTCACAAACTGTTACATCATATTCTATAATCGTGTACTATATCGAATAGAAGTAAAATTATGATGCAAACCTGATCTAATATAATTATTTGTCACTTTCTAGTTTAGCTTGCCAAAATTCTAAGATATAAGGAATAACTACATTCCATCGTGCGTGCTGTAGTAGTCTTAAAGTCGTATCACATATTCAAGACATTTTGGAAGAACAACTTTTTAGAACAATTTTTCTGCTTTGTCACACGATATGAAACAGCTAGTCACCCCAGATCGTTTCAGGATTACCATGTGAAGGACAGACTAGTTCTCCAATATAAATGAGGGTTTACGCTGAGGGATTCGATGCTGATAGCTGATTGGCTGTTGAAAATTGACAATTCACAATTTTTGCGAAAGATAGGAAAAGTTTGTGCTTCTTTTTTTTAATGGTAAAGCAGATAGAAAATTTTTTTGAAACAGTTAGTCGTCCAAAATAAATGGACGTGTGATACTAGCCGTGATGTTAAGTACTTCCTGCTAGGAAAGTAGAAGATCCGTGGTTCGAATCTCGACGAGAACGAAACTGACTTCTCCCGTTTCCCCGCTCCAAAAATTCTAAAGTCTCTATAATGGCCCCCGAACAGAAATGTTGTGGACGTCTGTCTGGCTATTGGAAGATCTGTGATTCGACTTCCAGTGAGACCTTATCTTACTTTTCGTGTTTCCTTGTAGAGACATTACTTTATGTCGAAATAGGAGATGTGAAAAATTAGCAGTGCCCTCGTCGGGACTCGAACCTCGGACCTCTCGAATGTGCACCGAGGATGCTGGCATGCTAAGAAGAATGAAGAATGAATCCATGAAGGCATGCTAAGAAGGCAGGAAAAATGCATTATATGCTCCTCCCTTTTAAAAGGCGATTGGGGATTAGGGGACCCACTCGCCAAATCCTGGTGGTGGAGAATCATCACCCGCCGCCTTTTTTAGTTCGGGCGCCACTGTAGAGTCATAAGGATTTTTCTGAAGCAAGAGACGTTAGCAGTGACATTTGTGTTGCAATTGTTCGGACGCTGCTGTACAGTCATTAGGTTAATTTTTTTTAAAAGCAAGAGACATGAAAAATGAGCAATACTCGGGCCGGGTCTCCAACCCCGGACCTATGGAATACATGAAGAGTGTGTTGGCCATTACACCACGAAGGTATGCTAAGAAGCCGGGAAGGCGGAAGAAATACCTTATATCCTTTTTTCGAAAAACTTATTGCCTCTGCCAAGATATGCTTAACTTCCTTTACAAAAGAAACAAATTTAGATTAGTGCATATTTTGAAATGCATACTACAGTATATTATCTTGTACAGTACAGATAGTTACATAAAGTTTTATATTGCTTATGTAAAGTTTTGCGATCCTTCGCGTCTTGAGAGAAACTAGCCAGCGCAAACTATTACGCATATAGTAATTATATTCTGTTAACACAAATGCACTCTAAATAAATCATTCTTTTCTTCGTCTTATTTATTAGTTTTAAATAACATTCGCATAGAGTTTTGCCATCTGTAATAACAAGAATCTGAATATTTACAGATTTTAAAAGCTACTCAAATATCAGACTTGCTGCTCTAAAACTGAAGGATAGATCAAAGGGAAAGTTCAAGTGAAAACTGAGTTCATAGCATGATATTTCCGAAAATTCTTCCTCTGTTTGAGATAACATTTTCACTTTTTATTTGTATCTATAGATAATTGCTTCCTGGTAGCTTATTAACTTGATATCATCGCTTATGCGTGATGACATGCTTCCACATGTTAATTAGAAGGAAGGTTTTTTTAGGTAACACGCAATCTAATACAAATATACGTTTCATTGCTATGTATAACCCGAAGTAACTTCTTCACTATTTTTTATTTGTTCCGCTCTGAATGACAGCATGGACATTTACTTCAGTTTTCTTTTTTAATTAAATCAATTATATTTTATAATAATCAGGGGAAAATTAGTTATAATTAGGGGAAAAAAGTAGTTTATTGTCTCCTTTCTTTTCTCTACTTTTTCCTCTTCACTCAAATGCTGGACACTTACTTCTGAAACATCATTTTTTTGTAAATTTTAATTATTTTTTTAGAATTTGGGGTATGTTTCAACAATTTTAAACCTGATACGAAAAAAAAAGGAACAAATAATTAAAACTGTGTTATTCGTTCCAAAGAAATTTTCATATAAAAATAAGGAAGTGTAATGAAATAATTAAAGAAAATTAATAAAATTAAATAATTAAAATATAATAATTAAATATTAAAAGAGAAACTCTGGAAATAAAAAGAAACAAATTTAAAAATTGCATTTAATTAATTATTGATTTAATTAATTAATTAATTGACTTAAAATTTATATTAAGAGCTTATTGTAAAAGCTATTATAAAAAGTGGACACTTGATTTTAAAGTAATAGATGAATGATTTCCTTCTATTGAAATGTTATTTCTGTTGTTGTTGCTGTTGGGACTAATATCATTTTCCTGATATCAGAGCAAGCCCATGAAATTTGTCGTGGCAAGGTAAAAAAGATTGCACCTGTCGTTGGCAAGACCTTGATCACCATACAAGGGACAGTACAACTTTGAGTAGCTCAGTTCTCTCCACAGTTTTGAAGGAGAACGCCCTGGGAGGGACGGGTGCGAGAGTCTTCCTGTACCACCAATGTCTCGAGAGCCACATCTGACTAGCCGCGTATTTAGAGTACCCAATGCCGCACAGACACTATATGCGTACAAATATCCATGCCTTCTCTAGGATTCGAACGCGGGTCCTTCGATATGGTAGTCAGCATCGTTAAGCATTACCCCGGGTGGGCCGCAAGTTTTTTTTTCAAATGTTAATTAAAATTAGCTCTGATTTTAAGTATAATAAGTAACGTTCTAACATTCTATAAAAATTTATTTAATGGAAACAATAATGTGTTATACTTACCATTAAATTTTATGATGTCACGATTTACTAATTATTTAATATATTGTCCTCACGAAGGTCATGCAATATGAAGCCAGAAATATTAATAAACGGCTTCCGTAAAATTGAATCACTTGCATAACTGTGAGAGTGCGACTATATCAGAAAGAAATAGTACAACAATGAATAAGAAGCTTCCATAAAGACGTTTTCTTTGTTCTAAAAAAATTATTTTATTACCTCAAAATAAACTCGAAAGAATCCAAATTTTTCTCGGATATTACATTTTTTCTTATTAAATTTTTCTCATCTAAGAAGTCTAATTCTGTAATACCAAAGACATTTGTTTTTACGATATTTCATTAAATTGGTAAATTTTAAAGTCATATGTATTAAAATTTTAATTTAAAATTTTTATTTCTTTGGAAAATCAAATGTCTTTTAAGTTTCAATCAAATCGCCAAACCCTTGTAATCCGAATATCGAGTTATTGCTTTATAAAATATTTCTCTCGCCTACTTAGCATGCCTTCGTGGTGTAATAATCAACACACTCGGGGCGTATTCGAAAGGTCCGAGATTCGAGTCCCGGCGAGGACACTGCACATTTGTCTCTTCTCCTGCTTCAAAAAAACCCTAATGACTACAGTGGCGCCTGAACTAAAAAAAGTTGGTGGATGATGATTCTCCACTATCAGGAGTTGGTAATTGGGTCCCCTAATCCCCAGTCGCCCTTTAAAAAGAGGAATATATATGGTATTTCTCCCGCCTTCTTAGCATGCCTTCGTGGTGTAATGGTCAGCACACTCGGCACGTATTCGGGAGGTCCGAGGTTCGACTCCCGGCGAGAGCACTGCTCATTTTTCATTATTCCTGCTTCAAAAAAAATTCTATGGCTTCTACAGGTTGTTAATACAATGCGAATGAGTTACAATTTTGGAAATTTTCTCGCGGTTTCCATTTCATAAAGATAGACAATAATGTGATGATTATTTCATTTAATTAGCTAAAAAGACTACATGCTTATTAAAGGTAGGTACATATGTTCTATTATAAATCTGCTACTTTAAAACAGGGGCTAAAGTGGCATTTTTCTCACCCTGGATTACCTCGTAATCATGGTAACTACAGCAAGGGGTAGACGTCGAATCTCCTAGTTATTTTTCCCCACTTCATTTCCGTTTACTGTGTTTTGCTTCTTGGAAATGCACGAATCAAGACTGGCTTCTTGAACTACAGTTTTAAATGTGGTGAAGAAAGTAAATACTATACCATGATGATGACGGTGTTAACATCGCAAATGCAGAAAGATCGTAAAACCCTTGAAGTGCCTATTTTAAAGTAATGATATAAATACTAAAATGTCTGCTACAATCTGCAAATATTTATGTTCTAAAAATTGCATACATCTGCTGATTGTAGAATCATATATTTTATAAAACTGCTGAAACAGGAGTAAGTTATATGTACTATTCTATGTATGTTCCTTCTGGAATGAGTTCCTGCTAGAAAAAGCGAAAATATGTACTTCGTAAATTTATTATAGATTATTGTAAAAACGTGTATGTTGAAACTTAAGATGTCATTGATGCTTTTTAAATTATTCATTAAGTATCTTATTTCTTTTAATAAGATTACACACTTAAAAACTTTGCTTTTAAGAAAGCTTTTGAAAAATACATTATGATTTTAAAGTACATATAGGTAAAGCTTTGAACAATTTTTTCGCGGGAAATTATGAAGCGTTTAAATTATGTTTAGTATTTTAACTTGAGGCTCAAAACTTAAATCGCGTCTACTCAAAATATCGAAGGAGTGCTTGCTTAAGATTAAAGCAAAATCGTTTCACTTCCATTTAATTCCAATAAAGAGTGAACCACCATTCGAAGCAGCGAAAATAGTTTGAAAAAGTTTTAAAATTAATGATACTGCACCTTTTTAAAATGCTTTTTCTTCTTCTCCTTAAAATTGAAATACTAAAAATTATACTATTCTTTTATAGACTAGGAGCTTAGAAAAGCAACCTTAAATATATGCTGCAAGAAAGAAAAAAAATGATAATGATATTAATGATAGCAACTCAGTGTAATTTCATAAAAATTTTTAATGGTTTTATTACACTAATTTTATCATTCGTTCCACTCCAACAATTCCAGAATTTAGGTGCAATAGAAATTATACAGCTCTAGTCCAGTGGTTTCAAACTGGCGGCCCGCATGCGGCCCCCAAAACAGTTTTATGTGGCCTGTACATACATGTCAATCATGTATGTGCTGCAAAAAAAGATTTTGAAAATATTTCAAGAAATTTGATTTTCTTTATTTTCATTACCATTAAAAAAGAACATCATAAAATCTATAAATGGAGCTAATTAATTTACAGTACGATATAAATCTTATTCTAAGATCTGAATATACAGATTTTATTAACTTGTATTCAAACTTTCAAAAACTAAATACTCATAATTATCATTTTTGCACTAAGAATGATTGTTTTATTTGTGAATACATTTATTTGGAACATTTTTTTTTTGCATCTAAATTAAAACGAAAATAACCCAACTGATCGATGCTGCAATCCATAATCAAGATAATTTCTAATAATTTCTCTCCAACAAGATTTTTTACAATTGAAACGCCATTAAGCGTAAAGCTATAAAAAGAAATAAATAAAAAAAATATTTTTTACTTAAATCCGAAAGCTTTCCAGTTTTACATTATGCCCAAACGGGCGCTTTTATAACGCTTTCTGTGTTACCTTTATTTGTTAAATATCATAGTATTCGCATTTAAAGCATAAAATTCAATTCAACAGCAATATCGCAAAATAATTTTAAAATGAGCATGTCTTTAGAATTTTGGATACACAGCCTAGCGCGCTGGAGATTTAAAAAAAATAAAAAATTTAAAAAAATTGTCGTACAGTGTTGCCATTCCTCGCTTTGAAATCGTTGAGTTTGTTAATTAAAATTTTTTAATGTCTGACAAAATATGAAATAGATAATGAAACAAATTCCAAATTGAAAATTAGGGCTTCCAGATGCCCATATTCTGTGGAGGATTACGTTACTCAAAATTGGATGACTCTAGGTACCGTTGTTTTATGACAATGTGAGAAACATACATACATTTATGCAAATTCTTCATTATTTAATTTCTTTAAATATAATACAGGGCTGTAATATTTGGTGGCAATAGTTTAAAAAGTGAATCGATGCAGAAAGTGAATTGATGCAAAATGCCGAAACGAAATTAGTAGCCCTTCTGGGAAAGAAGCTTAAAACTATTTACATACAAAATGCATATTTTTATTTGTGCTACGAAGAGAAATTTAGTAAAAGAAAGAGAGAGATCAAGTTGCCATTATTTACTCTCAAAATTTATCCTACTTGGAAATTTTCCGTGACAACTTTCCAGAATTTGTTTATTTTTAGTTTAAATTTAAGTAAGTTATTTAAATATTAATTAATACATGCTAAAATTATTTGAAATAAGTATTAGCTTCAAAGTTTAATATTTAGCTATCAATGTAATTCAGTTGCAAAATGTAACCAACCAAAATGTTTCGCAAGACCAAACTCTAGATTTCAGATTGAAAATAAATATAAATCTGATTTTTTTTTCTTTCGCGATATCATTAATATTGTTTATGTATGTTATAATAATTATTTAACGACAGAAATTTAAAATTTACTTAAGATACTTTCTATTTTGTTAATAAAAATTTTTCATTCCGTTAAAAATTCTGGCTTGTTAGATGCTTTCAGATAACGCATTCGGCTCGCATGCAGTTTAAGGTTTAGTTTGGTTTGTTAAATTATGGCGAAGAATGCGAGGGCTATCTGCTAAGGGAACATATGCCTTCGTGGAGGGTTTTCTAAAGGAAATTGGCTCGTATACACGTTATACATGAAGAAAACCACAAAACGTCCATGTAGCCAGCAAATTCGCCTGAAATCGAACCTAGGTTGGAATTACCAGTGTGCAGAGACATCACCGCTCAGTCGTTGGGGAAGTGATCTGTGCTCTAGAGAAAAATACGGCTCATCGCACAATGTTTTTAATACATTTTAGTTGTGTTCTGAAAGAGACTCGAACGAAGGAAAAGATTTTAAAGTATTTCATTTTTCCTTGCATAAAAGCATCGTATTGTTTCACAAATAAATATCTTGAATACAAAAATAGCAGCTTATTTCTTTCAGGAAGATCTTTTCAACTATATTCGTATTGTTTTTTGTATGTCATTCTATTTTTCAGTATATATTTTGGTAGTACACGTGTTAGTTCAGATATCGATTATTTCATTTTTTGCTTGCGTTTTTATTGAAGAATTTGGTGAAATTAGACAGGAATGTCGGTCTGAAGCGATCATAATGTATATTATTTCTGTAACAAAATTTCTTTCTTCTCTCAACTTATATAACACATCAAAGCGCGACATGCCTTCTAAAAATATTAAAAAGTATTAAGAAAGGATTATGCATTAGATGCGCTACATTAAACGTTAGATTATAAAATCTTTAAAAAGTTACGAAAAGAGAAAAAAAAATCCATAAATAGTATTAATTAGATATAGCAAATTAAATGCACCTTTATTTAAATCAATCAGGTTAAATAGTAAAAAGAACACTATTAGGAAGTGTTACTACTATAAATTACTTAGCTTGTTAATCAATAACAGATTAAACTTGAAAGTTAAATATATAATGGCATATACAATGGCAACACACTTGGTGCGTGAAAGATAAAAGTATTTTATTTCCGGCAATGGTGATGTATTGGTTTTAAAGAGCTTGATCTGATAATCTCCCATTTATTAAATTCGTACAAAATATGAAATAAATGAAAGGCAAATTCAAAATTCGGTCTCGTAATCACATCATACATGAGAAAAACCACGAAAATGCACAAGTTATAAAGATGAGCTAGAACTGGTTTAACAAAATTAAATTATTAATTTCAGAAAATTATACTGAAACATATCAAATATCTAAAATATAAAACTGTTTTAAAAAGAATTTGAGTATTAGTAAATAGTCACCTTAAGTTTCAAAGCCTAACTCCAAACTACAAGTCTCCATCTAACAGATTTATCATTTGCTGGCATAATTATCGTAACACAACATTCTTTTGGTACAAGCTGGACTGAATTAATTCATTTAGGTTATGGCAAATTGCACTAGAGTTATATACCAATGGGAAAGGACGCCTTCCTGAAGGACTTCCTAAGAGTAACTGGCTCATATTTACATTTATACGTAGAGAAAGCAACATAATCTCTTGTATGTCTAACCCGCGTGTAGGAATTTGTACCAGTGTCGAACTACTATTCTTCACCAGTTTTACCGTTTGGCCACTGGTGACCTTGAAAGCTAGTGATAAAAAGTGAATTTTCATTCTGCATATATCTGTCAAGAGTACAGGTGTGCCTCCTACAGTAGTAGACAAAAGATAGACAGTAGGTAGGTTCCTAGGAAATACATGTGTGAAACCGTGTTACTAGAGACTAAGAATCAATACAAAATAGAGGAATGCGCTCCAGAAACTTTTAAAAACAACATTTTTTAATGCTTCTCACTGTTGCCCAATTTAAATTTAGATTTTATGCAACCTCAGACGTTTTTTCTTTTAATAAAAGCTTCAAAATTGCATTTTCATCTCCAAAAAAATAAACTTTCTTTTAAAACTTCATTTCATAAGTTCAGACATAGTTTGGGACTGAAATATAGTTCCGCAATAATTATTCGTAAAAAGGGGCAAAGCTAATAAGGAAATTAAATTACCCGTTATGTGCCCATATGTATCTGATGATGACACCACATGACTTCCTTATATGGTCTTATTAAATTATGCACATTTTTTCTTGCATTTCATTTAAACTTATTTCCTTGAATTTCATTAGAGATATATTTCTAATTCAACGAATTCAGTTCTCCCTTCCCGGCAAGGAAAAATTACATTAAAACTCAAAACATCTTTATTCAAAATTGTAAATACAGAAAAACCTAAAACACCAAATACATTTAAAAACAGTTAAAAAATTCTTTTACAATCAAAAATAAAATTTCTGCGACAAAGCAAGCAATTCGCCCAACGGGCAGTAAGGCCAAATTTTCGGTGCACAAAATTAAAAGTTAATTTTTGGTTCTATTTTGCAAACGACGCTGAAGTTGGTGCACCAACTTACTTAATTCGGTATCCTACTAAGAATCTCAAATGTAATCATATGGCGGCCTCGTTAGGCCTAGCGCCACTTATTGACAATTCTACAGCTATTGCATGCCCAAAAACTAAGGTTGTAAAAACCTTAAATGGAGTATAAAAGCAACATAATTCAACCACTTTTAGAACACAAAATGCACAATTTACCAATATATACGAATAAAAACATTGAGTTCACCGAGCCGAGTGACAAGGTGGGAAAATATATATATGTTTAGAGCTGCCGAATGCAGCGAAAACGGAAGCTGCACGACCAGATGTCATAGTAATGCCCTACACAAAATTTCGAAACTCCTCGGCTACCCTTTTTTTTAATGTGAGATAAAGTCATACGTATTTACGCGCACAGACGTCACGAAAGATTTCTCTTCTGAATCCATTTTACAATCCGTTTTGGAAAAAGCTTCCTTTATTCTGTCCTTACGTTCAGATAGCATGCAAAAATATCGTTCAAATGGATTAGAGAACGGTCAAAATGGAAATTATTGTTGAAATATGAAACCCGAAATTTTTCACGATAACAATACTTGCTTTACTTCGTACAAGAAGGTAAAAAGTGGCTTCCAAAATCAAAATTTCGTCATTTATGAAATCTACTTGAAGCACAGGATACATATTGCTGCGTAAATGATGCGCACGGCTCAATTTTAAAGGAATTTTGATATGAGAGAATGCTGGCACTCGCCGACTTTTTGTGCGTATAAATATGTATACATTTATGAGTACAATGTTTCTGTGCGCTGGTTGTTACTGTGTATCATAAATGACGGCATAATACGTATTTGGTTTAGAAAATAATCGCGTTTTCCAAATATGTGCACTGCGCAAAAAAAAGGGGGCACAGCTCTATATCCGCCGTTCTGCTGGCCCGATTAATGAAATTCAAACTGCGTTTTCCATGTCTCGAAAGCACGATTTAGGATTGTATTAGATTTATATATAGCATTGTTCTAATATAGGTATTTCGACCCAAACTCGGACTTTTTCTGAAATGATATGCCAGTTTTTTCCGACACATGTAATCATCGAATGTCGACAAATAAAGCTTTGAATTTTCATGTACAAAGTCTTTTCATATGCTCTTTAATTAAAATCCCTTGTTGAAAAGTCCGAAGTTTTTACCTTTTCTATGCCTTTTGAGTATAAATGAATAAATAAAATAAAATATTCACCTCTTTGCTTAATTGGAAAAAGAATAATATAAAAATTGAGAAAAAGAAGAAAACCTCTCCACACGGGGAGTCGAACCCACGATCATCGCATTACTACTCCGAACTGTTCCATCGCGCCAACCGCTGCTTGGTAAACGCTCTAACGTAAATGGCTTATATGGTGGGAGAGCAGCGTCAACATTTTTATATTCTAAACGCTTGGCCATCTGGAGTTCCCACTTCGGGTACTTTCATTTCTAGCTAAGCCCTGCATGCCCTACAAATTTGAGCGAAAATCGGTGATGACGAGTAGGGAATGCCCCCTTGTGAGTTTCAAATGTAAATAAATGGCGCTTCGTTAGGCTTAATTCTTCACTTTAACCTTCAAATTGTTGATAATTCTAGAACTATTCTATGCAGATTAACAAAAGGGATAAAAACCTTAACCGGAACATAAAAACCACATAATGTAATCACTTTTAAAACAAACAATGCACAATTTACCAACATATAAAACTAAAAATACTCAGTTCACCGAGCCAGAAAACAGATTTGGAATATATATATATACAATTTATTTATTTATATACAACTGGTATAAAAATAAATAAATGATTAATAAGCTGACTGCAAAAAAAGAGGTGCACAGCAGTTCCATGTACAAAATTCCAGTATTCTATATCTACTTATGTTAAGTTATGCGAGATACACAGTCCAGTCACATTAATGTGACCACCACGTACTTTCCATGTCAGAGTTAAATAACCAATCACAGAAGGCAGGTGGCAGCACAGTGCAGTTGAGCGTATATAAAGGGTGTGTGAGGGCTTCGGAAAACATTTCAATCGTTGGCGTAATGCAGAAACGAAGCGATTTATCCGACTTCCAAAAGGACATGATCATTGGCTTTCGGGCCAAGGGTGGAAGCATTTCCGAAACGGCTGAGTTTGTGAACTGTTCGCGTGCCGCCGTGGTAAAAGTGTACCGTGCATGGCAAAATGGGACTGTCCAAAATCAGCGACGTGGCAAATGTGGTGCACCACGGGCCATAGATGACAGAGGCGAACGACGGTTGCGGAGATGCGTTCGGGCAGATAGACGGGCTACCGTTGAGCAACTGACCACCAAAATGAACCAAGGGGCTACCAAAAGTGTCTCCCAAAGTACTATTCAGCGAACATTGCTGCGTCTGGGCCTCCGAAGCAGACGCCTGGTTCGTGCACCTATGCTGACTGCTGTTCATCGACGGCGAAGGCTAGAATTTGCACGCCAGTACAGCAGCTGGACGTCCACTGAGTGGCGACAGGTTGCGTTTTCGGATGAATCGCGTTTTATGCTCCATCGGACAGATGGACGTTGGCGTATAAGGCGTGAAACCTCTGAAAGGAACCACCCTGCAACCATTGCCGGAACGGTCCAAGCTGGAGGCGGGAGCATTATGGTCTGGGGAATGTTTTCCTGGCATTCTCTAGGTTCACTGATCATTGTGGAAGGCACAATGGATCAATACAAGTACGCATCTGTCCTTGCGGACCATGTTCACCCCTACATGCGCATTGTTTTTCCTCAGGATGATGGCATCTTCCAGCAGGACAATGCGAGGTGCCATACAGCTGCCAGTGTACGTGCGTGGTTCGAAGAGCACCAGGATGAGTTTACCGTCCTCCCCTGGCCAGCAAACTCACCTGACTTAAACCCAATAGAGCATCTGTGGGACCATCTCGATCGAGTTGTTCGCGCCATGGATCCTCAACCGCGTAATCTAGCGCAGCTGGCCACGGCATTAGAATCGGCATAGCTCAACATCCCAGAGAACACCTTCAGGGACCTATGTGACTCTCTTCCTGCACGTCTCGCAGCAGTCCGCTCTGCGAAAGGTGGTTATTCTGGCTTTTGACAGATGGTCACATTAATGTGACTGGACTGTGTATATATGCACGTACAGACGTCTCGAAAACAATCTCTTCCGGACCCATTTAAAATCAATTTTACATCTCTTTTTGGCAAAAACAGTCTTTTATCCTGTTTATTCTGTTCGGATGTCACTGAAAAACATCGTTCAAATGTTTTCGAGAACGATTGAAGTGGATATTTTCGTTGAAATATGATACTGGAAATTTTTCGTGATTGCAATACTTCCTTTACTTCGTACAAGGAAGTAAAAAGAAACTTACATAATAAATTCTCTTAATAACTTCAAAAATGCATGCTGCATTTTAAAATATCCATCCAGGGAAATCTGCCTGTTTGATTTCATTTTGGGTTAAATAAATAACATCTGCAAAGAAATACAATATAAAATTTACGATAAAAATGAATTAAATGTAAAGCATTGTAAAACACACACATTCTGTCAAACAGTGTTAGTACAGTAAAACAGTATCAGCGTTACAAATATATAGTAAATTCACCCCCAAGAAACGAAGCCCCCCCCAGCGGCCGAGCGGTAGGGTTCCTGAATACTGGTAGTTCGATCCGAGGTTCGAATTCCATGAGCGGACTGGCTGCAAGGGCATTTTTGTGGTTTTCTTTATGTGTAATGTGAATTTATGTATGTGTTTATGCGTAATGTGTACAGTTTCCCTTTAAAAGTCCTCCACGAAATTATGCCTCCCCTTTGGCAGATAGTCCTCGAGGCTTTGCCGTAATCACATAAACCAAACCCAAGAACCAATTTACGCTTTCTGGTAACCCTCTTAGAGCCAGAGTCAAATAAAAATTTGACTATAAACGAGATCCCGAAAGCTTCTGTGAACATATTACAGGCTCTCTTTTCTGTATTTTCATTATCGCATTCTTCTTGTTAGGAGTACTTTACTTTAGATGGGGCAGATAATTCTTTAAATTTCTTTTTAAGGAAAGCTTTTGATAATTCGCCTTACAAAAGGAAAGAAATAACTGAAAAAAATTTCGTTCTTTGAAATATGAAAGCTTAAAACTCAAGCATGTTCAATATTGAGATCCGCAACATTAGAACAAAAATTTTGATTCATTTCGTTTTTCTTTACTCACGAATTCTAGTTCAAAAAATATATATCTTTGAGTTTATTCTTTACAAAAATTAGGCAATTCATTCGAGGAAAATCCCTTAATACCTCCACCTTTGTAACAATACGGATCAAGGCGTCTTCGAAGCTATCTATAGAACTTTGATGTGGGTGCGAAGAAAAAGCCAGTTCATTAACCCTTCGGCGGCAAGTCCGGCATAGAATCTATCTAAAGACATCGAACAAAAGAAGGCCTATCCACTTTATCAATATGTGAATGGATAAAAAAGGAGGCAGGCCAAATCATGTGCAAATTTGCGTAACACGTTATTTTCGTAGCACGTGCTGCCCTTTCGCAAACAATACCGGCAAGTAGTAAAAACAAACCCTGCAAGCACAGAGAAATGCGCCATCTTTGACCACTCTGTATTGAACACGATACCAAGCATAACATAAAAGCATTGGTATACGAAGAGAAAAGAATAATCAGCTTGTACTATTTTTATCTCAGTCTCTAGATATGAGCATTTAAGTTTACAAATCTCCGATCCCCATAAACTATATACACAAATATACTAGAAATGTGTTAAAACAACTTGTCTACTTTATAGTAAACGTTTATTTGCATTGTTTACTTTATTTAATTATGGCAAAGTACGCGAGGTCTATCTGCTTAAAAGACGGGCTGCCTTCGTGGAGGATCTTTCTAAGGAAAACTGGCTCGTATACACGTTACACACAGGAAAAATCGCGAAAATACACGTACAACCAGCCCGTTTGCCTGGAATAGAACCATCTTTAACTACGCCATATTGAACACCATATCAAACATAACTCAAAAGCAGTGGTATATAAAGAGAAAAGAATAATCAGCATGTACTGTTTTCATTTCATTCTCTAGATATAAGCATTTAAGTTTACAAACCTCCGATCTCCATAAACTATATATACAAATATACTAGCAATGTGTTAAAACAACTCGTCTACTTTATAGTAAACGCTTATTTGTATTGTTTGCTTTATTTAGTTATTGCAAAGCACGCGAGGGCTATCTGCCTGAGAAAGAGGATGCCTTTGTGGAGGACCTTTCTAAGGAAAATTGGCTCGTATACACGTTACACTTAGGGAAAATCACGAAAACACCCATGCAGCCAGCCCGTTTGGATGGAATTGACCCCGAGTTGGAACTTCTGGTGTTCAACGACTTTACCGCTCCACCGCTGGCGATCCCGTTTAATTGTATGAAATGGTTGTGGATGGCTTTCACAAAGGCAAATATATGCGCTCGAATATGCTAAATATGAAATTGGTGCAACAGAGGGTATAAAAAAGTGTAGAAATAAACTTTTCAAAAATTAAATGTTTTTATATTGTAAAATTCGCCGAAATAAATTAAACCATTTCTGTTAATTTATTTCTTGTACTCAAAGTATGAATATTTTCTTTTAACTGCGTTAGCTATAGGCTAGGAAATGACAATATGTAAGTTTTATTAAAAAATTATGTTTCATTGTGATTTTTAAATTGAATTTATTTATAAGTTCCACATTGGAGTTTCACACATTTCACTTTTATAAAATATCACATCACAACTTTTATTTATTAGTCCAAAGGGATTTAGTCCAGAAGGACTATTACTTTCGTTTTGCGATTTTGCGTTGATTCACTCTGAATGCCCGATTCACTTTTCAAATTGTTGCCACTAAATGTTATCGCTCTGCATTAAAGTTTAAAAAATGAAAAATCTGCATAAATGTATGCATGTTATTATTATTATTACTTTTTTTGACGTAGCTTTCTCTTCAAAAATCGTCTGCGTGCGTTGCACGGGAAAATAAAAAGGAATTTTAATTACAGTTCTAAATAAATAGTCAAATAAATGTGAAATTCGTAACAATATTCTCTAAAACTTTAACGAAATTTTCATTAACAAACTCAAAGATTTCAAAGCCAGCAATACCAACGTTGTACAGAAAAACATTTTTATCTCCAGCGCGTGAGAGCGTGTACCGAAATTTCTAAAGATATGCTCAATTTAAAATTATTTTGCGATATTGCTGTTGAACTGAATTTTATGGTTTAAGTGCGAAGAACATGGTATTTAACAAATAAAGGTAACACACAGAATGTTAAATAAACGTCCCTTTGGACGTAATTTAAAATCTGAAACATTTCAGATTTTTTTTTTATTTATTTATTTTATCTTGAACACATACAATCTTCCAGTGTAACACAGGTGTACAACACGGGACTTACAAAAGCAAATTACCAAAACATTAAATATTACATGCATAAACAAAACGAACAAACACAGAGAACTGCCAGTATGGACTTTACGAAAACAGATAAGTTCACTGTTCAAGTCACGCCGAACATTTTCAAATCGTTCTGCAAGCAAAATCTAAGGCCATCAAAGCTACGGCATGAAAAAAATCAAATGTTCCACATCTTGAGGTACTTTATTTTAACATTCACATAAATTATTTTATCTTAGATTGAAACAAAGCAGATAACTTGGGAATTTTCCGTGACCAGGTAAAAACTGAGATACTTTAAAAATAAAAAATTTTAAAAAAAAATCTGAAAGATTTCAGATTTTAAATTACGTCCAAAGGCGCGTTTTTTTAACGTGTCGTGTGCTACCTTTTTTTTATTAAATATCATGTACTACGTACTCAAACCATAAAATTCAGTTCAAAATCAATATCGCAAAATCATTTTAAAATGAACATATCTTTAGAATTTCCGTAAGTCTCGTGCGCTGGAGATAAAAATGTTTTTTTTCGTACAGTGTTGCCATTGCTCGCTTTGAAATCATTTAGTTTGTTAATCAGAAATTCGTTGAAATGTTACAAAACATAAAATCGATAATAAAGGAAATTTCAAATTCAAAATTAGGGCTTCCAGATGCCCATTTTCGCAGTAGGATTACGTCATTCAAAATTCGATGGCTCTAGGTTTTATCACAATGCGAGAAACATGCATACATTTATGCAGATTTTTCATTTTTTAAAATTTAATGCAGAGCGATAACATTTAGTGGCAACAATTTGAAAAGTGAAACGGGCATTCAGAGTGAATCGACGCAAAATCGCAAAACGAAAGTAATAGTCCTTCGGGACTAAATCCCTTTGGACTAATAAAAAGAAAAGACTCGCAATACAGTCTATGGTAAATAGAATGAAAGAACTTTTTGGTGTCCTCAGCATTACAAGATGAAATATATTCCTTGTTCCACTCAGCATGATGAAAAGACTTCCAAAAGCTTGTTGGAATGCTAATATTAATATCTATAGGTAAGTCTAAGGCATCCTTAGTTAAGAAATCAGCTCTTTCATTTCCATAGAATCCATGATGAGCACGCATATAAGCAAAACGAACAGTTCCTCTATTTCTAAGCGACCTGACAGTTAATAAATAGAGCTTCGATTACTAATTTGTCTCTGCTGATAATACTGTTCAAAAGGTGAAGAGAAGAAAGCAAATCAGAATAAATAAGGTACCTTTAGGATGCTATCCCATTATCCTTGATCCATTTAACAGCAAGAGAAAAATACACAGAAGTTCTGCTTGAAAAACTGTGCATTCATACCGTATACGCTGTTTAAAGTGGCAAACCTGAGACTGGTCTTCAAAAAGAACAAATGCAAGGCCAACATGTAGTCATTAGGCTATTTGGAAGCAGGAGACATGACAAATAAGCAATACCCTCTCCGAGATTCGAACCTGGACCTCTCGAATACGCGTCCAATGTGCTACCGTTACACCACAAAGGCTTGCTGGAAGAAGGGAGAAAATACCTTATAAACCTTGTTGCTCATTTTGATGCCATCTGTGACGAAAAACGTATGAAAACTCATTTCAATAGTCTCTTTAGAGTCGCAAAAATTTACAGGCTCTAAAGTACCTGAATGAGGAAGATCGGGAAGTGGACATTGTAATTTATGCAGTCTTCCAAAGTATCAGTTACCAATGCCTCGAAAATACTATTCTTATTTTCAATTTCGAAATCAATAGGCGAAACTTCCGCAAAAGCAAAAGTAGCCTTATAACTTAAGGTTCTATAACCACTAATAATACAAAGAAGAATCCTCCATTGAATCTTTCTCAGATTTCTTTTGTTCTCCTGCTTCGAAATACCTAATGACTCTACAAATGGCGCCCAAACTGAAAAGGTGGTGGATGATGATTCTCCACCACCGGGATTTGGCGATTGGGTCCCCTAAACCCCATTCGTCCTTTAAAAGGGGGTATATAAGGTTTTTCTCCCGCCTTCTTCGCATGCCTTTGTGGTGTAGTGGTCAGCACGTCCGACGCGTAACTTTGAGATCCAGGGTTCGATTCCTGGCGAAGGCATTGCTAATTTTTCTTGTCCTCTGCTTCGAAATAACCTAATGACTCTACAGCTTTCTTTGCAAGAACATGTCCCCAAGCACGAGAATCGTACGAAATGAAAGGTAGAACACACTCTCATACAACAGTTTCTTGACATCGCAGTTTACTCCCAAAGTATTTTTGGCAATTCGATGAAAATATTCAATAATTATTTTACATTTGGTAGAAGAGAATTCACTGTACTTTTTCTATGTTAATTTTTGGTCAAGTATGACGCCAAAATACTTAACACTTTCTACGAATTCCAACGGAGAATCATCGAAAATCAAAGCAGCAATGTTTTCTTCATTAATATTTCTGGTAACAACCATAGTTTTACGTTTTGAAGGACCGAAAGTAAGATTATGAGAAATCGACCAATTACAGACAAAGTCCAGAACTTCTTGGGCTCTCAAAAGAATATTATTCAAAGACTTTCCTTGGAAAATTAAATAACCGTCAATATGACTTAAAAGACAATTTATTATTATGTTTCAAAGAATAAGCCCGGACACAGAGCTTTGAGGACAGTCTTTTTCCAGAGAAAAAACCTTAACTTCGGACCCAAGCTGAACGCAATTTTTATTGCATGATATATTGCCAGGAAGGCAACATATTGTCACAACTCAACATATGAGTATATAATAATGAAATACATATAACAAACATTTTAAAGAAATACAAGACGAGAAGAGCAGTAAGCAGCATAAAATTTAAAACCAACAGTAAAATCTGTGATTCTAATTTTTACAATTCAAGCTAGTCAATGGTTGAAATCAAAACTCAGGGTAATCAATAACAAAAATTATGCTCTGAGGAGGGAAAATTGGCTAGTTATTCCCTTTTCAGCAGAAAAAGGGAAAACAATTGACCAAAAAGAAGCTAAAGGAATTATATTTCACGCTCGAAATCAATAGTGAAAGTCAGAAGAAAAGTAAAATTCATATCTTCAGTGCCACGCCCAAACTACGAATGAACTTATTTTAAATGCTCGAAAAGAAGCTTCTTTGAAGTCTTTTCTGATCGCAGATTTTTTACACTCGCAAAACAGACATTATTGTCATTTGAGGGAATTATTTGTTGTGATCTTCGCGCGCAGGCGATCCAGTGAAATAAATCCATCTATGTGTTAAATAATTAATTATTTGATCGAGCAAGTGCGCAAATCTCCAGTTTATATCTCCAGACGCAAATCTCCAGACTATACGTTTCAAGGAGTTATTTATTTTTATTTAACCAGTTATTTTATATTAACTAACTTTACTGTAATTCTGTCTTTCCGATTTCCTGCCAGAGTGCTAATTTTTAGTTCGCGCTTATTCAAATAAGGTAGAAAAAGATAATATTTAAAGGAAAGTTTTAGGTTGTTAAATCAGAGCGTATTCCGCCTGCTAAAAGCCACGTTGCTAGTTGCAATTGTTCGATAGTAGTCTGTCTTCGGCGTTGCGTTATTCTTGCAAACAGTGCTTGTCTTGCAGATACGGGTTTGAGCCAACTTGCGCGTTATTCATTACTGTTTAGCCTTTTGCTAACCTACAACTTAACTTAGCCTGAATTTGAATTCATTGCTTTTGAGTTACCCCACAAATTCTGACTGATTTGTAAGCACAAGAAGTGCCTTCTGTTAAACTATTTTGAGTTCTGAATAAAAGGATCTTTTACGCCTTTCTCAAGTTCTGTTTCAACTTAGACATAAACGTAAGTCATTCAAGGAGTTGCCTCAAATTGCGCTTAGAGCGGGAGTACTTATCCACGCATATTCAATATCCTTAAGTTCTGAGAATCTAATTTTTTAGTTTACAAATCTAGCACATAATTGCTTAGCTTGAAGTGTTAAATTGAAAATATGCTTACATTACAAGACCACATTTTCCATTTAATCTGGTTATTTTCAAGTTTCTTAAATTTTTAATTGTTATTTATTTAGCGATATCAGCTATATATATAGTGAACTCCTCGATGTGTTAGATCATAATTTGAAATTTTCAGACTGGGAATTATTTAAATGTTTTAATATATTTTTGTGCATTTTCTATGCCTTTTTTTTTTCATTTAACTGAAATTCATCAAAAGGGAGAGGTGCATATGCTGCGGGATGAACATATAAGAAAGGAGAAAATGCGCACAAATGGTAATTCGATTTTTCGTAAAACTAGTTCGAGTTCTAGTATAACTAGCCATAACGGAAACTTTTCACAGCAGGCTTTGTGAAAAATATTCATTATTGTGATTAGTTTTAATATCCTACGTATACGGTGTAGAAACATAAACCTCCAAGCAGCTAAACAACATGTATACGTTCAAAAATTTTAGTCTTGATATCTTTAAGAACGTAGACAAACATAATGGATCCAGTCAAAAAATATGTTTGTTTCAAGACAAAATATATGATTTTCAATATATCCTCCGATATCTACTGTCCTCCGATATATATATATGCTACGGTGAAACACCGAAATCTGGAGAATGTCGACTTTCACCGGTGAATGTCAACATTCACACAGTCGCTTGGTGTATGTCCGAAATATTTTCCAAATACTCTTATTTATGACACCGGTAAATGTCGACATTCACCATGTACTAATGGTGAATGTTGAATATATGAGAATATTATATTTTCTTCTCCGTAATTCAGTCGCGAAAAAACACACAAGTACTTAAAACACACAATACATTCAAAATGAGAAAGGAAAATAATAGAAGTTAAAAAACTTACTTAATTATACAGTACGTAGTAAATGAGAAAATAAAATAATAGTAATAAAAAAATTACTAAATTATGTGATTCAAATCTGATTCATTGCAACAACTTAAACTATTATGAGACTTTGAATCGCACAAGAGGCCCTTGCTTTTACAACAGCATTTCTGGGAAACAGCCAGTCGCCTCTCTTTTCGACCTACACCAGAGCATATCTGTGATTGTCGACATACACCGGTGAGGGTCCGAATGTACAAGAATGCAATGTTATATTCGATTTTTCAGCCACGTATTTGGTGAATGTTGACATTCTCCGGTGAAAGTCGACATTCTCCAATTTCGGTCTTTCACAGTAACATATATATAACGTAACGTAATGTACGAATGTGCTGCAACCCTCCTGGTCGATAATAATCGGCCTCATGGTTAACGCAGCACATTCAGCTCAACACAGCCGACTTGATGCGTTTTTCTGCAGACAGATGGCTCTATCGGATCTTCCACTTGTTGCCTGTAGGGTATAAATATGATCGACATTCGCTTTCTCGCTTTTGGGGGATTTTTTGCTCCTGATGAAGGGAGACCCCTTTTGCTTTCGAAATCGATTGGGATTTTACAAAATCGACGCCGAACACAAGGTTAACGATTTGCCTGTTTTATTTTCCACTTCGGCGTGTTTCTCTTGCGTCTTGATTCAACACCGATTAAAACAAAATAAAGTTAAAAACATCAAATCAAAACTCTCACTATTGGCATTTATAAAATTCATCAATTCCTTTGAAAATCTAATATCTTTCCCGCGGCAATAGAATTCCTTTATGTTACCATGTTTTTCCCTAGCACATCGCAATAATACGCTATTTTCGACAAAATGTCGTGCATTGCCTTCAGCATTATGAAAATGACGAAGACAGTTATTTTGCAAATTAAATCTTTTCAGGTACGCTGAGAAGCGCCCGTGCCCAGTAATTCCAACGATCATAATAGAAATCCTTGATTTTACCACTAGCAATTCTTTTTTATGCTTGAATATCAAGCGCATCCCCGGCATTATCCATAGCAGTTTCTTTGGCCAGCATGTCGGCCATCTCATTGCCTATGTCACCACATGTATACCAATACACTTATACTAGGGATTGAGACAAAATATATGTCTTTCACTAAATGTCTAAGTCGTGCACATATCGGTAGGAAAGGAGTCAGGGTATAAAACAAGTGAGTCGCTTCGGAATTACAGTCAAGGAAACATCACTTACACCTCAGCCTTTCGCGAATTTCAGGGTTTTAGGGCTAAAATAATAATAAAATTATAAAGAAAGAAAGAACATAAGTATTTTCTTTTACTTATTTTTCTTTCTTTATTATTTTAATTTATTTATTGCATTTTAATAATTTTTACCCATTTGCAGTGCTACTGTATATTTCTTCATTTTTTTTAGTGGTATAACTTACTTGTGCAAGCCTCGTGGTATAATTTATGGAACACGATTAAAATTAGTGTTCAAAAAAAATCTGAAAGATCTTAGATTTTAAATTACGTCCAAAGAGACTTTTTTTAACATTTTGTGTGCTACTTTTTTTTTGTTAAATATCATGTTCTTTGCACTACGCACCATAAAATTTAGTTCAAGAGCAATATCGCAAAATAATTTTAAATTGAGCATACCTTTAGAATTTCGATACACAGTCTCGCGCACTGGAGATAAAAGTGATCTTTCTGTACAACGTTGCCACGGCTCGCTTTGAAATCCTAGAGTTTGTTAATTGAGAATTTGTTAAAGTTTTACAAAATATGAAATCGATAATAAAACCAATTCCAAATTTCGAATTTGGGCTTCAAGATGCCCATATTCGCAGGAGGATTACGTTATTCAAATTTTGATGGCTCTAGGTATCGTTGTTTTATCACAAGCGGGAAACATACATACATTTATGCAAATTCTTCATTATTCAATTTTTTTAAATATATTGCAAGGCGACAATATTTAGTGGCAAAAATTTGAAAAGTGAAACAGCGCTTTTAGTGAATCAACGTAAAATACCAAAACGAAATTAATAGTCCTTCTGGACAAATTGCTCCTTTGGGGTAAAAAAAAACCTAGGCCATTTAGTAAGCTATCAACTTACGATCAAGTACCTCACATACTTTCATTCACCAATCACTCTGAATTTATTATTAACAATACCTTTTAAATTTAATGAATAGGAAAATTTCCAAAATTTTATTTTTCGGACCATAGCTTCTAGTTTTTTATAATATTCAGTAGGTTTAAGAAATTAAGGTAAATCGTCTCATGACAACCAATTTTTTTAGATCTGACTATGAAATTCGCCATTATTTCTCATTACTTCTGAGGAAACAAACAAACATCGGTATTGAATATACGCTCTCTGAGGCAACCACTTCAAGAGAAGTACAAAATTATCTCGAACTGCTTGTGACTGCCTTGGAAGAAAAGGTTCAAAGGTTTAAAGACATAATTTTTTATTTATTTAGTGTGAGCATTCAAGCTCTTTTACAAAAATAGAAACATAATATACTGATTGTTTATTTGTATCTTCCAACAAACTGAAATCATCTGCAATCGTGAGTGGTCGAATATTATTTTGATATGTGCACCGCAACCAAATATTGAAATTAACTAATTGTGTGGGGGGGGCAATTGAACTTTCATATTTATTTTGGTGTTTATTAATGTTTAAAATACAGACTAGCAGTAAAAAAACTTAAAATTTTATTTATCCATGGGGAAAAAATTTGCAGTAACAACAGAAAACATGATTTCCAAATTCTCTTTCTCGAGAGTAGGTGGTCAAAAAGGCAATACATAGCTTACTTGTGTATTTAAGAAAAATAATGCATCTGCGTAGGTTGGATTGATTTTAATCGCTTTACTGGCTTTCAAACATGGAGCGATTAACGACTTGTTGTTTTGTTTTACTAAAACTGCTGCGTAGTTTCATACAAAATGCAAAATAGCTGAAATACATTCCCGTGCTTTGTTTTTTAACTATTTTGCATTTTATTACTTTAATGTATTGATAATAGTGCGTTTATTTGTTCACTGCAATACAAGACACATTAGTCTCCTTAAAAGCAAAAACCCTTTTTAAAAAAAAGCTCCAACATAGCACATACGAATACAAAATTTTAAGTCTGTACGAATTTGAGGTAAGACCATTCCATCTGAAGTAAGACCTGAAAATTTTCAGACAGGTCCTGAAGTAAGGCCATTTATAATAGCTAAGACATCTCCAAAATAAATTTAAAATTGAAATGCGTAACAATTGAGTTTCAAATATTTGTATTTATTTCTTAAATGCTCTCAACTTATAGCACGTAAATAATGAATCATTCATACTTGAACGCATTATTTTGCATGCAAGATTTCTCTATATTTTAAAAGTTCCTTATGTGTATTTCACAGCGTAAACGTGAAAAATGAGCAATAAACTCACCGAGATTCAAACTCCCCACCTCCCGACTGCTAGCCAGATGTGCTTTCAATTGCACCACAAAGGCGAAAGTAAAGAGGAAGAAAATGCGTTATACTCTCCCCCACTTGAAAAATGACTGGGAAGAAAGGTACTCAATCGCCAATTCTAAAAAGAATAAGGGCACTACAGGGTGAAATGTCATTCCAGTAGTTGCACCAGTAGTCTGGCGGCTGAACTTCATCTTTTCTCTTACTTTTTCCTTTTTCATTCTGACTGAAATATTCGCCAGCAGACCGATTAATCACCCTATTTTGGACTTTATTATTTAAGAGATTATAAAGATATTAGTAAGAATTAAAACTAATTGTTAGGTACAATTTACGTTATTGACAAAGTACACTGTCCTCCAAAAGTTAAGGAAGAGTATGTTTTTCAAAGATCATCATTACAAAAATGTCATAAACTTTAAATTCACAGTTCATATGCATGACAGTAAGGACAATTTAAAAAAATATATGCAAAAAACAATAACTACCACTTTTATTTTATAGAAATGAATACTTATATAGGAGTTGGAGAAAAATAAAAAAATTGTAATTTGTGTTCACGAGTTTTGATCTTCAGTTGTTATTACAATTTCGTGGCCAATATCCAGCATAGTCTATCCATGTCCAGAAGTCGTTTGCCCGATTCGTTGAGGTGGCGGGCGATCGGATGAATGGGATGTCACAAGGAATGGGGATGTCACAAGCTGATGCTGCTAGATGTTTCAATGTCTCTCGTAGTGTGGTCCACAGACAATGGAATCAGTTTGAATCCTAGAATTCTGTGTCTACAAGACATGTTCCAAGCAGACCTAGAGTTACAACACCTGCGGAAGACCGTTATTTGGCTCTTTTGACCCCAAGGAGGAGTAATATTGATGTGTCTCAGCTCCTGGCAGATCATTTAGTGGCAACAGAAACAAAAATCTCAACTACTATAGTGCTCAGACGCCTGCACAATATAGGTCTGTATGCATGATGGCCAGTTGTTTGCGACTCCTTGACCCAAAGAGTTGCCAGTTTATGTTGGGTAAGAGAACACGTCTCCTGGACCACTTAACAATGAATTTCTGTTCTCTTCACAGACGCGTCCAGGTTCACATGGGGGAGTGATTCAGCTGATCTGGAGGGAACAACGTACCAGATACAACCAATCCCATATTGTGGAAAGACACAGTTACAGAGGTGGGGGAGTAATGGTCTGGACTGGGATCTCTCTCGGTGGTCACACTGACTTGCATGTGTTCCATGGAGAAACTTTGACCGATGTAAGATATAGCGACGAGATCCTTGATCAATATGTCTGCCCATATGTCGCTGGTATTGGTCCTGGACTTCTTCTGATGAACGATAATGCGCGATCGCACCGAGCTTGGATTACTGAAAAATATCTTGAGGGTCACGGTATGGAGCGGATGATGGACCCCAGACCTGAATCCTATAAAGCATCTTCAGGACTACCTTGGGAGATAGGTTGCTGCATTAAGTCCTCCTCCAAGGTCTTTAGATGGGCTTGAGCAAGGATTACTCCGTGTCTGGCCGTTGCTTTCCATTTCACTGACCGACAATTTATTGACAGCATGGAACGTCAATGTATTGCTGCTAGAGGTGGACACATCCCTTATTAGAACCCAATTTTGTAATTTTACCACCCCATTTGTGCTAGAAAACTGTGATATACTATTTCTTCAACCCTCGATTTCTCTGCGAAGAATGCAGTTTTTTGTTGTAATTCACGTTTGCGTTGAACTTTGGTCATTCTATGTCGCATTCATTAAAGAAATGTTTGGTGAACATGTCCTGCAAATTTTTTGTTTCTGTGTTGTTTCATTCTTAAATTTAGACACAAAAATCACGCATTTCCTTAACTTTTGGAGGGCAGAGTATTTGAACAATAAGAGGTAGGACGCAATCTACAGCTATATATTGGCCATGTTGTGCCGGTTAGATTTATCTTCGGCCTCAGAAATGAGGCTGCTTATGTTGATCCGACCACGAAAGTAAGCGATAAAGGGAGAGAAAATATCCTACTTAATTTTGAAGCTTACTTTTTAAAAACACATGTGAAGCTTAGGCATGGGAATTACACCACAAAGGCAAGCATTAATGACGGATTGGGTCTCGTTATTTATATTCATTGTATGCGTATGGCAAACCATACTTACAGTCAAGAGAGAAGAGAAGCGCGTCAAAGTAAAATAGTATAAAATTAGGCAAAGCAACAAATTTCTGTTTGTTAAAATATTCACCAAACAAAATATTGCTGCTTTACCTAATTTCATGCGATACTTGAATGTGTTCGAATTCTTGAATGTGCTCAAATAGGCTCAAAGTTATACTTGTATATGTTTGAATATAGAAGAACTGAAGCATCATTGACTAATCGAGTGGTTAACACCAATAAATAGTAGAAGGTCGACCTGGACTCAAATACAGGTAAACGAGCTATCTGCATGGTTGTTTTCCCAGGCTTTTCCCCTGTGTAACTTTACCACGAGCTAGTTTCCCTTAAAACGTTTTCCACGAAGGCATCCCTTCCCTCAGACAGGTAACTCTGGTGTGCTTTGCCATATGCATGTGACCATCCAATTTTGAAGCGCCGTTTTCTAATAATACCATGAGGTCTGCAGAGATGGAGGAGACTTGCCCTCTAGGAATCGTAAAACAAGTGTACTTGCATTCATGGATGTATGATATGGGAGTATACTATATGCACAGTATACGTATTTTTTGTGTTAATTTAATATTGTATTCTAATATTTTTTACCAAATCCCAAATTAAATCTATATGTATAAAGAAGAAAGTTTGTTTGTTTGTCCTCTAATAACTCAGTCACTACTATAGTTATCGTCATCAAACTTTCTATAATTCCCTTCTGGATCCTGGAAAGGGTCAAGTCCACTTTTTTTCCGAAAAAATAGCTAAAATCACAGATATTAATTAAAAACTCGAACAAACGATCATTTTCGCCCTCATTTTTCCGCGTAGCAACAGCTTCGCAAGCTGGAAACGAAAATCTGCTCTATTTCGTTAGAAATTACTTCTACTCGCTTTCAAATCCTAGATTTTGTTATTAAAAAATTCGAAGTTTTACGACGAAATAAAAATAGCATTGCCAAGCATTAAATACATTATTCCCGATTCCTAAAATTCGTGGGATGCCATTTCGACTATTCCCATCTTCGTACGACTTTATCAGCCGAAATATTAATTAAAAATATTTAAAAACTTTGAAAGCGCTAATTTTCGCACTCATTTTTCCGAGTGGCAACAGTCTCGCGCGTTGGAGATTTAAAAAAAATTTTTTATTTCGAAAAGTGTTGCTACTGCTCGCTTTTAAATCGTAGAGTTTGTTAATAAAAAATTTGTAAGTTTTACAAAATCTATATATATATAAGGAAGAATGCCTGTTTGTGAGTCTGTCTGCTTGTTCGCGTTATTAATTTCTGATTAATCATGATAAACTTTTTGCCACATTTAATCGACTGAATTGAATATAAGTGAAATATTGGATGGAAGTTGAGCTTTTACGACCATTTGATTAGAAAGACGAAGATCATTAAAAACTGCGTGCCATTGTTGCTGATATAATGAGAGAGAATTAGTTTATTTTTCTATAGAATTTTTTTATGTCGGTCCCATATCGTATCGGACTGAAAAATGTATGAGTATGCATCGTAATTTTTGAATCGTTATTAGAGAAGGATTACAGCAGTATCCTTCTGTCTGTTGTTAGATGCATTACTCTGAATCTAAACGGTTTACTGATGTAGCTATTTTCCCACCACCAACAACACCAATGAAAATTCTCTGCAAATGCTTATTTTGAGGCCCATGCTCCAAGCAGTTTTGGTCTGGATTAGAAGCTGTGAACAAACATGGCGGAATCTATCCTAGCCCAGCCCATTCTTTAGCGGCTTTTATATGGCCTCACCAATGTTCCAATCCATCACGTCGGAAAATACACTCTCCAGATTATAGCGATAGCCATCGGTGGACTATCCACTGTCCACATAAGGAACCGCATTCAGCTCTTCCCAAGCGTACAGGAAAATTTCACCAGCACGAGTGACTCATTCGAAAGAGATAGTCGAAAAATTCGTAGGAGTTCGAATGTGGAACATCCGATATCAATGGCACGAAAAGCGTCCAAAAAAAGGGCTGTCCCCGAATTCATAAAAAGGTTTGGCCTTGAAGATGGGAGGTGGCGCACAAGGTTGGGAATACTCCGTATTTAACATCAAACAGTGAAGGAAATTAGCTTATTATTGTTTGGGCCTTCTAACTGTTGTCACTTGTTCTCTACTCACCTGTGGAAACTGTCTAAGTATTTCACAGTAAGTATTTTCTTTTTTACGATTATTTCAAAAAATGATAATGATAAAAATTTACATTCCGATTCTAAAGGCTATATTTTTATTACATTTTTATACATATTTCATTTATGCAAAGAAATTTTTTTCAAATAATTTTGAATGAAAATATTAATTTTTTTATTTTAAAATTATTTAAATTATATAATGATACTCACATGAAGTTTTCTGGTAAGTTTTTATGCAAAATCGAAGTAATTTTACTTTGATTGTATGGGCGAGAAGTAACATGAAGTTTTCAAAATTTATGTTCATCTCATTTAACATTTTCTTAAACGGAAGTGCGTATAAATTTTGTATCTAAAAAATTCATTTGTATGTTCAAAACTTGTGGATATTAAAACTGATTTAGTTAGGGAAACCTCAGCTAGAAAATGTTATCCTAAAATTTTACTGCATTCACTGAAATGTGAATCGAAAAGACGGTTTTGTAATTTATGTGCGGTTCTGCAATTCGCCTCTTTTATATAAATCCAGCAATTTTAATATCTTTAATTATCTTTTCAAGTGAGGCATAATTTAAGAACAGTATACATTTACTTTCCCTCTTAAAATAAGTTTAAATTTTAACGTAAATATAATATTAATAGCAAATTTACATAACCATGGACTATTAGTTAGATCAGTGATTAAATTAAATTTCCCGGACATTGCTGTGAGTTTTGGATTAGCAATATGCCTGCTTTAATATTTTATGCAGTTCTAAAACTCATGAATTTTGACATTTTGAAATCAACAATTTTACTTCAATATCAGCGCTATCCGGTCATTATAGCTAGCAGGCTAACGGACCCGACCTCGATTCTTGAGAACAGCACGGTCTTTTGTGATGTCTCTACATCTGTTATAGCTACAAAGTTGATTTATCCTTGTGGTGTATCTTGTATGTCAACAAAAAGATGAAATGACTAATATGTTTCTCTCAGAATCCTTAATTGGCAAATTCTGCGCTGCTGGAGAACACAATATTTACAGAAATTAACATGTGTAAACAAATTTCCTTTAAATTATAATTTGCAAAGAAATTACTGATATTTTCCACACAAGTCAATCTAATATAGTTACTTTATTACAAACTGTAATGATCAGTGGCGTAGCTAGGATGGGGCAAGGGAGAACATGTGTCCCCAGAAGCAGCATTCAGGGGGCGCCAAACCCACCAGCGGCCAAGCGGTAAAGACGCTGAACACTGGTAGTTCGGTCCGAGGTTCAAATCCCGCGAACGGGCTGGCTGCATGGGCGTTTTCGTGGTTTTCCCCATGTGTAACGTGTATACGAGCCAGTTTCCCTTAGAAAGTCCTCCACGAAGGCATCCCTCCCTTTAGGCAGATAGCCCATGTGTGCTTTGCCATAATTGAATAACCTAACCTAACCAGGGGGCGCCAAATTAATGGTACAAATTTTAGAATGAAATGTTTTCCATTCTCGGAACACGGAAAGGGGCGCAAAATCTTTAGTTGCCCCCGGGCGCTAAAAACCCTAGCTACGCCTCTGGTAATGGTTAGTTTTCTCAGCTCGAATTTCGTGCAGAAGCTCACAATAAAAGAATATTGCATGAATTTTAACTATAAATTAAGTATTTAATATATTCCTTTGCATCATTGTAAAAACAGATGATAAAAATTTACAACAATGTCACTGGGATATTAAGGACTATTAGTATAAGCCTCAGGATTATTTTATGCAAACTTTAGCAAATCAAATATATATTAATGTTGTTGATAAGTGTTAAAAATGAAAAGGGAACATGAAATCAAAATTAGAACCAAATGCCAATAGTAGTTTTCAAGCAAGAAAGAGAGAAACTTCGTTAAGAAAACCTTTTTAAGCGGATATATTTCTATGGGGAAAAGCTTTAAAGAGTATAGAAAGGTAATTGAAAAGTTTATCATGACTTTTATCGGATCCTTTAATTTTTTTTCAGCTTCTTTGAAAGCTCGCAACAGCAGCATGCTTGTCAATTACAAACACTTTTAGAAGAGAAAGAAAGAAAGATTACTTGACGATCACTAAATCTTACGTTTACAGTTTATTCCTTTCGAGTACAGTTAAAAGTTGCCACTCATACCATAAAGTATTTTCTCCCTCCTTCCAGCATGCCTTCGTCGTATAGTGGGATTCGGGAGGTCCGTATTCGCGTATGCGAGAGGTTCAGTTTCGAGTTCCGGAGAGGGAATTGCACATCACTTCAACTGTTTCAAAATAATCTAATAGCTCTACAATGCAAGCAACCCTTTTTTTTTTCATTTTTCAATGGCAGATTGTGATGAGTTACAGTTTGTAACAGAGTCCATTAATCTATACTAAGGATAGATGTGGTGGTCTCTTTATTATGGGGACATCTAATAGTAAGGACACCATTTCCTCCTATGAAGGGACGAATAGTTAGAACCATGCCTTCTTCGGGATTCGAACCCAGGCCCTTCGGTATCGCAGTCAGGCTCCCCTAACCACTATACCGTCTGGGCGGCAAGCAAGCAACCTATGCCTTGACGATCTTTGTTCGTTACTCATAAAGAATGAAACAATCTAAGCTAAAACATAAAAAGAATATATGTCTCATTAAGAAAAGATTTTGAAGTCTGCATCTTCTGTAAATAAATATATTTTGCTAAAAATCGATTGAAGAATATATAAAAATGTCAGTATATTACTAACTGTTGAATGTAATTTATTTTTGCAGGTAGTTCATTTAACAGCATTTCACTAAGAGTATTTTTTAAATGGCGGGCAATTATTACCCTGACGACAATCAACTTAGCATAGATCAAAATTCAACTAGCTTTTTGACCGGTTACAACCGAAAACATCGCGGACGAAAACGTCGCGGAGAAAACAACGCAAGGCGAAAACACCGTGGTACAAAACATCGTGGGGGGGAATAAAACAAAGAGAAAACATCGCAGTTCTAAAACATCATGGTACAAAATATCGTCGTCGAAAATAAAGCGGTTCAAAAACTTCGCAGTTTGAAAGCATCATCGTCAAAAATATCGTGGTAAAAAATAAAGTTCCTACAAATCATCGCATGACGATAACATCGTGGACATGTGTTTTTCAGGCTTTAATAATTGTTAATGGATATTCGCATAATGATTTATGAGAGCAAGGTGGAAAGAAGGATAATTTTTACATTCATATTTTTATTAACTAATAAACTTTTTAAAAATAAGAAATTTAAACAAAACAAGAAATAATATAATTTTCATTATAAGAGTATCAGATTAACAAAAGTGAAGAAAATAATATCATAATTAACTTTAAAAATTTTTTTTAGATAAGTTCATGCAATTACTTATTTTTCTTTTTCTATTCTTTTTTAGATTACACTTTTCATGAAAAATTACCAGTAAAACTTTATAAAGAAATAATTTATTAATGATCTTCGTTAGTTAACTATGCCAGTTTAAAATTAAGTCCTATAAGTTGTGTTAATTTCCTGTGCTTAAGTTTCCATTTTAGATTTTCAGCAAATATTTATTAGTTAATAAAAAATGTGAAATTGAAAGTTATCCTTCTTTCCATCTTGCACTCACAAATCATTATGCGAATTTTTACAGTTATTAAACAATCCTTAAATTTTACAATTTTAAAGCCTGAAAAACGCACGTCTGCGATGTTATCGTCATGTGATGATTTGTAGGTACTTTATTTTATACAGCCATATTTTCGTCGACGATGTTTTGTACCTCGATGTTTTAGAACTGCGATATTTTCTCTGCGACGTTTTCGTCCGCTATGTTTTTGCCGCGATGTTGTTGGCGGACACCTTTTTGACCACAGCTGCTGGACTGCAAACTAAAGTGAGAATTTACAAAACTGAAAGGTTGAGTACTTATTAATAATAACTACAGTAACGATTACCAAGAATGTAAAGTTACTTGAAATGTGCAATGATGCTAATCAAATCCTCTAAAATAAGACCTTTTACCATAGATAATTGTTATGGAAACTCATCTACTTTATGAGGTGATTAGGGGCATTTACAAATCTCGGACACCGATGGAACTCTTTGCAGTCGCTCAGAATGCAGATTTTTTATACCCAGATGATTAAGTCGATTGGCTCGGAAGTGTAAGGCTGTTTATTTGCTCAGCAAGACAGGTGTTGCAAAAGCTTTACTACCTTTTAAAAGGTCTTGGCATACTTTAACTTGCTTAACGTTCTGGTCTGAGATAACTCAGACCTCAGACCTTCTAGTCTGCTTAACCTAACTGTATACCTATATAATATCAATAAAAAGGAGAGTAGGACAATATTTTTAATTAAGCCTACCTATTAATAAACTTAAACTAGTTGTCACGAACTTCATTATAATCTTCCATAATTACATATACAGAGTGAATCTAAAAGTTCTTGACAAATTCAATGAGTTCATAGATAGATGACAGCAACTTCCGAGCAAGAATCCGAGATCTTCAAAATGAACCAAATTCGGTAGAAGTCTATAAGATATTTTCTTCCTTCTTCCAGCATGCCTTCGTCGTGTAATGATTAGAACACTCAACGCGTATTCGGAACTAGAAGGTGGTGGATGATTCACCACCAGAATTTGACGATTGGGTCCCCTAATTCCCAGTCGCCTTTAAAAGGGGGTATTTCCTCCAACTTTTCTGCATGTCATGGTGTAAAAGTTAGCACAATCGGCGCATATCCGAAAGGTCCAGGTTCAAGTCCCGGGAAGGGCAATTCTCATTTTTCACATGTCCTGCTACAAAACAGCATAACGTTTCTACAAGTCTTTGACTGTAATAAGTTGCTTACAGTGAGAGGATAACTACTATGAGAGAAGAGATATTTGATGGTTACAGTACAAGATAAATGTGTTTTGAGTTTTCTGCGATCTTTATGCGAATGAAAAACATACAGTGATTAAAGGTGGTAAAAAAATTTTTTCATGAACTAATTTCCACATTCAAAATTTCCATTGACTTAGAATTGCTACATTTATCTGTTGAAAATTTCTGTATACCCCCTTTCTGTCCGCTGTTTTAAGTTTTATAAACAATCTTTACATTCCAATCATATAAAATCCATCAATGGTTCAATATTTAAGACTGGTAGTTCGACCCGGACTCAAATTCCAGTACATACTGTGATTGCAAGAGCATTTTCGTGATTTTTTCAATTAGTGACTCAAGTAAAAATATATTCATTCATCTTTTCACAGAAATAATTCTTGAGTGCTTTGTAGTAATCTGTTAATCCTCTGACCGGCCAGGGTTTTCGCTAAGAAAACACAAATTTCCCAAAACCACTACCAGAAAAATTTATTTTCTTGATTTAATCTGATTTATTTCTTGATTTCCTGACATTTTATACCTGGATTTATGTACTTTTAATATACTGCCTTAATTTCTTTGACATATTTTAATATGCACGTATATATACGTTCGTACAGATACCACAAAAAATATTCTAGGCCATATATATACGGCCTTGCCGGTTAGAGGGTTAAGGAAGTGTAACACATTGTAAGTGAGCGAGCAAGTTGATTGATTGCAAATGGTTAAACTTATAGTAGACCTAAAGTAAATTTTTAAGATGTTGATTGTATAAAAATTTAAAAATCAGTATTAGGTAACTGGTTCTGTATAGAATATGGTGAATGCAAATGAGCAAATAAAAGCGCCTTGAAAGGCAAACTAAACGAAAAAAGATTAATAAGAATAGAAAATTGTTCAGTTATTATCTTTCTTATGCATAGCAGGAAAAAAGTAATAATTGATAATAGTAATAATAAATATTAATAATAATACGCTGAATAATTTTGAAAGAAAGAGGAAGAAATTTGTTTCAAACAACGGGAAGTAATTTCGTAATAAAATAGGTTTCAAAATTCTTAGGATAATTTAAATTCCATTTTAACAGCTTTCCGTAGGTAAGAATTTAAAATTCATATGACCATTTTTATTGCTTATATTGCGCAACAGAAACAAATTAATGCGTAGCAAAAATGTTTATATTATTGAAAGACAAGTACGTGTATTTCAATTTAGCCTCATGTGTTGGACATCCAGACCAGTGTGGAAGAAAGTGGTTTGTAACTCTGACTGCCGTACCAGAGCGCCCGGGTTCGAATCCCGCAGAAAGCATAGATGTAAATTTCCTGCCCCTTTGTAGGAGGTAAAGATGGCAGCCTATTAGGTACCTCCATAATAAACTGACTATCGTCCTTAGTCATAGCTAGAACCCTCAGTAAAAAAATAATTAAAAAAAAAAAAATACCAAAAGAAAATCTGAAAGGTTTCAAATTTTAAGTTACGTCCAAAGGGGCGTGTTTTAACATTTTGCGTGTTACTTTTATTTATTAAGTATCATGTTCTTCGCCCTTAAACCATAAAATTCAGTTCAACAACAATATCGAAAAATAATTTTAAATTGAGAATACCTTTAGAATTTCCGATATACATTCTCGCGCGCTGGAGATAAAATTGTTTTTTTCTGTACAACTTTGCCTTTGTTAACCAAAAATTCGTTAAAGTTTTACAAAATATGAAATAGATAAATAAAACAAATTACAAATTACAAATTTAGGCTTCCGGATGCCCATATTCGGGTGGAAACGTACGTTATTCAAAATTGAATGGCTTTAGATACTGTTGTTTTATGACAATGTGAGAAACATACATACATTTAGAAGATTTCTTATTACTCAATTTCTTTAAATATAATACAGGGCTCTAATATTTGGTAGCAACAATTTGAAAAGTGAACCGACATTTATAGAGAACCAACGCAAAGTGCCAAAACGAAATTAACAGTCCTTCAGGCAAATTGCTACTTTGGAATAAAAATAATAATGCCACATTTTCTCTCCTATTCCCCCGTTTTTTTTTTTTTTTTTTTACTAATTTTATTTCCCGAAAATCAAAATGGAAAAATTATGCAAATAATTTTAATTTCCGAAAAACATGGTAAAATTGGATATGGATGAAAAATGGAGATAAAAATGTTTTTTCCGTACAACGTTGCCACGACTCGCTTTGAAATAACAACAAATTCCAAATTAAATAAAAAAAACAAATTCCAAATTTCAAATTTGGGCTTCCAGATGCCCATATTCGAGTGGAAAGGTTCAATATTCAAAATTTGATTGCTGTAGGTACCGTTGTTTTATAACAATGCGAGAAACATAATGCATTTATGGACGTTCTTTATAATTTAATTTCTTTAAATGTAATACAGGGCGATAATATTTGGTGGAAACAATTTGAAAAGCGAAGCAACGCCTTTAGTGAATCGACGCAAAATGCCAAAATGAAATTAATAGTCCTTCTGGGCAAATTGCCCCTTTTGAACTAAAAAAAAAAAAGAAAGAAAGAAAGAAAAGAAAAGTAGTAATTAGCATAAAAATCAGACCAACCCTGATAGTTATTAGTTATTTCGCCAGGATAGTGGTTAATGATTCTGACTGCCGGACCGGAAAGTCCGGGTTCTAATCGGTGAAGGCCTCATATTTGTAAATGTATAGTATCTGTGAGGCATTGGGGCACTCAAAATAAGCGATGAGCTGGAAGTCCTCTCGACAGGTTGTGGAAGGGGAAGAACGTTGGGAGACCTTCTTATGGTCATCCCTGGGTGCTCTTTCAAAATCTGGGGCAGAATTGAGCTAAAGTCGGGCTATCATCTATATGGTGGTCAAAGCTCTTGCCAATAACAGGCGCATATCACTCCATGCCACGATGAATGTCATGAGCTTGTACTGATTTTTGTCAGACAAGTGAGAATGGTAACAACAACGTAAAATTAGAAGGATCTGCATAAATGGATTCCTAACTGCATATTAAAAATTATTTGTTTTATTAGTCATTTTAAATATGCATAGACTTGCTTCAAGTTTGATTGACCTTATTAAATATCTGTACACTTAAAATCCATTTGAAAGCATTTTTAAAAGAAAATGGTATATTAAATGCTATCCTATATAAAATTTGTTTCCTAATCTACCTTTATTTTCAGATAAAATGGTATATTGGACATATCAACGAGCCAGTGTCTTTCTTCTAATAACATGTTATCTAGTTCCACAGATAACTGCTTGGTTCCTGTATAAAGACATTGCTTTGGCAATCATTTTGGGGAAACTTTTGAAACCCCGATTCGTACCTCTACCCATTCCAATCCCTTTCCCATTCAAAGTCAGCAAGCATACGCACAAGCCTTACCCGTAAGAACCTTTAAACTTTATGAATTTAGTATTAAATTTTATGCGTTTATAGCACAGTTTTACACACACATGTAAGTGTTTTCTACTATGTTTTATGTTTTCCGTTATGTATCTGTTTTATTTTTGCATTTTACAATATTGCACAATATTCAAAGTTATTGATGCTGTCAGAGATCAAAGAATATATCAGTTTTATTACATTTAAATTACAGAATTTGAACTAGATGATATTATTGATACTACAAGCATTCTTTAATAATATTCAGTATAAAAAACACATAAAAAAATTGCATTTGTTATGTCCAGTTGCGGGTATGCTTGCTCATTTTCCTATTTAATGTAAGCACCATACCCGCAAGATTAAATTTTGTGTTTGGTACTAAAGTTTATGCATTTGTGTTACATTTTCCTGTGTCTTTTATTAAACTTTGAGTATTTTTTTTTGTTTCTGTTAAGTTTTCGTTTTTATATATTTTTACAATATTACATAAGTTACTGAGAATGTCAGAGATCAAATTTATCAACTCTTGCATTTAAATAACAAAACGGGCATTAAATGAAATTACTGATATCACAAGTATTATTTTGTAATATTTAGAACTAAAACCATATGAAAAAAATAAACGTTGTATTAGGATACATTTAAGTTATAATAAAACAAGTTAGAAAAAATATTTATTTTAGCAGTACCAGATTAAAATAGTTTTGACATTAGCTATAGTGTTCTTTCAGTGGTTTCATCAATCATTTTTCTTGATTTTATGAAGAATACAATTTCTATGAATTAGAAAATTATTTTGAGGTTCACTAAAAGCTGAGGCCTTAAACCCTAGCCTCGTTGCCTACATGGAAATCAGCACGTGGGTCTGAGCGAATTTCAGAATAAACTAATTTATGTATGGGTAAAGTAGTTAGTGATTGGAAACTCCTTATTCTGCACACAATGATTTTCTACTTCCTTGCGCGAAGTAAAGGAAGTATTTTAATCGCAAAAAGTTTTGGATGCCCTTATTTCAAAGAAAATATCCATTTTGACTGTTTCCGAATCTAATTGGACGACTTTTTGCGTGACATCTGTACGTACGCGCAGAATAAAGGACTTATTTTCAAAGCGGATTGTAAAATGGATTTGTTTTGCGACGTCTGTACGTACGTGTATATATGCATGTATCTCGCCTAGCTCAGAAACGGTTAACCGTGGAACGTTGAAACTTTATATATAGAAATGGTGCAATATTTAGTTATGCATCTCTTTTTTTATTGCAATCGAAAGTATCAAACACTAGTTTAATTTCATTTTAATTTCTTTTTGAGTATTTCTCAACATTTGATTTTATTTGAATTTTTACCCTTGCCTATTGGATGAAGAAACACGAATTGAGTAATCGAAGAGTTAGGTTTGGAGGCAACTTCCCCTTGATAAGTTTGTCTCCTGCCTGCTCAACAATTACTCACTGATGCTAATTTGTCTTATATTTAAAAAAAAAATTGAGATTAATTTTTAGGATTATGTATTTTTTTCATGGTTTTAAGTACATAAACTGAATTTAGCTATGAATTTGAATGATATTGTAAATTGATTCTCAGCAATAATTAATCGTATTTTTGCAATTATAATTAATTCTAAATTTATATTTGCTTTTTACAAATAGAGCATATTTGTTAAATATATATGTTAAATATATACGTATATATATATATGTATACATCTAAATATATGTATATATAT
>KK120048.1:78517-109298 GCA_000611955.2 Stegodyphus mimosarum | reverse complement strand
TCTATTCGTAAAAAGCAAATTAAAGTAAAAAATTAATTAGAGAAATAAGTTTAAAAGAAATTATAAATAATTTATATTGGTGCGAACTAATCTACAATATCATTTAAATTCTGAGAACATAAGTAAATCAAGTGCAAGTACCAAAATCTATTAACAAATATAAAATTGTAATAAATTTTTTTTTAATCTTAAAAATAATAATAGTAATAATAATTGTTGAGCTGGCAGAAGAGAGACTTATCAAGGGGAAGTTGCCCTCAAACCGAACTCTTCAATTATTCAATTCCTGTTTCGTCATTTATGTAGGCAAGTGTAAAATTCAAAACCAAAAGTAAGACCAAATGATGTGACCTACCAAAAGCAATTCCAACAAATGGAACTTTTAGAAAAGTGCAAATCAAAGCCAATACAAAACAATACTCTTTATAATACCAATTTTTTAGAAAACCAATTTAATTTAGAAACTCTTGCCCTCAAAAAACTTCCCCGACACGAATATGCATATAAACAAAAAACAAATACAGATACTATTACCATACTAAAAATTAGTGTTTATATTGTATGTGTGTATATTGTATACAATATACAGAATGTTGAAATTCTGCATAAGTCTTATATAAATAAATATATATTTTGCATTGCTTGCCTTAAAAGTGGGGGAATTATGTTATTCTTATAATATGGTTAAGGTTTTTATGACTTCACTTAATCTGCATGCAATAGTTATAGAATTATCAACAATTTGAAACTTTAAAGTTTAAATGGTGCTGGGCCTAACAAGGCAGCCATTTTTTTACATTTGAAACTCTTAGTAGAATAACAAATGAAGTCATTTGGTGCAATAACTTCAGTGTCTTTTCGCCAGCTGAGAACAAAATTTAACTTTCAAATTTGTGCACCGAAAATTTAGCTATCTTACCCGTTGACCGAATAGCTTCTTTTGGCATGAAAAGGCTTAATTTTATTTATAAAAATTGTTTCTTTAACTGCTTTTAAAATTAAGCATTTGTTTTAAAATCAAGAAATCAAACAAATTTGGTTGCGTAAAAATAGACGCATAACCTATTTCTATTACATTTAAATTGAAATAAGACATCTGTATTAATAAACACTCTGCAGAAAAAAAGGAGGGGGACAATTCTGTATGTCTTGTTCAACTGAGTCAATTGACGAAATTTAACTTGCATTTTTCATGTCTCGAAAGCGCGGATTTAAGATATTTACTAGACTTATAAGACATTTTCTCTCTCATTTCTGCGTGCCTTCGTTGTGTGTAACGGTAACACTCTCGACGCGTATTCTAGAAGTCCAAGTTCGAGTCTCGGAGAGCGCATTACACAATTTTCATCTCCTGACCATTAAAGTAACCTAATATCGCTACAGTGGCCGATACTACTTCAAGCCGATAGATATTCTTGATGTTTCTACTAGATGATCTCATAACCAAAAGCAACCAGTCACATCATCTTTATCTTTTAGTATACTAGGTCAGTTAATCCATTTGCTGTTTGCCACCAGAACAGTAATATAGACCTCTTGGAGGGGTAAAGGTTTCCTTTCAATGATATTTGAAATAGCAGAGAGAAAGAAAAGAGTGAAGGATCATGTTGCTAAGCACTGTTAGTTTAATCAAATTAGTCAGTAGCTAACCGGGCCAATCAAGCTACCGGGCTCTTTTGCTAATCAAGCAATAATAGGATTAAATCTACCAGAATTTACATTACCCTTTCCAAAATTACATCTTAAACATAACACATTCAAGGATCTATTGTTACAATGGCAATCAACGTGGACTAATACTAAAACAGGACAACGAACTTTAAAATTTATACAAAATGTTTCTACTAAATTGATACTATCATCCTTTACGATTACAACATTTTTAACTGGACATAGTCCATTTCTAACATATTTAAATAGATTTAAACTCAAAGATACTGACATTTGTAATTATGGTAAAATAGGAAATCCCGATCATTTTGTTTTTGAATGTGAATGAATTTACAAAAGAGCGTCACTTAGATAAACCTTCAAATCAATACCAAAAAGAATGGACCCAACACCTATTAAAACATTTTGCTTTATATAATAAACTTTCAAACACAATAGGATACTGTATCAATCATAACAAATAATTTCAAGAGTAGTTTTCAGAAACAAATTTCTTTTTGAATCCATTATATACTTTTTTATTATTTATTTCATATATATTTAAAATTAACTGAATTCCATAATCATTCATAAAAAAAGACTATAATATTCGGACTAGATCTAAATTGAAACTAGAGCTTATTTGTTTTATATCAAACAACCAAGAGATGATTTTGAAACATCGAACTTTATGTATGAAATCTTCGATCAAAAGAACTTAGAACTTTATATCTCACGAATTTTTGATCTAATAAACTTTATTCAACTACAGAACTTTCACTGAATCTTGAACTATTGAAATAAAATTAAATTGAAATGTATATCAAAATTTAGCTCAAAGTAGCATGTAAATGTAAAGACGACTGTTAATAACTTTTCACTGTCATGTAAAAAAAAATATCACTGTCATGTAAAAATATTTATTGTAAAAAGGATCTTCTCAATAGATTATTTCTACTGGGTGGGCTTTTTTCGTTAGATATACTTTAGGTCGGAACCTCTCTCAGTGGTGCAAAGCGGAAAATGCAAAGCAACTACCCGGAGGGTATGATGGCTAATGCAGCTACTTACCGTTAGACTTAGCTTTCAATTCTAGGCGAAAGTTTAGAGCAGTAATTCTGAACCACTGTGCCGCGGCACTTTTATATGCCGCCAAATTCTTAAAGTGCGCCGCCAAATTTTAGAAATGTATATAGTAAAAATTATAATGGGTCTAAACCTAGTATACGGTGCACATGAGAATTGGCGAAATTCGGTTTTTAAGACATTAATAAGCGTGTCAATTGTGGTATTTAACCCGATTTCGGTTCTCTGGAAGAGAGCGCATTTCGGAGCATTTTCGCGCATGTTCAGTATATAATTTAAACTGAGAAGTTCTGATTGGTGCAAATTGGAGACTAGCTTATTTAACATACATTTCTGTTATTTTTAATAGCATAAATTCAGATATGCAAGGGCCGAAAGAAAATAAATTAAACTCAACAGATAAAATGGTGAGATTCCGAAACCAAATAACTTAACGGAAGAATAAAGCTCAGGAAAGCAATTTGGAAAAGTTTGAGTGAGTTCCACAAGACGTTAATAAAACTATTCATAAAATTGTTATTGACTATTTGGCAACATTAGAGGAGAGAAATATTCATTATTTCCCAAATTTAGATATAAAAAAATATGATGGGTTTCGTAATCCATTTGTGATAACGAATACTTCTGTATTTGAATCGGAGTTTCAGTATTAACCAACATAAAAACGAATAAAAAAATCGAGACTGTTAAATGTCAAAGACGATATGAGAGTAGCACTGCCATTTTTACGTCCAAATATAAATGAAATTATCAAAAAAACATCAAGCTCAAATTTCTCATTAAAAGTATTCTTATCATTAACTTGTAATTAATGCCTTAATAAAAGTATTGCTGTTTCTGTAGTACATATTATTTTATTTTACATTCAAAATTATTATCATAAACTATTTTACACAGTATATTATAGGTAAGTAAATAACTTTTAAACTTATCTTTTTATTCGTCAATTTTTGAAATCGTTAAAAATGTGTCGCGACGGGAAAAAAAAGCTTGAGAATCACTGGTTTGGATAATCGATCCTGGAAACGCATATAAGCCGGATCGAATAATTTTTGGGACCGAAATTCAACAATTATTTTCTCCCAAAATTCCTTACATCTGCACATGTTTTACCTTAAAATTACATGAAATTCTTTAAAAGGTGCAAACTGATGCAATATGATCTATAGGTATGTATCTATTCTACTTTTGCAAGAGCATTTTTCTTTGATCGAAAATTAATTTTTTATTTCTTATTCTTTTAAGGGTTCCCATCTACAGTAGTTCCTTGTCTGCACAACAAGTTGGACATAATCCTTGGCAATTTCCTCATACTAATTTCGAGCATCATAAAATAATTGAAAACTCTCAGCTTGGATCAGGGCATCAAAACTTAATTGATACCTCGCATCTTGTATCAGGTCATCATGCTGTTGAACAATTGCAAGCTGCTTCTCATAACATAGAAAACTGGGTGGAACAATTAAGCCAGAGCTCAGACGTCATTAAAGCAAGTTCTAGTGATGAGATACCAACTATTCACGACGAGTTGGATGAAATTGCATCGGCAGGAGATATTGGACAAGGTCTGGATAGCAGTGGAGAATGGTGGTAATACCACTAGATAATGTTCGCAATTAATTTTAATGAGTAATATTTTTCAAAATTTAACAGCACTATACAAAACTCGTTTAATTAGCAATGTAAGTATGCAAATATCCAAATAAATTAGCTAAATTATACAAATCCAAGTGCATCAATTAGAAAAGAGTAAATATGTCGGTTTGGGCATTAGTAAGAGTTACTTATAAACTAATTAATACTCTTAATAAAATCTTTTTTTAATAGTTTGAAAGACTCTTTTTCTATATTAAATAAATTTGCTAAATGCATCTTTCTTAAATGCATTGTAATTGCGTCGAATGTCGCAAAAATTTTATGACTGAAAATAATTAATTACAAAGTTCATTCTTCGTTAAATTCAAAAGAATCCTGAAACGAAATATGCAGGTACGTTTACAGTCTTTTAAGCATTCTTTTGACATCTAATTGTAAATTTGTATGTAAGAGTTGTGCCTTCAAGCCTACTTATTCTTTTGTACGTTTATTCATGTTATTTTTTTACCCTCGTAGACTTTATGTAGAAATGTATAAGATTTAGCTTTTTCGTATCGTTTGATATTCTATCTTATAATAGCCGCTAGAGATTTATGTATAAATGTTTTGTATTTGAGTTTTCTAACTTTTTTCTATTTTTTTACGTGTGTTATTTCTGTATATTCACAATTTTTCTGTAAAAAGTCTCAAGTTTTAGGTCTTTGTATTACTGAATATAGCTCAAAAATGTGCAATTTTCATAACCATTGTTAGTTGTCAGTAAACATATGTGCTAGTCTATTTTTATTCATGTGCATTTATTTTTGTGTACATTTGTATATGTAAATATTTAGTACAAAAATAAATAAAATGAAATTTTTCCCTTTCGCCCATTATCTTTTTCCTGGGTGTTTTTATGTTCTTTTAGTGCATTTATATAAAATATTTATATTATACATTGAGCAACATTTCTCCAAATTATAATTCTTTAGTTCTTCTAAAGCTAATCATCATTCATTCGCAATAAAATTTCAGGTTTCATAGCTTGCCCGTGTTGGCAATCATAATATTCCTCATGTACTAAAACGCAGTGTACAATATTTGAGTTGCGTTAATTACTAGACGACGGAGCTTAAACATTAGTCCAATATAGTTCAGAACAAGTGCGCAGCAATGTTGAACGACGTTGATTAGGTCATTTTAAATAATTCTGCATCTTATCTTGAGTAGTGCTATAGAGTGACATTGTTTTCCATAATACGAGACATTCAGAAAATTTAGTTCCTTTGTAACTTAACGTTATGGCATTCTAGTAAAGAGGTTACATGGAAATATTTAAATTTTATTTAACCGTTACAAAAGTATTTTACATCTCTCATGATGCAGCAACTATAACATATTAACTTTATTCATGTAGATAGACACAGTCCCCTTTATTAATGCAGGCGGAGAGACAAATACTCAGCAATGAAGCTTACGTCTATAACGCGAGTCTTGAAACCCGAAATACACTGCTGGCCACCCGAATTCCAACACCAAGAAAGACAAGAGATATCACAACAAAATTTATTTAGTAGATAACATGTTGACCAAGTATCGAATGATTAAATTTATAGACTTCTGTGAAGTGTGGTTCCTTCCAGAATCAGTAGCCAGAGTAGCCGCCATTGTTCGAGATCTCTGCTGCCATACGCCTCGGCATTGATTCAAAGAGACTTTGGAAGCATTCTTGGGGTACAGTAGACCAAGCAGCTTCCACACGTTGCCAAAGTTGATCTGGCGTAGTAGCTTGGGATGTAATCTGGGTCAATCGTTCAGCAACCATGGTCCGCATGTTTTCTATCGGCGAAAGATCCGATATAAATCGAGAGTGATATCCAATACTGCCCCATACCATAATACCCGGTGCAGGACCAGTGTGGTGGTGCATAACACAGCTGTTCAGCATCCTCTCTCCACGGTGTCTCCAGACTCGAATCCAACCATTGTGGTGTTGCAGACAGAAGCGTGACTCGTCAGTAAAGATAATTTCATTCCATTTTGCCGTCCACATCCTTCTTTCATCTCACCATTGGCGGCGGAGACGTCTGGGGTTCTGCGTCAAGAGTAGACGAAGCAGTGGACGTCTTGCGGACAGACCACTCTGCAATAAACGGCGTCGAATGGTACGTGCAGACACTGGATGATGCGTTACAGACTGAATGTGCTGTGCTATGGTTCCTGATGTGACTGAGCGATCCGTCACTGCCTTGCGCACAATGTTCCTGTCATCACATGAAGTGGTGCACCTATGGTGGATGCGATCGAACACGTCGGTCCGTCGTACAATCCTGCATCCAACAGGAACATATCCGCATTGCAGTTGTTTGGTTTCGTCCAACACGACTACCGATTTCTCTGAAAGGTAATCCACACTCTCGGTAGGCCACTATCCTTCCTCTGTCGAATTCGGATACTTGATCAAACGATGATCACTGTTTACTACGAGGCATAATTGATCGTTTTATTTATTTTTTTTTTTTTGAAAAAACCACAAGAAAAACACAATTGTTGAATTTCAAATATTAAAAACTCCAAGTCTTAAATAGCGCTTTGAAGTGACGCCACAGGCGCGTGTGACGTACGTCTGCGCTGAAATTCTAATCATTTGCATATCTCGCCTCCGCTAATGCATGTTGTAAATTTCATGTTATTTGCGTGCTTCCATCAGGGTGTTGCATTTACGGTGGCCAGCAGTGTAGATAATCTTTATAAATTTACCCCGCTATGTGTGGAAATAAAGGATTCTTCAATATGATACGATTTTAAAATGAAATAAAATAAAAACTATTTAATAAGTAACCACACATTTTATAATATTTTGAAGTTCAGTTTATAAAAAAGCTGACAGGTAGTTATATACAATCAACTTTATTCATGCAGATAGAGAGATAAAATCTCAGTGATGTACTTTCCGTCTGTAACGCGAGTCCTGTAACCCTAAGTAAATAACCTTTATAAAACTACCCCATTATGTGTCGGAATAAAATGTATTCGAATAAAAATAATATGATTTTAAAATGAAATAAAATAAAAACTGTTTCAGATATAGTAGAGTCATTAGGTATTTTTGAAGCAAGAGATGGGAAAAATGAGCAATACTCTCGCTCAGACTCGTATACGCTCCAAACGTGGTGACCACTACATCACGAAGGCATGTTAAGAAGGTGGGAGAAATACCTTATAATATAACCAAACATTTTATATTATTTTGAATTACAGTTTACAAAATTATGTTTCTAGTAAAACATGATTTAAGTATCCACCTGGATTTCGTGCAGACGGGCAAAATCGATGAACCCAGTTTTCAATGACTGTATGCAACAGTTGGGTCTGATATAACGAATGCAAAGTTTGGTGTTTACTTTTAATGCTTCAAGTGTTTGTGGTTTGTTGGCATCGACCGTTGACTTCAAATAACCCCACAAAAATAATCTAAAAGAATTATATCACAACTCCCTGGAGACCAACTAACAGTTGCATTTCATGAAACTATGCTTTCATGATTTTTTTTCAATAATTCAATAGTGGCTTTAGGAGTAGGACATGTGGCCCTGTCTTATTGGAATTACATGTCCTCCAAATTTGGTCATAAAAAAGTGTTATCATCAACCGGTTTGCTTACTGTTCAGTGTAACTGCCTGTATCTCTAAAGTTGTTTTGGCAAAGCAAATGATGCGATGATGCCGTTATGCTATAAACCATACCATACGGAAAGATTTGCGATTACAAAGGCTTCTCGTGTATTTCTATATGTACTGATTTCGCATCAAAAATGACACTCTTCTGTTATCGGGACCAAATTCAGAAATGTATGTATGTGTGTATATATGTATGTATATGTGTATATATGTGTGTATGCATACATATATGTTATAAGGTATTTCTTCCCCCTTCTTCGCATGCCTTCGTGGTGTAGTGGGCAGCACGCTCGAAGCGTAGCCGAGAGGTCTGTGGTTCGATTCCCGGCGAAGGCGTTGCTCATTTTTCATTCTTCTGCTTCCAAAAAAATCGCAATGACTCTACAGTGGCGCCCGAACTAAAAAGGTGGCGAATGACGATTCTCCACCACCAGGATTTGGCGACTGGGTCCCCAAAACCTCAGTCGCCCTTTAAAAGGAGGAGGGCGTATGTAAGGCATTTCTCCCGCCTTCTTCGCATGCCTTCGGGGTGCAGAAGTCAGCACGCTCGAGGCATAACCCAGAGGTCTGTGGTTCGATTTCTGGCGAAAGCGTTGCTCATTTTTCATGTCTCCTGCTTCGAAATAGTCTACTGTCTCTACAACGTATGTACGTACATATATATATAAATACATGTCTCCAGCTTCGAAATAACCTAATGTCTCTACAACGTATGTACGTACATATATACATAGATATGCGTATGTATGTACATCTATACATAGATACGCGTATGTACGTACATATATACATACATACATGAACACATACACATCCATATATACATGAAAACATACTTACATTTCTGAATACTCCTGATAACAGAAGAGTACCCAATTTTGTTTGTTAATATGTCCAATCAAGCAAAAATGAGTTACATCTGAGAAGATAATTTTTTGGTCAAAATTAGCGTTCTTGAAACGTGTATTTAGCCATGATGAATTGCCATAAAACAAATAAAAATTAGTGACACTGATAACATTTTAAATGTGGTTGCCTTTTCATTTTAGAATCATATCATTCTTATTGAAATACCCTTTAAAATCACATATAATTAACTCGATTTTTAACCGTGAGAAGCCATAGTCATGACAACAACATGTTACAGCACAACTCTTTTATAATCAATGGAGAAATCTGAACAAAAGAAACTTTTGTGTGTGCATCAAACATTATTTTTAGTTTAAAGTTCAAACTTAGATTACACGTGGTTTTGAATAAATAATCTACATATTTCTGGACATGATCTCTAATCTTCAAGAACAACATGTGCAGCATTTAATCAAAAGCAATACTTGATTTAAAATTCTCACGTAGTTTTAAATTTAAACGTTATGTCTAAAATTCTTAAAATTTTCAGTTAGCAGTGCAAAATATTCTCACATCAGTAATTAAATAATTCTTGCATCTGCCTAAGAATGCTGTCACTTGAAAGAGAAAATATCTTTATATTAAAAATGAAGCAGCGTCCTTTTAATATTTTCTAAGAAAAATAAATGTTTCGTATTTTTATTGTCAGAGCTTTCACGACAAATTCTATAACTCGTATAATCAAAAAACATTAAGTAAATTTACATTGTAAAATCCGCGTAATTTTGAGTACTTCGTTATTAACTTAAGAATACTTTCTAATGTCTAAATTTCACCAAGTATTTGAAAAAAATTCGGTCGAACAATATTTATAAAAATAAAAGAATGAAAACAGCTTTTTATTCCACAAGAACTAAATGACAAAATAAGATTACGTATAAATTTCAATATGTCACCTGAGAGTTTTAAAGAAGTTGTAATTTCGAGTACGGCATTTTTAAACGTAAGTATTTATGAAATGTAAAGCAACTTATTTAAGATATGTAAGTTTGTAAGATTAACTAGATTAATCATTCATAGCAATTTTTAACTGCAAAATAAAATATTCGCTGTAGCACCTTGTAATGTTTAACCTAATTTTATAACAGTTATTTTAAGTTTATGCACCTTTCCTAACTCTTCTAGCTTCAGCTTATAATTCCCTACCAGAATGCATTTTCAGAAACGCGTTTAATGCAAATGATTAAGAGACTGACTTCCTTAGAGAGCCAGAGTTTCTGACCAGCGTGAGTTTGCCTTTGGGCTACGTCTCTCTCTAAGCTGTTACTACGCTTGGCCGTACTTCAGGCCTTAAATAGCTTCGCCCAGTTAATTGAGATTTAGGGGCCAACTACTTAGAATCCTGATAGGTTCGACTATATCTTTTAGTTAAGCATTAGTTAAATTTTAATTCTTATTAATTTGAGTTCAAGTCCAAGTGGAGGCTTTGCTGTACGCTCTGAGATAGGAGCCGACTATGTTGATCCTTATTTTGAGAAATAAAGGGGGATTAACCCCTCTTGAGTCTTACTTCTCTGTTCACACACTCAAGCGATTATTCGCTCATCGGTGTACAAGTTTTCTCACATTGAACTGGGAAATAAAGGGATGGAACCCCACATTTGGCGCCCGAACAGGGACGTAAGATTCAAGAAGGATTAATTACCTTTTATTTCTCAAAATAAGAATCAACACAGTCGGCTCCTATCTCACAGCGTACAACAAAGCCTCCACTTGGGCTTGAACTCAAATTAATAAGAATTAACATTGACTAATGCCAAAAGATATTATACTGACTATTACCAAATAATATAATACTGACTATTACCAAAAGATATAATACTGACTATTACCAAAGAGATACTGACTATTACCAAAGATATAATACTGACTATTACGAAAAGATATAGCCGAAGCTATCACGATTCTAGGTAGTTGGCCCCTAAATCTCAATTAAGTGGACGAAGCTATCAAGGGCCTGAAGTACAGCCGAGCGTAGTAATAGCTTAGACAGAGACGTAGCCAAAGGCAAAAGCCCGCTAGTCAGGAACTTTGGCTCTCTAACAAAGTCAGTGAAGCATCGACTTAAATACTACTCTTACTCATTTGCATTAAACGCGTTTCTGAAAATACATTCTGGTAGGAAATTGTAAGCTGAAGCTAGAATAGATAGGAAAGGTGCATAAAATAACTGTTATAAAATTAGAATAAACCTTACATCTTACAGATTTAATGAAATCATAACTATATAGCAAATCAAAGAAAGAAATTTATGTTTTTTATAGTTTGCTCATATTTGCAGCTGCGCACCGGTGGCAGAGCTGTAAAGTCATTTATACTCGTGTTCGAATTCGGGCGAACGAGCTAGTTGCCTGGAGGTTACTGTGATTTTCCCCATGTCTAACGAGGATATGAAATAATTTCGCTTAAAGCATCCGTCCCCCTTAAGGAGATAGCCCTCGAATTGTTTTGTCTTAATTCAGTTAAACTAACTTAACATATTCCCTTTCTCTCACTTATTATGAGAGTAATGTAAGGATATTTTAGATAGCATGCATAATTTTACCTTCTTACTTTGCATTTCAACATCCTTCTAATTTTTCATACAAACAAGAAAAAGCTAATATTTTGTTATCACTTTCAATTTTTTTAATATTTTGTTAATTTCCTACCTTTGTTTATTTATTCAATTATTTATCATATTCCGCTTAATAATTTTATTTAAAAAAATAATGTGGATTAAGAGAGTTAATTAAACTGTTTTCCGTTCAGTTGGATACATATATCCCACTCGCTGTTTTCCTGAGAGCTATATAAAACATATTTTAAGTTGTTATTTTATGTAGCAGTCTCCAAGAACTGAATTCGTATGCTTGACCAACTTCGTATCCATTACCATATTTCATAATCTGCACTAACTCTGTTTCAAAGGGTGAAGTCTATTTCTTCTATTTTTACAGATGAATTTTTTTGGCATTATTTTAACAAGCTTGTCCATCGAAATAAGCATAAAATTACTGTTGTGACAAGCAAAATATTAACATTTAGCTATTGTGTACTTACAATTTCTTACCAGAATGTATTTATCTTATTTAAGGCACAAGTGTTTCAGCGAGTTTTCTGAATGGGATATACAGTATCTTTGACGCGTTAGCATTTTTTAAGCAGAGCAAGAGGAAATTGACTCGAATAACAGACTGAACTTGAATAATTAGCTACAAATTTAAACAAAGTAAAATCACTTGCACAGGAATTAGTCGATTCAGTTTCTTCGTAAACTGGGTTCCAAGCAGTGAAGAATTAAAGTGGCAATTTTAATAAAATATTAATTTCAAAAAACAATGAGTAAATAAATAAAAATAATAAAAGAAAAATCTGAAAGCTTTTAGATCTTACATTGCGCTTTTTTAACGTTTTCTGTGTTACCTTTATTTATTAAATATCATGCTCTTCTCGTTTAAACCATAAAATTCAGCTCAACGGCAAAATAATTTTAAAATGAGCATATCTTTAGCATTTCCGATACACAGTTTCGCTCGCTGAAGACAAAAATGTTTTTTTTTTTTCGTGCAGGTTGCCATTGCTCGCTTTGAAGTCATTCAGTTTGTTAATCAAAAATTCGTCAAAGTTTTACAAAATCTGAAACAGATAAATAAAACAAATTTTAAATTCCAAATTTGGGCTTCCAGATGCTCATATTCGGGTGGAAACGCACGTTATTCAAAATTGGATGGCTTTAGGTACCATTGTTTTATCGCAATGCGAGAAACATACACATATTTAGCAGAATTTAATTTCTTTAAATATAATACAGGGCTCTAATATTTGGTAGCAACAATTTGAAAAGTGAACCGACATTTATAGAAAACTAACGTAAAATGCCAAAACAAAATTAACAGTCCTTCAACGCAAATTGCCTCTTTGGACTAAAAATAATAATGCCACATTTTCTCTCCTATTCCCCTCCCTTTTTTTTACTAATTTTATTTCCCGAAAATCAAAATGGAAAACTTATGCAAATAATTTAATTTCCGAAAATCACGGTAAAATTAAGAACATAATAAATGAAAATTAGTCATGAATAAACGACAGATGACTATCACAATTTCATTTCTTTTTAAGAAACCTAGATTGTAATATTAACATTAGAGTATCTACCAAAATATCTCCATTTCTTCTTCCATGCAACTTGAATCTCGCTCGTTCTTATTATTGTCTGAAATACTCCTTAGGGCTCACGTCTTCCATAATTAATTAAGAAATGTGAATGTGAAGCTGATACAGCGAAATCATAGATTGAATGCCTGTTCGTTTTGCTTCGCTGTGACGTATCGGTTCTTTAATCTGACATAAAATTCAAAAGTTAAATGGGAAAAGTTCAGTGGGACCTTCTCCGATAATTTACGATTTGTTTTTGTTAGTAAAATGAAAATAATCTTTATGTAGACGAACCCCTTTTAAAATTTAGGGAAGCTCGTTCTCTGAAAGCATTGAGGAAAAGGAAAATTACAGTAATACTTTTAAAATTTTCAGAACCGAGCGCTAAAAAGATGAGGTGGAAAGTAGACGAGGAAATATGGTAATAATAAAATGAGAAGTAAATGAAAATATTAAAGATTGAGGATTTTTACTTTAATCTAATCACTGATTACAACATTTTTAAACTTTTAAACCTGAATCCCTTGAATTTACCGTATCTGATTACCAAAGGGAAAACTTTTATTCTTTTATTCCAGAGGAAGAAAAGACCTTTCGTATGAATGAAAAATATTGGCGAAAGTCAGGCGAACTCCCCTTATAAGGTATTTCTTTCGCCTTTTTAGTATGCCTTCGTGGTGTAATGGTCAGCACACTTGACGCGTATTCGAGAGGTCCGCGGTTCGAGTCCCGGTGAGGGCATTACTCATTCATCTCTCTTGCTACGAAATAACCTAATGTCTCTACATCCTTATCACACAGCTTTCCTACAATACGGTTTTCTCTAAAAGATTTCGAAAATTGCGGGAAATTTCAGTATAACATTCCCATAATATTGTCAAATATAATGTCCCATAATATTTCCATAATATGTCCCATAATATTCCCATAATATAAAATGAAAAATGTGTGATGTGGACACCAACTTCTTTGAACGATCTATTAAATTATGCGCATTTTTTCCTGAATTGCATTTAAACTTATTTCCTCGAATTATTCCAATTTAGTTAACCTATCCCTCAAGGCAAATTAAAAATGACATCAAAAACTGAAAATTTTGAAATTAAATATCCCGGTCAATTTGTCAGGACTACTGTTCCTTCTAATTGCCTTTGCAAACATAACTGGAGTCCTGAGTAAAAACAGGGAGCTTACTCAAAACTATGTTCGTACGTGTGTAGAAGATACAACAAAGATAAGAGGGGTTAAATTTACCCTTTATTTCTCACAGCGTACAGCCGTTCCTCACTTCGGGATACAGAGACCAGCACTTATGGTCTAAAACGTAGAAAATGAGAAATAAACTAACTTAACTAAATAAGAACTAAACGTAGACGCTTTAAGAGGGAAGATTGGCCTTTTAAAACTACGTATGTAGTAAGCGAAATGCAAAAACTACAATATGTCTTCAAATATCAGTGAGAACTAAGTTCTAGCCTTAAAGGCAAACATAAAAAGCATGAGCGTGGTAAAGCAGAGAGAAGTCGCTCTCTCTCTCTCTTGGCTAACAGCCATGTCTAAGATACTTATACAGTTTGCAACCTTATTTGCATAAGCAATTCTACTCGAGCTTATTCTGAACGGAAATGGAAATAGCAAAGTTTTAAAATAAAATAAGCGTTAGTAAAACTTAAAATCCTTACAAAGTTTTGTCATAAAGGAGTCAAAACTTCTTATAATTTTATTTTTTCACAACGAGCATAAAATTTTCCAAAATATCCATAATTATAAGAATCGGGACACATCATTAAAAGTTAAATTTCGTTATTCGTCCAGAATTATTTTTTTTAGTTTGACATAGCCCAAACATGAGTATTCTCGTCATTTAAATTACTTCTGCAATTGGAAAGACATAACTACGGCCAATGATTGAGAACGTAAATAGGGAGAAATTACGCTACAAACTGACCTAATTTTTTCTTTATGTGCAGAAAAATAATATGTCCTTTATGAAGCGTATGCTAGTTAATAATTAGAAGCAGACAGAAGTTTTACAAAAGACTCAGGAATTCTCGAATGTATCATCTTCATCTCTCTGAACAATTTCCTAGATGAAGAACATCTAAACACATATTCCATACTAGATGGTTTTACCTTTTCAACGCTTAATGGTTTCTCTAGCCCGGAAGATATCGATGGGAGAGGGTGAGACATCTAATAGCTTAGCCATAAAATAAGCATTCGTAAATAAATAAAAATATGATAAGGACAAATATACAAGATACTGCCCGCATTTCAATACTAACATTACATGCTCATCATATGATAAATCCACGTCATTGAGATTTATATTGTAGAGTATTGTCTTCCTTGATTACTTTTATTCTTCCTGCCTTGTCCGAGTCTTCATTCTATTATTTCCGTCGTTGATACTTATATTGTAAAGTATTATTCTCGATGTCTTTCCAGAATAGTTAAACATTCAAGGTTTTTACGGAGATCGTTTTTATTTTTCCAAAATATTTTATAGTTGTTGAGATTGTTTCGGCTTCCTAGGTCGAATTCATGCATTTCACCAGATGAGTTTGAATAACGAGAACCTCATGCAAATGGTGGAAGATCTCCAGATGATAGAAAATTGTCCAGATCGAACCAACAACTACACAGCTCGATTAGTCTTTCGCCTTCAGGCTCGGATATAAAATCAACTGCCACGTCAGAACGGCTGTGGACTTTCACTAGGGCTTCTTCTGAACTCGTTCTATCTAAGCATAGTTCACTTTTTGTGTCCCGACCAAAATAAAACAAAATAACCTCTTCCCTGCTCATTTATCTTAGTTTATTCATTTATCCGCTCCCCCACTCCTACCTCTCTTCTTTCCGGAAAGACTAGCTCAGTTCAGCACTAGGGTTGATCTTTCGAAATGTTGGCAACTTCATACTGCACACATAATAGAAATAAATTTTAAACTTTTGCATAGCAATTAATTCATAGCTCCAGGCAAGGAATGTCCCTTTTCTCAATTCCCGATCCTGGAACTGCAATTAGTTGAATGGCTTGCCGTTCTTTGGACAAGTATTGGATTGGCAAGAAAATAACGTTTATGGTCAGTTTTAACAGTGGGTCGAAAAACAAGCATTTTCGACATATTTTACGTTTTTAGCTTTGTAAAGGCAAGAGAGCTGCTGTGGCTCACGATGAGATATGTAAAGTCTATGATGTTGATTGCTTAACAGAACGCTTGTGCTAGAACTGGTTTAAAAAATTTTGTTCTGGAGATTTTCCACTTGATGATGGTCGACCTTCTGTAATTGATAATGAAAAAATTAAAGTCATAACTGAATCGAATCGTGATAAAACTATACGAGAGATTGCAAAATGGTTAAAGGCATCACACACAACAATGAAAAATCGCATCAGATATTTGGACTCGTTAAGAAGCTCGATATCTGGGCTCCACATACATTGGGAAAAGTTCACTTAACACAACTAATTAATATTTGTTATACGCACATTTCAAAAGTAATACAACCGGCTCTTTTTTAAAAAAAGAATTATCACTAGTGATAAAAATGGATCGTCTGCAGTAACATCCATAAAAAACAACATCGTCCGAGCATGATGAATCAGCACAAATCATATCGAAAGCCAAACTGCATCATAAAAAAATCATACTGTTAATTTGGTAGGATTGCAAAGATGCATATTGTGGGCTGCTTCCAAGCAGCCAAACGATCAACTCCAGATGTTAACTTATGCAATTGGAGAAAGCAATCAAAGAGGAAACGCCAGAATTGTGAAATCGCAAAGGAATCAATTTCCCCCACGACTCTGCGAGGCCTCACACAATTTTAGCAACACGTAGGAAAATTATTGGAGCTTGATAGGAAAGTAATGTCGCAACCCCATATAGCCTCGACTTGCACCAACAGCGTATGATTTATTTCAAAGTTTGCGAAACTTGTTAAACGGTAAAAAATTCAGTAATAGCGATGACCTCAAACCTCACGTGGTAAGTTTTTCACTGATAAAAAACCAGAAGTGAATCGTGAAGTTACCAAAAAAAATGGCAAAAGATCAGCAAACAGAATTAAATTATTGACTGATTAAAGTTCATTTTTTGTGTAGCACAAATTGACTTTTATTTCACACTAAAAAACTGAAATTGCTTTCTTGCCAACCCGTTATAATTGTATTGTCTTTGAAAGGAGATTGAACCACGAGACATACCATGCAGACCCATTTTAAAAATAGTTTTTATAAAAAAGATCTTTGGTCAAGATGCTTATTCAACCCAGTAGAGGAATGCCCTGTACTCGCCGTAAAAGTATAATACTTAATAAGCTATCTCTTTGTCTTGTTAAATTTTTAATCTACTATGACGTTTCATTAACTAACAACTTTGTAATGGATACGCCGATATAATTCTATCCACGTTCTATTTCTCTGCTTTAGTTTTATCTTCGATAAAATGCTATAGTCTGCGTGGCGTAAGACCTACTGAAGGTTAGAATCAAACACTCTGCGCATATCCCATGAATGAAATGTGACCATACATATATAGTCTAAGATCATCAGTCTCGTAACGTGGATGACCCAAATTTCAAGAATTTTTTCTTTCCTCTTCCTTCTTTGTGTCTGTAACTTTTCATCTTGCGCTCTATAAAAAGGATCGACCTTAAGGGCAAAAATCTCTCCAGCACAAGAGCACAATTTATTTATATAATTTTTTTTGCTCCCCCCGCTCTGCACGATGTATTATCGGACAGTCGATTGGTTTCACTCTTACTGCTGTTGGCAATAGGTCACCACAGCGAGAGGCCACGGAAATTGACGGTTTTCGTCAGATGTATCACATTCTGGGGTGAGATTATCAGTTTATCTTTCACATGTTCGACGTGCAATTTGGAGCATATATCACAGTTAAAATAGTCGCATAAATGAAGATCACCCGAGGTAACACATTCCAGAGCAGATTATTCATTTTTTATTCGCAATGACTTTGATATTGAGAATGAATTAAGATTTATGTATCAATTTACTAAAACTCGATGAGTTTATTCTAAATATCGCATTCCCATTAATCATATTGTTTTAAATATTGTAAGTAAAATAGTTTGTATTACGACAGTATTCAATAGCTCTGAATCAGTGCATGTACAGGTCGCCAAGCAGAGATGCACTAAATATTTCTTTAGTGAAAGTTAAAAAATAAACTTCAAAGGTTTCTGAACTTACAAATTAAAATAAATAATATTTCCTCATAAAAATTATTTAACAAAATATTCTACACTTTCAAAATGAAATTACTAAGAAAAAAAACTTGAAACTCTTTTGTTCCATTATTCCTGAGAATTTAACCAAAAAAAAAAATCTGGAAGCTTTTAGATTTTATATTACGCCCAAAAGAGCGCTTTTATTTATCGTTTTGTGTTAATTTTATTTATTAAATATCTTCTACACATAACCACATATCACAAAATATTTAAAACTAGAAAAAGAGCGCATCTTTAGAAAATTTGATGCACAGTCTCGCGCCCTGGAGGTAATTTTTTTCCCGTACAGTGTTGCCATTGCTCTGTTTGAAATCGTTCAGTTTGTTAATCAAAAATTCTTTAAAGTTTTATAAAATATGAAACAGACAATAAAACAAATTCGAAATTCAAAACTGCGCCACGTGCCTGTATTCTGTTGGAGAACTACGTTATTCAAAACTGGTTGGCTCTATTTTTCGCTGTTTTTTCACAAAGCGAGAAACATTCATGCATTCATGCAGACTCTTCATTATTTAGTTTCTTTAAATATAATACACGGCAATAATATTTGGTGGCAACAGTTTGAAAAGTGAATCAACGCAGAAAGTGAAACGACTCAAAATACCGTTTTGAGACTAACAGCTCTTTAGGTCTAACGGTCAAATGGACTAAAAAATCTGAACGGATTTAGATTTTAACTTGGCACCAGAGGGTTTCTTAAAATTTTTTGTGATCTCGCTGAGCTATAGAGCTTGTTTTTCCTCGGGAGCATAACTAAAACTCTTCACAGACTGTATTATCGCTGTGCCCGAATTAACCAAAGAGACATGAGTAAAAACCATGAGTTTTATTAAAACCGAACTTGAACGTAAATGCACTTCTTATGCTTAACAAAATCAAATACAGTTTTTGGCTATGCAACTGAAATAACAGTCAATTCAAACTTAAAACGCAGATTAGAAGTCAAAGACTACGCAACTTTTTGCTACTACTACATACTTAAATCGAGGTTAGCTCAAAACTCTAACCATTTTAATAGCTAGTTAGAGTTTTGAGCTTATCAGTTTAAGCGTCGGCAGCAAATAACGCATAGCCGAATAATCAGAATCTCCTCGGGTTTGACACAACTAAATAACGTGGCTTCGAAAGGAAAAAACACGCTCTGTCTTACAATCCAAAAACCCAGAATTAGTAAATAAATACTCTCTATCTCAATTTACATTCTAGTGAGAGAACGGAAAATAGAAGTTATAGTAAAGATCTAAATCGTAACAACTGGTTAGTGTCCAATAATAATACTACAGAGCACAGCAGGTTAGTTTTTCAGTCTCCTCTCAGTTCATCATATCAATATTCAATTTTCTCAGTATGATGGCTTAAAAAACTTTTTATTATTAATTTTTAGTGTTTATTTTCATTTATTAAATATCACGTTATTCATACTTACGCCACATAAAAATCAACAGCAGAATCACAAAATATTTTAAAACCGAACATCTTTAGAATTCTCAATTGAGTGTTAGGAGTTCCAATACATTTTTTTCTTATTAGTTACATTATTTCTTTAAAAAATATCCGTCAGCCTTGCCACCGCCTGAAGCAGTTACAGTAAAAAAGAAAAAAATATATATATAGTGATTTTAATGCATCCAGATAGTGTAATTTCATAAAAATATTTAATATTTTTGATTAGATATTTCAAGATTTTAATGTATTTTTATTTATATTAATCATATTTAAAAGCAAAAAAAGTGTTCTTAAGAATTGTGTTTATTGCTTTTAAATCGTTTAGTTTGTTTTTCAATAACCTTCCAGATTAAATCTTAATATCCTAGGCTTTACTCAATGTCAATATCTTCGGAGATAGAAAACAAAGATAGTTTAATTCGGCTGGAGCAAGGCATTGCTTTCGAATAACTGAGTTTCTGGATTAAAACTGAAAGATTCTTGAAACTGAAAGATTGATCTTACATTTTGCAAAGCTGCAACAGTTTGGTGAGCTGGAAATCAACCTCTTTTATTCGCTCAGTATTGCCCCTTCTGGCTTTCAAATCGCTGAGTTTGTTAATAAGGAAAATTCATTAAATTTGTGCAAAATGTGAAATAAATAAAAAAGGAATTTGAAATTCAAAATTCGAGCTTCGAGATGCCCATGTTTAATTGGAAGACTACGTTTATGAAAAATCTGATATGGACACGAAATGACTTCCTCGTACATCTATTAAAGTAAAGATAATTTTCACTGCAAATCATTTAAATTTTCTTCCTCGAATAATTCTAACTTAATTAACCGATCTCTCAAAGCAAGTTGAAAATGACATAAAAAACATGATGATTTAAATACATAATTAAAAACATAATGACATTAAATATCCCAGTCAATTTTTGTCATACGGGAATCAAACTTCGTATAATTTTATTTTTTCATAATGAATGTAAGACTTTCCCAAATACAAGTACAAGAGCCAAAAGAACATATTAAAAGTTAGATCTTGTTATTTGTCGAAAAATATTTCTTTTTTAATTTTACATTGCTGAAACATGAATATTTTCATCATTTAAAGCATATGACTAGTACCGACGACTGCGAAAATAAAGGCCAGATAAGGACATTCAAGCCGGATTAGATATCATGGGTATATATATATATATATATAAAATTATCTTAAAAGGGGTATTTATACTAAGTTTTATGAGTTAGTAGAGGTGGGCTATGATTGGTTAATATTAATTTTAGTTGCCCCTTTCACGTACCGTTACATAACATAGAAAGATCTCGAATTTCCGAGAACATATGAATTTAGGGGGAGACAACCAAATGTAGAATGTTAATTTTGAGGTCGCCAATTATTTTTAAAGCAGCCCTCATATTTTGTTATATCTTATATATATATATATTAGAAGGTATTTTCTTCTTTCTTTCCTCACGCCTTCATGATGTAAATGGAAACCTACTTGCCGCGTAATCGAGAGGTCAAAGGTTCGAGTCCCGTGCCAAGGGCATTGCATATTTCTTCAGTTTCCTGACATCAAAAAAATTTCTAATAACTTTACAATGACGCTCGAACTGAAAGGTGTTGGACGACAATTCATTACCACCAGGATTTGGTGGCTCTGTCCTTTCCTCACCAGCCGCTCTTTAAAAGGGGGAGTATATAAGGTATTTTCTTCCTCCTTCCAACATGCCTTCGTGCTGTCAAGGTAGCACACTCAGAGCATATTCAAGAGGGCCAGGATCAAGTCCCGCGAGGGCACTGCGCATTTTTAATATATCCTGCTTTAAAATAGCCTAATGGCTTTACAAGATATATATATATACACATTTGGTACTATCCATTGCAATGAAAATGTGTACAGCTATATGTTATAGCAGTCCCGTATACAAAACTCCACCGTTCTACGGCTACTCGTTTTTAAGTAATAGAGTATACCTACATACGCACATACATGCGTGCATACTTCACGAAAAAAATCATATCTGGATCTATTTTGAATCCACTTTACAACCCCTTTTAAAAAAATCATCCAAATGGGTGCTGGAAGGGTAAAAATGGATATTTCCGTTCAAGTATGATACCCGAAATTCTTCGCGATTGCAATACTTTCTTTACTTAGTACAAGAAAATAAAAACATTGCATGTGTTCGTCCACGCTGTAGGAATGAAATACTGTAAGTATGCCTTTTAAGAAAATCTGAGATATGATTTCTCAAATGAGAACGTTCTTCTTCCTGAATAATTAGTCTAACAAATATTAGCTACTATGAAATTATTATGGCAGAATAATTCGTAGAGGCGATTAGGTTTTTGGAAGTACGAAACATGGCAGATTAACTTCACCTTTGTCGGAATTCACATCACAAATATTTTAGTCGTTTGCTGGATATGTTAACCGCTTACACTGCCCAGAATATATGGAGGAATGGATTAATTCTTTATATTCTTCCCCACTTAAACGGCGACTGAGGAGAAGGACGAAACCCTTCGTATCAAATCCAGATGGGGCGAATTATCATTTACTATATATTACTTCTGACGCCACTGTAGACAATCATTAAGATTTTCACAGCGGAAAATGCGAAAAGCAACTACGCTGTAAATGGAATTCGAACTAACTACTTACAATACAAGAGCATGCACAGAGCAATGGGGAAAATCCTTAAAATTTTCTTTTTGAATAAGATTGCCACACCAGTGGCCGAATGGTTAAGAACTCTGAATACTGGGAATTCGACCCTGGTTTTATACCTGGTGAATGGTCTGGCTGTTACGGTTAGCTTTCGTGGTTTTACTCATGAGCAACATGAATATCGGTCTGTTTCCCTCAAAAAGTCGCCCACGAAAATATCCCTACCTTTAGATAAGATACCCTTGAGAACTTTGCTATATTTGAATAACGTAACCTTGAATGAGGGCGATCTTGGATTCAGTTATCTAGATAGGTGCACGACATTCTTCTAAAACTAACCACTAGATTTAGAAGTAATTATATACTACTAGATTAACAAGAATTATACTTTTGAATTACGACGTAAATTTTGGACCCTTTTGTAAGCACAAGAAAATCCATCGGTTAAATTAATTCCAGTTCTGAATGAAAAGATCTTTTACACCCTTCTTAGGTTCTGCTTCATCTTAGACAGCGATAAGTCGCTTAAACGTTTATTCACGGATTTTCTATAGGTTATAACTTGTTCAAAACACAATCCCTACAATTTGCTGAAAAAATATTCCACATAATACCATGGTTTAATATGTATTTTTAAAACATGTACTTTCCACACATAATTTTATCCGTATCAAATGCTGTAAATTATAATTACATCTGGTGAAAGTTAAAATCTTTTTTATAATACCATTTCCAGTAGTAACTGCAGTGCAAAATTAAAATGTATGCTATAAAATTGTAGTTATAAAACTAAATACTCCAATAATAACGCTTCGCACGGAATAAAAAAGAGAAATTAGATTGCTGAGATTATTTTTAATTGAAAAATATTTTGAATCAATTGCGATAATCAAACCTGTGCCCTTAAATCAAACAATTCCTGTTCTTCTCACTAAATTTAAACGCTTTTTAGTCTGGTCGGCGTAGAACACTTTTAATGTATTTTCTAATTAAAAACTTCTTAGAACTAAAATCGCATCGAAACCCAGGTTCGAATATCAGAGAAGGTATGGTTGTTTATACATGTATAGTGTCTATGCATGTATCATGTATGTATATGTTATCTATACATGTATCTATACATGTATATATGTTATCTATACATGTATGTATGTATAGTGTTTTACATGTATCGTGTTTATACATGTATAGTGCGGAAAGAGAGCACTCAAAATACGTGGCGAGCCGAAAGTCCTCTCGAGAGACTGTTGGCAGGGTAAGAGATGTTGAAGACCCTCGGAACCGTAAACCCCTTCAAAACTTCAAAATAGTTTCTCCTTCAAAATGCTCGTTTTCAGAATTGGTTGCCGAACTGAGCAAAGTCGTACTGTCACCTGTATGGTGCCCAAGGCTCTTGCCAACGACAGGTGCAATCTTGCCTCCTTGCCACTATGAATTTGATGTCAGACAAGCGTGATAAGACACAACAACAGCAAAAGCTTATGTATCTTAAGCAAAAGTTATCGAATATGCAAAATAAATATCGTGAACTGAAATATTTTAAATAAATGGTTAATTTAGAATTGTTCAATACTTTTTGCGACGTTGTTACTTCTTACAAAAATATGAAGTATGATATTTGTTCTTATCCCATAAATTTCATTATTATAACTGAACCTAAATATAATTCCGGAAAACAATGTCAATAATAACGCTGATTTTATCTGAAAGAGAAATAAAACAATAAAGTAGCGAATACGAAAACAACTTTCTTTGAATTTGCTTCTCAACGCATTTATTTGTCAAGATCTTTGTGTGAACTGCCAAAATCTATTCTTTCTTTGAAAGGGACTTCCTTTAAAAATATCATAAGAAAACAGCTACTGAAACAAAGAGACAAATTGAAGCAATTTTTCTAACAAGCAAATTCTTTTGTCATCTATAGCCAAAAAAAATTCTTCTTTGCATTGTATGGAGCTTGATAAATTGCACTTCCTCTATCACAATTCCACTTTCCTGATCTTTTCGTTCTCCAGTTCACTCATTTGCGGAAATTTTATGAAATTTTTCTCGCACTAGATGAGATATATGTCTTAAATAACGATCTTAATAATGCCGGATATTTCAAAAGGGATGTAAACAAATTTGCATGACAAAAGAAAACAAGCTGGAAGTTGTGGAAATTTTATTATTACTCCGCAAGAATAGAATAGCGTCAGCAAAATAATTAGAATTTTTATTTTCTAGAAATTAAAGCTGCAAACAGATATTAAAATTTAATTTTTCTCGGGTAATTATTAAACACAAAAATTAATTACAAGTCACGCATAGCATAGCATATTTTGGACAGGTTCAGTTACACCAGAACAGAATTACTGCTCTGAAGGCAGCAGTAAATCTGGAACTGCATCCACAACTGCTGATTTTACTACTGATTTTAAAGCCGTAATTCTCGACAGTATTTTATTAGTTCTAACTGGTAATGACATATCATCTAGTGAGAAACATTTTAATTCCCACAAGTAAAAGTCCAAGAAAGCGAAACCTTTTTTTCAAGAGCACGGAACAGGCCCCTTCTACACTAATTAGATAATAATTAATAATAATTAAAGCTAATGTTTAACTTTTCTTAGATAACTTTATTTTTCAAAAAAATGTCTGTCAATAATACTCCTGTAAAGAGAAAGTAAGTCGTACATGTCATAGAAAATTCATGTTGAGGTTAAGACGCATTTCTGTATGTCCTGCTCTAACATACACAATCAAACAGTAGATTACATGCGAAAACAAATTATAAATTTTCACAAACATTTTTTAAACAACATCATTCTTCATTAAAACTGTTTATGTCAGAGTTATGAATTATAAAGAACAATAATTATTCTTTTCATAAAATATTGTAGAGACATTAGGTATTTTTGAAACGGGAGACATGAAAAATGCGCAATGCTCTTCTCGGAACTCGAACCTGATCTTTCGAATACGCGTCGAGTATGCTACCGCTACATCACGAAGGCATGTTGGAAAGAGGGAGAAAGTATCTTACATATTCCCCCTTGTAAAAGGGGACTGGGGATTGGGGGTCCAATTGACTGTTGATGACGAATTATTGTCCAACACCTTTTAAGAATTTTTAGATTCAAGGAAGTGAAAAATGAGCTCTCTGGGACTCGAACCTGGACCTCTCGAATACGTGCCGAGTGTGCTACCGTTACACCACGAAGGCATGCTGGAATGAGACAGAAAATACCTTATAGTATTTTAAAAGGTGGTATAAAATTTTGCAAGAAAATACAGAAGGATTCAGGAAATTCACAAATGTTTGGAGTCTGTAAATAACATAAATCCATTAAGTTTTAATAATATAGGAAAATGTCTTGTAATTTGGAAGCGGTGACTTTTGCATTGGATTTGATACTTTTGATTATGCAAAGTACAAAAGGCAACAGCCTAAAGAAAACTCCTACGAAAAGGACTTTAATAAAGAACCTGATGTTTTCATTTCACATACAGTGTGATTCAAAAATATCTGGCAAAAACATAAAAGTATGTAGAGGGAATCGAAATAAGCAGATTTCGTGGGGGAATATGTAAGCAAAAATGGCGCATTAAGGCGACACAGGACATTTCTAAAAATTTATTAGCGCAAATCATGATTCCTGCGACAATTTATAGAACTATGCTTTGCCGCACTAACGTGAAGTTTACCGACATGTGTTTTATGCATGAAATTCCGGTTAAATCGGAGAAGCTACACAAAGGAAGAACAGAGAGCAATTCGTTAGCATCTTCTTTTAGCAGCTGTGCTTGTTTTGTCTCCAGCCCCATAAATAAAATGCATGTATGGGATTTTCTCTTTCACGTAACAATGCACATCGCTAGAAATCAACACGGGAATGATAATTTACGCCAGCGGAATGCATTATTTAACGTTGAGCAGTGTCCAGTGCCATCTCAAGATGCCATTTCTGCACAATCTTTCCATTATAAATTCTGCTGATTTCGGTCGTTTGTACCTGCTTTTTCATTTTTTTTTTCATAGTTTTGGATCACCCTATATAGGAAAAACACTATCTGGGATAAAAGTTCCAAGTTCAAGTTTGAACTTTCGACAAAAGTTCAAGTTTAAAACTTGGTGGAACTAAAGAGTAGCTAATGAAATTTTTCAATTATCCAAGGAGGGAGCTCGAAACTTTAAATAAACTTCGAATTTACACCTTTGAGTGTATGATAAAGGCAACTGGAAATTGACTAAAGAATTCTTTAAACTGCTAATTTTTTTATAATTTAAAATTGTTCCAGTAGCTCTCTTAACCTCTTCTTGAGAAATGTTCTTTCCTGAGAATCATTTATAAAATTTTCAGATAAAAAATGTTCTAAATTTAAAATACGGTGGAGTTTTGCCATACTAAAGAGGTTATATGGTCACCATTTGGGTAGAGATGTGTGTTAGTGCAAGGATAAAGATGACATACCTCTTTTTACACCCACTGCTTTAATTAGATTAGGAAAAATATTAGTTTAGCACATGTACGAGATATAATAACTCCAAATGTGTTTTGCACTTAGTTAAAATTATTTGAAAGAATAAACTATGCACCTTTTTTTCGTTCGTTCACAAAGGAAGAGAAAGTAAATAGATTACCATAAATTAAGCATTTCGCCAAGTGAATGAGTCTTGGCGCTAACTCAAAAAAGTGAGCCAAGATAAATTTTCAAATTTCTCAGTATTTTTTTTCCAGTTTTAGAAAATGTAATACTTAGACATAATTTGTGTCGAAGAATCGACGTATGGAAATAATCGCTATGCCATATAAAAAAACCCGATTTTGTATCAACGTACCAATGATAGAACAATACTATACGTAAGTCCAATAGTATATATCCTAAGTCGCGCTTTCGAGACAGGAAAAGCCCAAATTAAATTTCGTCAATCGGCCCAGTAGAACGGAAGATATAGAACTGCACCCCCTTTTTTTTTCTGCGCAAAGTGCATATTCTAAAACAATGCAAGTAACCTAAAGAGTACATTTTTTTTTAATTTGCCTCTTCATATTGTCAACAGAACAACAAATTCATAAAAGAATCTAGATTCTCGTATTTCTCAATAGCTAAACGTTCGAAGTATTATTTTCAGTTGCCGCATATATTCTGCCCTTTAAATGAATAAGAATAAGAATCTCTTAAAGATAGGAAAATCCGCAAGTTAAATTTTAGTATGATTTTGCCATGTTCAGCTAGATTTTTTTATACTACATCCGTTTTAATGGTAGTACAAACGACTTTCAAATCCTCGGTTTTGTGGATAAAATAATTCTAACATCGTAGGTATTTTGGTTAAAATACACTCACTTCCAAAAGTTAAGCACGAAGATGTAAAATGCAAACAAATCAACAAATACTGCTTTGATTGGCACAAAATTCGGCAGGAAACTATATATTTATGCATAAAAAATCAATAATTAACTATATATTTATGCATAAAACAAAATCAATAATTATATACAGAAATGAAAACAATATTAAATTTTTGTAACTTATCCTATAATGACATACTGGAGACTTAAACAGAATTATGTATAAACTGAAAAAAAAACAGCATAAAATGAAAAAAAAGGACATTAATAGGGTATGTGATCCCTCCTCATCTGTATACAAAGTTTACACCTTGTGACCATGCTTTCAATTAGGTGGTCAACTACCGCAGAATTAAGCAATCGCCATTCTTCTTGTAGAGCAGTTTCCAGCTCAATAAGAGTGACTGGAGGTGGGAAACGTGAAGATACAGCATGGCCGAGAGCATCCCAAAGATTTTCAATGGCATTAAGGTAGGGCGAATATGCTGGCTACGCCATACGCGCAATCCCTTCACTCTCCAGGTAGTCATCGACGATGGGGCTCTATGGGGACGTGCCTTATCGTCCATTAAAACAAAAGTAGGGCCAACTGCTGCAGCGTACAATCTCACAATGGGTTCTAGGACTTCACCTCGATACCGGATAGCCGTTAAAGAACGCCGTTTAAAGATGTGCAGGTCGGTGAGATATCCTAATGAAATCCCTACCCACACCATAATGCTTCCGTCTCGGAATTGGTGATGTTCGGTGATGCTTTGGGATTGATTGCGGGTTCGTTGCTTACACCATATCCTTATACGCTTGTCATCTGGCTCCAGAGCAAATCAGTAAACATGACTCCTCAGTAAACATGACATTGCCTCAGTCAGACACATTCCAATTGACATGTTCGCGGCACCACTGTCATCGTGCTCCTCTTGATTGGACGGATAGAGGAACACAAAGTCGAGGTACCCCGGCGTACAGTCCACTCATATGTAATCTTCGGCTTACAGTAGCTGCAGATATCGCCTTACCAATGGACTCTGTAACCATAGATGTCACACGCGTGGAGGTCGCTCTGCGATTCCGCTTGGCTACAATAGCAATATACCGATCTTCCGCGGAGGTTGTAACCCTTGGGCAACCGGCTACGGGCCTTCGGACAACTGTCTGCGTGGTTTGGAATTTTTTCCATAAATGTGAAATTACAGAATGATGAACGCCGACGAAAAGAGCAACATCTGTGATCGACTGTCCTGTTTCAATGCGCCCCACAGCACGCCAGCACTCAGAATCTTCCATTTGTCTTCTGGAAGTCATAGAAACACGTATGTCTTGAAAACAAATTGTACGAAAGTTTTAAACACCTTCTATCAGCACTTACAATCAACTTCTGTAACCCTTTATAAAGCTGGCTTCTTATAAGACTGCCTTTTTTGCATATTTCTTGACATGAAAGCGCGATTGGCTGTTACCTAACATATTTGCATACTTCCATCTACCTCTGCAGCGAATTGCATCCTCTTGAATTCCGATTGGCTTCCGGAAATTAGCATTTTCCTCTCCGTGCTTAACTTTTGGAAGTGAGTGTAATACGCCGAATAATGCTCATTGTACAAGTCAAACAAAAAGAATCAGCGTTATATTTGTTACTTCTGCGATAATTCTAGGTATATACTGCTTCTAACTTTAGCAAAAACCCCACAATTATTTTTCAGATATTTTAAGCTGATTTTAAGTTTTCAGATATACCATCTTGTTGTCTATTTGACCCTCGCTTGAGGGGTTTCGAAACGATTGTGCGACTAAATATTTCTCGAATAGCTATCTGAAAATCCCAAGTTCCTAATTCAAGAAATAAATCAAATGAGGCATGCTTAGAGATAACGACAAATTTGATCAGGCAATATATTTTAGTAAAATGCACAAAACCTTAAAACTGCAGGAAGGGAGAGTCATTCAGAAAAACTTTTCGTAGTTGAATTAACCAAACAAAAAACATTCATCCTCTTCTTATCAGAAATACCCCAGATATCATTTATTGGTGTCAGCCGAAAACATCGAATTATCAGAGACACTAACCACTCTCCCGGTTGGTCTGCTGAGCTGAGTAAATAAAATGAATGAAGGTAAGGGATAACATAAACCGCATAAAAAGCAGAACGACATGAATTTTAGACCCGAGGAAAGAAATCTATTTCTTATTTCACCTATAAATGCAATAATTTCTGTTTATGTATTCCCGATTTCTTTCGGAGTCGATTGTGAAAAGCGATTCCCCAGTCTAGTTGGCGTTGATGCTCCATAAATATGTTTTCAAAAAAAGTTTAGCAATAAACGATTAAGCTGTATTTTAAACTCGTCATAAAACTGCATTAGAAATTTGATTAATTTTAATTTTTCAGTATCTAAATAAAATAACATTAAGGAAATTATCACACCAGCTGCTTAAGGTATTGGAAAGAAACTGTGTATATTACAAAATAGCATCCGTATTTTAAATAACGGTTTTGCAATTTCGTTATTTTTATCATATCATTATTTAATATTTATGATTATATAATCATAGTTATTAAACTTAAGTACGTAAGTAAATCTTGAACACTTATTCGTAATTTTAAAATTAAAGGCTTTGTTTTTTTTCTTTTTTTTAAATCATCGATTTCTAACACTTTACAAGGTAGTTCTCCCGCCTTCTTCGCATGCCTTCATGGTGTAGCGGTCAGCACGCCGGACGCGCGTTCCAGAGGTCCGTGGTTCGAGTCCCGGCAAGGGCATTGGTCATTTCTTCACTTTGCTTCGAAATAATCTAATGTCTCTGCAATGACGTCCGACCAAAAAAAAAAATGTAGTGGATGATGATTCTCCATCACCACGATTTGGCGATGTCATCAAACCCCCAGTCGCCCTTTAAAAGGAGGAATATATAAGGTATTTCTCCCGCCTTCTTCGCATAACTTCGTGGTGTAGTGGTCAGCACGCTGGGCGGGTATTCGAGAGGTCCGTGGCTCGAGTCCCGGCGAAGGCGTTGCTCATTTTTCACACCTCCTCCTAAATTACCTA
>KK120048.1:4862-78492 GCA_000611955.2 Stegodyphus mimosarum | reverse complement strand
GTCAGTTTTTGGTTGTTTAGGTCTTAATTATTTAGTTTATAATGCAGTTTACCAATTCGTACGACGGAAAGTTCGCATCTGAAGAATGCAAAGTCAATTAAAGCCGAAAACAATGTAAACATCGACTATTTTGTTTTTTCTCATAAAATTCCTTATTTTCTATAAAATGATTCTTTTTATTACTATTTATAATCAGAACATTATTCATGAGCCTTAAAGTGAGCCAAATATATGGTTTTCACCAAGTCACAAAATCGCCAATGATTTGGCGAATTTTCATTGGGATGTGAATAATAAGAAAGTACCCAAAGCTTTACGTTCGAGGCAATCAAATACGATTTATCTATTCTAAAAAGACCAACATCAAGGATAGTGCTAAATAAGAGGGAAGCTACAAACGTCCTAAACTTAATGCGATCAAACTATCAACCTATAACCTTATTTATCCTGAGTCTGCACACTATCCTACTTTTCTTATTTGTTTATAAAAGCCTTTACGAGTATACCGTTAGAACGCACAGAAAATTCCAATAAGACTTTCATAACAGTTGATTCGAAATGCCACCGAAATAGCATTTTTGCGTATTGAAGAGATGGATGGCATTACCATATCAAGATAGTCTGCTGCAGAAGCGACTGAGAAAGATTTTTTGACGAAGAATTTGCATTCCTCTTTATCCTTTCAATTTTTAGCTCAAGAAATTTCATATTTATTTGCATTGTTACTATTTATTATTTTACTAGTAAGCCTTCGATTCTATAACGAATCGAATACTGCTTTAAATTAGAATGGCCAACCAAATTACCTGTGTCTAATCCAACTTCCAACCCTTTTTTTCAATCCCCAATAAATCTATACTTAAAGAAAGAAGTAAAATTTTCAACAGCTCAATGATCTCTCTCAGACTGTTTTTGATTATTCTCATTTTCGAAAACATTACTTGTAAGCGTAAACTTTTTGATCAACTTACAGTAGCTGGGGTAGCAATAAATACTAATTTAAATAAACAACTCGCGCTTTAAAGGCCATTCATCTCCTAAAATCTCATAAAATAATCTCTTAAAACAAACCTCAAAACAGTTCGCAGAATGCAAATCATAAAGCTATATCATAGTAATAAGATTTATAGCATCCTATTGATTATAGTATTAACATCTTATTATTCCAAATTTTAAATATCTAAAAATGACATCTTATCTATTTTTCAAAATAAAATCTTAAAACATGAGATTCTATTTTAAACCGCTTTGCAAATCGTTGCCACCTATAATTTCAAAACAGAGAAAAAATTAAGTTAAAAATTTCGACACTTTTCTGTGTTTTCAAACACTGAGTTAGTGTTTTGTGATTTAACATTTCGTATAAACTTCGTGAGCAAACATGGCAGCAAAGCATTAAAAAAATAATAAACAAAAATTTGAAGCCTTTTTAGTCCAAGCAGTAGCAATTTTTTCAGGTGAAACATAACCGAAGCATAACATCCGGATATTTCATCAAATTTGATCCCAAATACTATAAAGAATATACAAAAAATCTGTCTACATTTAACATTCTGTAAACCTGAACATCGGTCAGTTGACTGCATCCATTTCCTAATATTTTGGAATCCCAACACTGATTCAGATTCTAAATTCTTACAATCAGATTTCCTAGTGAAGGGGGGGGGGAAACAAGAGGATTAAATAAAATAAATAATTGATTAATGTATAAGGTATTTTTTCCCTCCTTTGGGGTGCCTTTGTGATGTAATTGGAAGCATACTTGATGCATATTCGAGAGGTACAGGGTTCGAGTCCCGGCGAGAGCACTGCACATTTTTCAGGTCTTCAGCGACCAAAAGACTTAATGTCTTTATAGTGGCGCCCGAACTAAAAAGGGGTCACCAGCAATTAGATCAATTTGGCAATTAGATCCTCTAATCCCCAGTCACTCTTTGAAGGGGGAGTATAGAAAGCAGTTTTTCTCTAAGGCCTTCGTGTTGTAACAGTAACACACTCGGTGCGTATTCGAGAGGTCCATGTTCGAGTCCCAGCAAGGGCACTGCTCATTTTTCATGTTTCTCACTTTTAAATTACCTAATGACTCTACAGATGGAGTCCGAACTAAAAGGTGGTGGACAGTAATTCGTCACCACCAAGATTTGGCGGCTTGGTCCCTTAATCCCAGCCACCATTTAAAAGGGCAGAGTACATAAGGCATTTTCCCCCTCCTTCCTGCATTCCTTCGAGGTGTAATAGTAGCACACTTGGCGCGTATTCGAGAAGTCCAGGTTCGACCCGCGCGAGGGCATTGCACTTTTCTCACACCTTCTGCTTCAAAACATATCTAATGACTCTACAAATGAAATAAATAAATGAACAGGATGAAATGCAACTCAGCTCTCTTCTTAATCTTTGATCGAAAACTATATATTACTGCAAAAAGATGAGAGGGTTTGTACACTGTTTGAAATTTGTGTATTCATATTTTTAAAATAATCTAATTAATTTGGTTTATTTATCTATCTATTTAACAATTTCTGTTCAAGGAATAAAGACTTAACCTTGCCATATTATAATTTTACTCAATTAACTTAACTGCCATATAGTAACTTTAGTGACTAAACTAACTTACTTAACTTTTTTGTTACTAAAAGTTTATTCTTTTGTCGGTACTTCACTGAAAGTTACTTCCTAAAGCGTGAATGTGTTATCGTCCTGGCTACAATCAACTTACACAAGCTCAAAATTCAACAAAACGTTATTGGCCCACTCCTAGTTATAACTCGGAGTGTCACAGAACGTGTCAGGGGAGAATTTACAAAGAGGGTGAATTATTCAGCGAAATTAAGTTTTAATACTTAAGCCGCCCTGCCTTGAAATTTACGGTAATCAAAATCACCTCCCAGCATGATACCTGAGGTTGTTCTCAGCTAATAACTACAGTTGGGGGACTTGGCAATCTCGAGGTAATGGCAGTAATGCGAAACGAGGAAGCCTTCAGCCAATAGTAACTCTCTTTTAAAAATCATAGGCGTTATCTCTTATAGATAATAGCAAAATAATTTCATACACCATAAGGCCTGCCTTGCAGTTAACATTTGTTAATTTTTAAATGGCCTTTGGTTTGCATTAATTTAAATAACTTTCTGGTCTGAACGAATCAAAGGGATTACAAAAAACTTCACGACTTTACAGCGATTTTATAGTTTATATAAGATAACACAGTTTTTAAATTAAACAATATTTTACTGTTAATTAAATATAATATTTAATTAATATTTAATTTAACTAACATTAAATATAATAATATTTAATTTAACTAACAGTAAAACTTAAATAATTGTCACAATATTATTTTGTGAAAAATTATCTGTATTTTTTCCGCATAATGAGAGCTTTCTTAATTTATTCTGTAAAAGCGGCGATTGGTATTAATTGAGAAAAAACTACCTTTTCTGTAACTGCATGACAGAAATGTTCGTAAGACTGATATTGTTTTCCTCTGACCGAAAAAATCCTAAATTAATATATTAAAAATGTTTAAGTTCATCTTGAAAGGTAGTTTGCTTCGAAAGCTTTTGAAGTAGCAATTTATTTAACAGCATAATTCAATAAATATGTCGAAAGGTACATATAAACCAAATAAAAAAAGATAAAAATGAACTAAAATGCTATGCATGTAAGATAAAAGATATGTAAATCAAAACTATAATTTAAATCAGCAATACACTCTTAATTCCTCATTTTTAATTTGATTATTTCTCCTCACTATTCTAAATATAGTAATAACTTTTCTTAGATTGCGTCATTTCTATATTAATCCATATCATATGACTTGCATTACGCTGATGTCGTAGCTAATTTGGAACTTCAACTGAAACTTTCTCTTAATAAGCTGCCATATTGGATAACTGCGTACTTTGCTTCTACATGTGTTATTTTTCTCAGGGAAGATTACTAAATTGTAATGTGATTAATCATTATGTTTCAATTATTTTAAACACGTTTGGATTAATGTTAGGACTTTTATAATTATTCTGGGAATGAAATAAATATAGAACTCAAATTGAATAATTTTGAGTATAATAATGCAAAATGATAAATAATTGCATTTTGAGCAATAGTATAGAAATATTTAAAATGTAACCTTCAACATTACCTTAATGAATGTTAAAAATATTAATAGTTTAAAATGTGAATAATTGTAATAGCATTGAATATGTATAATGTAATTGTCAGGACTAAGTGTTCTATGCATACTCTTGGCGAACATATTCGTGAAGTAAACTAAGTCCTGATCTTGAACAGAGAGCTGAATGCAGCTATGTTCTGTGGTAGAAAACTGTGGTTAAGTGGTAGAACTGCACGTAAGAAGGATTTAAAATTCTCTTTTATTAAACCATAATTATATACAGCCATTTCTCAACTCGGGAGGGATACTGAAAATAATGACCGCACTTGGGTCTAAACTGAACAATCAAATAATTTAAGCTAAAGTTAAGTAGAAATTTAAGTAGTCCTTACTCACAGAGCTATAAACGCGAGGTTGGCCTCTATGCTAAATGGTGCGTAACAAGATTTAACTAATACTAACGCACTTAGGTTTATTTCAATAAGTAACAGCGCTAAGGCTTAGAATTTAAATACTAGCTAGTCAGGCGAACGTTGAACAGAGCAGCAGTGATCGGAGACTAAAAGCTCTCTCACACTGAGAGGTTCCTACCTATCGCTTAAATACCAAAACTTGGCTCCACTTCAAATTAGCATAAAGCTGAAACGCGCGCTCATTCTAACGGAAAGTTGAAATAAGCACACATAGGAAAGGAAAATTAAAATAAAACTTTGTTAGTTTAAACTAAAACCTTACATAATTACAAAGTGAAACGAGTAAGAAAAAAATAATTTAAAGTTATGATGGATGAATGTAATAATTACGTAATGAATAATTGAAGGTAAAGTACAGAGTATGTTGAGAGAATACAGGTTCACAAAGAGAAAACTATTATTAACTCTATATATAGTAGTTCCTTTTACCCTCTGCATACAATATAAACTCTGAACGCTCCCACCTTAGAATTTTTTCTTATATCATTATCATTTGTCCAAAGCGACAATTTTACTAAAAATACTATTCATTTCATTTTGGCATTTAGCTTCGTTTACTGTAAAACGGCGTTTCACTTTTTAAATTGCTGCCACCAAATATTAGAGCCCTGTATTATATTTAAAGAAATTAAATAATGAAGAATCTTCATGAATACATGACTGTTTCTCACGTTGTGAAAAAAAATGGTACCCAGATACATCAAATTTTGACTAACGTAGTGCTCCACTCGAATATGGGCATCTAGAAGCCCAAATTTAGAATTTCGGAATTAGTTCTATTATCTATTTCATATTTTGTAAAACTTCAACGAATTTTTGATTAACAAACTCGACGATTTCAGAGAGAGCAATGGCAAAGCTGTTCAGGAGGAAAAAAAAATTTATCTCCAGTGCGCGACACTGTGTATCGGAAATTCTAAAGATATGCTGTTTTTAAATATTTTGTGATATTGCTGTTGAATTGAATTTTATGGTTTTAAATGCGAAGAACGTGATGTTTAATAAAGCTAACACACAAAATGTTAAAAAAATTCCTCTTTGGGCGTAATATAAATCCGAAAGCTTTCAAACTTTAAATTTTTTTTGTTATATGGAGTATGGTTTTAATATTTTTTTTAATGTGTAATGGAATATTTTAGTGCAGTTCACAAAGGCGTTATGTAAGGAGCGGAGACCTTTATAATTAACTGCCAGAGCAGTATTTAATCACTGTATTACATCAGTCAGTTTAAGTGGATTTGCCCAACAGATGGATAAAGTTTGTATTTGAAGACAGCAGCAGGGACTTCCAGTTTTGTGTCAGATAAGAATATTAGAAATGTAATAACAACAGTAAAACATATAATTTCAGTAATACTATCAAAAAATTTATGCTGTTAAAATTTAAGTAATAATAATAAAAATTAGTTATTATGAAATTTTGAAACTTTTTGTGAATCTTCGAAATAAATAATACGTGTATAAAATTTTTATGATTGTGATATTGTGCGCAAAGTTTTGAAAAAAACTTGAAACCTGAAAGAAAAAAACCTGAAAGAATAAGATTATAAGGACTATGAAACACAAAGACTTTTGGACTTAAAATTTTCATAGGCTTCTATAATTATATTTTTCAATTATTTAAAATATTATATTGGACGAACTTTTCTGTTTTGTAATTTTCAAATTATTTCTCTTCATTTGCTGATTCTTTACACTTTACCTCTTAAAAAGGCTTTTCTAACTTTTTTTTTCCTCATTGAAGGGTGGAATATGTAAGACAAATAATATGTAAATCGAAATTATAATTTAAATTAACAATAGCCCCTCAATTTCTCCTCTTACTTCTAAAAGTAACAATGACTTTCCCTGGACTGCTTCACTTCTATATTAATTCATATCATATGATTTATATAACGCTGACGGAACGTAAACCGAAATAAGCTACCTTATTGGATAGCTGCGCACTTTGCTTCTACCTCTGTTCTTTCTAAATCTCTGCTTCGCTGCTCTCTACTTATCGCAACAGCATTAAAAATGCAAATGGTCTTGAATAGACACGATTAGAATGTTAAGTGAATTGTTGCCGCAAATGCCAATTGAAATAAAGATGAATATTTGATCGGCCTCGACTACCAAGATCGCTGTTCATGACGGATCCAACATTTTACGTTCTATGCTTATGCTATCCGTGCTTATATATATATTGTCTATTGATTACTATTGATTTATTACGTGTATGTATACTTCGCCTAACGATTCTTAAAAGAAATGAGAGAGAGGGAGAATAAGTTTTTATTTCCCCAAAGTTTCATATCAAAAGTGGGAAACACTGTGAACATAAAACGCCATAATTAAGTTTCAGCGATAAAATTATAATCAATAATGTATTAATAATTAAAGATATTTCTGCAAAACGATCGGATTCGTACTTTATGTTATTTGTACGTATTCTTACGTTAATTATACCTGAAATTTATTTTACAATGTTAAATATTCGTTCAGCATTATCGAAAACTTTGTGGAAATATCACTATCATTTCAAACTTTACCAATTACAAAGGTTTATTTTATTTGTTTTAAATGTGTTGAGCATATTACTGAAACATCAAAATCCCATTGAAATGTAGTAGTTTAGTATATTTATAAAAACTATTCCAACAATTCAAGTTGTAAATAAAAATTTTACTTTGCCTGTTAACACTGGTTCCTTACTTATCCCTGTAAAAAAAACATGAAAGAAAACTTTTGCAAACAATTACGTAACAAACTAGAAAAGGATAAAAATTGAATTTATCCTTTTCGTAAAAGGTGATTCCCTTAATACAGTGGAAATGGATATAATCCTATTTTCACAGCGAATGTTCCCGTTTCGTCCATTTTTTCCCTTAAAGTAGACATTTAATGTCCTTTGGCAATTTCCTCTCTGAAAGTGAAATGTCCATTACTTCTGCACTGAAACTGAGCCTGGAGCAATTAATGAGAGCGAAACCGATTGGGAAAGTGCCTCATACACACACACACACACACACACACACACACAAAACGTGCTGCTTATATTGAAGGAAAAAGTGGATTCTTATATCACATCATCATCTAGCCATTCTGGGACACGAACACCTGGATGAACGGACGCCCGGGGTTATTCGGGGCGATCCTATTGGACGTGCTGTGCCTTCCAATCGAGGTGGTTCTACCTTCTGCTACAGATTAACGAGAGCAGTCGAATAACGGGTTGTCTCTCAACAACTAAACAAAGGAAAGGGCGATTTGCCGCTGTAAACAATTATAGCAACACACGCGTTGCTTTTTTCGTCTTTGACCGCGGGGGAGGTGTGGCGGACAACTTCTGTCCAATTGGGCCACATAGCATTTTAAGGAAAGCCAAGGGCCATGGTTAGTTTAATATAAAAGGGTTGTCTGTCTCGAACATGGCATCAAATTCGTCAACTCTTCCAACAAGAAAGGTTTAAACCATCTCTCCTCCTTAGGATCTATCCCCCCAAAGAAAGAGGTAAGCAGTACATCAGCACATGTGGATTATAATACTTATATAGCGATGTTCAAAGGTTTTTCGGAAACCAAATGGTGATTCTAATCCGACTTCAACATTTGGATATACGCCGTTTCGTTCCGCAAGTATAGGCTCAGTGAAAGGCATTTGGATTTAATACGATATTTCTTCGGGAGCTTAATTATGTTAACACACGCAATGTGTTTAAAATCTGAGAGAAATGGCTACCTTTTTTCTCTAACTGAGAAAAGCATAATTTGAAAAGGACATGCTTTTGGATCTTATATGATGGCATGACTTAATTTTTCTTCCCTAAAAATTCATTTTTAGCATATGGCTGTCGAAACTAAAGTTGTCTCGCAATCGCGTTTCTTCCAAATTGAAAAATTAAAGGCAGGCTTTTTCAGAATAAGTGGCTTTTCTTTAAGCATCAGAAACAAAATTCGTGATTTTTTTTAACGTCTAAAAACTAAAACTAAAACAAATTTTTATTCAAAATTTCAATCAAGAAGAAAAAGACTAAAATCTCTTCAGAAGTCCCATTAAATATTTAACCCATCCTTCTTTTAACTTCCTGTAATAATATTAATCTAATATTCTTTCAGAGGCTTTCGCCGGAACAGGTTTTTAAACGGCCATGAGAACATCAATACGAACTTCAGTCTTTAGGCCTCTCGAGTAACAATAGTAACCAGTAAGCTTCTGGAAAAACGTCCTTGAACTTAGCCGATTTACACGCTAGAATGAGTTCAGTAACTGACGCAGCTTTTGAGGGACACGCATTTACATAACATAAGTGATGGTCAAATAATGTTATGTCAGCAACATTTTGTGTTTTAAGAAATGTTCATCGAATGAAAATACTGAATATTAAAATTTATTGTAAAAAAGTATGTTTAATTAATACGGAGTTTTAACTAGAGCAATCGCAGTAATTATATTTAGAAAATTCTGCCTTGGACTTCTAAGTATCAGAGTAATTGCTTAGTGGCAGAATCATTATTTGATTTTCTCGTATTCTAAATAGTTTATTTCAAAAGATATTAAAGGTTGAATATATAAAAGTGAGATTAAAGGATTCTTATTTCCACAGACTTAAGCAAATGCATCAATTTCGACTTATTTGCAAATTTAATCCCAATTTTAAAGTTAATTTATTTTTTATTTCTGATATCGCATGGTGTTTAGTTTAAATATATTTTAGAAGGTTGCAGTGAGTACAGTATCTAAAAATGCATATTTAATTGTGTTATTAGTGTACTATTTCATATTTTCGAGTATTATGAATGTTTATTAGTTCTTTCAATCTGTGAAACATTCGAACTTTTTATTCTGTAGATATTAACTATAAATTTTAATTTTCACATGAAATAGAAATGAATGTTTTTTTATTTAAAATATATCAATTAAATTTTCAGCACAAATAAGAACAGAGGCATGCTTGCTTCTTTTTTGAGAAAAGTCATCTGCATGAATCAACTTTAAGAAATTTTAAGGAAATGGCAATAATGATTTTAAATTATACGTTTTTCTTTAATTATCAACTCATCGGTATTTCAAATAATACCTAAATTAAAAATTTAGTGAGAACCTTTATAAAGTTTTAAAAATTAACTAGATATTACATGCTCCGATATAACAGTTAATTACATATAATAAGCTTACTTTTTAAATCGTGACAGCAAAATTAAAGCTAGTATTATTTTAGTGAAATGTGCGTAAACTGATATTTAGTCCTCTTTTTATGTGATAATTTTAAAACATATAAAAGGAATAAAGCATAGAAATTATTAATTTCATAAATCTTTAAAAAATGTATCTTAGGAAGAAACTATATGAGAAAATATGTTACTATAAAGTTAAAAAATTCTTCGAATTATTTAAAAATCGGCATACGTCAAATTACACATGCTTGTTTATTGTCATTAAAAGTACTTAATATTTTTCTATAATAATTTCATCTATATTACAGAGTCATATTTCCGGTAACCAGCTATAATTATCAGACTAGTTTGTAAACTGATGTGGATCAAGATAAAATTATTATTATCATAATTAATATCCTTAAATACTCTTAAACTATTATAATTATGTTACATAGCTTCATTCTTCATCTTATTAAATACGTCCTCCCTATATTAGATGTACACGAACAGTTTCCCTAAGAAGTCCTCAGTCCCCCCTTTCTCCACGAAGACATTCCTTCCCTTAGGCAGGTAGTCTTCGTGTGCTTTGCGTAATCAAATAAAACAAAATCAACCTCCCTACATTAGAAAGGTCGTAGTAATTTCCTATTTTTACATTTATCATTTTCATGTCTTCAATCGTCTACGTGAAAACTTATGCAAATAATCTCTAGAGATTTCCTCGAAAATCTTCTGTTTTTAAATCTAAGAAATTGCAGCTATTAGCCATTACGAAAAGGAAAACATTCGTAACTTAAAATTCATACTTTTTTTGGCGAATAAATCTATAATGAGCTTCTAAATTTTTAATTCTTTCATATGGATTTAGGCATTAGGAAATTCCATACTAGTATTTTTGCATCTTTCAGAATGCTCCAGTTTAATCAGTACACAGTACATGGATAATTCTACGATAAACTTGTACTCTTAATTAGTTCAAAATAATTACATGCACAAAAATATACATGCACCGGTTTTTTTGGTACAAGTGAAAGTTTTCATTATATATTTCGAATATGATCTAGCCAGTCAAAAAAGTTTCGGTTAAGTATGATTCGTCAACTGAGATTTCCTGAGAATAATATCAATATTTCTTAGAATTCGTGCTTTTGTACCATTTTTGTACCAGATTTTATAGAAAATATCTGTCATATCGAAAGAATTCTTATAATAGATTTTCTTGCTGAATACCTTTGCTCGCTGAAGAGAGATTATTATTAAATTCCTCTCAAAATTTCTAACACTTTCTAAAGAAGGCCAGATTAATTTAAGATGCAATTGGAAAATATTTTTTAAATTTAAATTTGAGCTTAAATTTTATCTGCTAAATCTTCTCTCACGTACTATGCCAAGCAATTCATCAAGAACATACTATATTCCAGAACAAGAACATTCATCAAGAACATACTATATTCCAGAACAAGAACATTCATCAAGAACATATTATATTACTTTTAGTCATTCGTTTACTCCGGTTTTGTTCATTTTAACGATCTAAATCGTAAATAAGGAACATTCTCCCATTTTAAATACGTAAGAGGCTATGTTACGTTTTCTATAATAGTAAAACACTTAATGGCCATCTGCCTCAGAAGGGATGTCCATAGAGAATGTTCTAAAAGAAAGTGGATCGTCGCGTTACCTTTGTGCCCCACTAATGGTTAAGAAAGAAGAATTCGACATCAGATCGAACTGAATTCGATACGAGGCGAAAGGGCTGACTGTGTGGTTGTTTCTGTGGTTTTCCCTACGTGTAACGTAAATACGAGACTGTTTCCCTTAGAAAATCATCCACGATGGTATCCTTTCTCCTAGGCAGATAACTGTCGTGGGTGTTTCCACATTCAAAAACTTAATAAAACCTAACTATGTTATTCCCATAGCCAGCCAGAGAAGTGAATCCAAGAATAACTGCCATTATGTGGTTGTTGTCGACCATTTGTATGTCAAATACATACAGAAACTGTAAAAGCTTTAACACTAGAGTAATAAAGAACATTAATTTCATATAAATATAAAAAGTCAAGAATATAATTACGCAAAGAATACGAAATGAAATTTATTTTGCCGGTATTATAAACACACATTCCTCTTAACTTTCATTATTTAAGCAGTTTTCCGTTCTTAAGTCGATGAAGAGCTCTCAATGATCGTTTTGAAAAGCGATCATTGACCAACATGTTGCAGAGAACAGAGCATTTACTAAAACATCATTTCATTACCGAACAGAGTCTTTTTTTTATCTGGAAGCATTTTCTCCAAATAGTTCAATGTACTATAGCGAAAAATGTAGCAAGGAATCTAGATTTTAATCAGGTTGCTCGGACGAAAAATAGATGATATCATAAATAAATAAGCATATTTTCACACCATCCTCCAGACAAAATCGTTGAAGGAAGTGGAATATTTTCGTCACAAAAGGCGGGAAAGGAAGCAAACCAGTAGACCTAGGTCCGGCCGACCTAAAAAAACAACTTTTGCTTTCCTCCATGACTTTCTATAACGAAGTGATCTTTGCCCTAATTCTCTGAGAAGGGGAAAGTCCTCAGAAATGCGTGGGTCGTCTGAGATTTATTATTTTGAACTAATTATACAAAAGGATATTACGAAATAGTTTTTATAAAGAACTATAATTAAATAACTCTTGAATAAATAAATCTACAACCAAATTGCTAAACATCTAAGTATTGTTAGCTTCTCAAATATCTTATTCTTCTTTAAAACTAACATTACACTGAAGGTGTTGGTATTATAATAGAAATTTTATTGCTAAAGTGCATTCACATTTTATTATTCACGTTACAAAAAGAAAGAATTCCGAGGCATGTGAAAACCTAAAGTCAAAGATAAAAGATCCACACAACTGCTGTCCGATTGTTGGCACTTATCCTTCAATGTTTGTCCTCTTCAGCATCTTTGAAGCCTCGTTTATCCTTATATATTTGGTCAGTTACGTTTTTATAAAGCTTATTTTTTTTTAAATTTTTCTTACTGCTACCATTTACCATTTTCTGAACTTTGTCTTGCCATGACCACGGGCTTGAAAACCGTAGGGTTACAAATCTATTTTTAATAGAGGCGCCTGAAGTTTTGTCAGAATTTTTCCCAACTATTTCTTTTAATATTATTACTACTATATTGTTTTTATTAGTTAGTTTTGTCTCATCACTTCTATTACATAAGTAATAGAATTCTCGACTGACATAATTTCTTCCTTACGACTATAATAAATTACAGTTGTAATATCTTTAAATAAATTAAATTTAAGAATACTTTCTTAGATTTCATTTATTTAATAATTTTCTTGGATTTATTTTATTTCTATGAAGCTTTCAGTTTATTTTTATTTACTACTCATTTAACTCATTTTAAAAAGCCGAAATATATTGCTACTTATTGCATAAAGTTTTATTAATTAATATTTTAATTTTGTTCAATTACCAATTACTGCAAAAGATTTTTGATTTATTTTACTTCTTCCGTGCATTGATAAGATATTTAAAGCTATATATTATATGCAATGTTTCGTGTTTAATTTTACGCCTTATGTAGTCACATAATAGCAAGTAAATTTTTTTGAATAATTTTATAAATTAGCATCACGTTGAAATATTTATGGCTAAATTTTGTAATTTCTAAAGAGCTGTCTTTATTGCATTCTTTACATCTGTCTTCACTTGCATTGTTATGACATGATTGATTCATAACCTTATTGTACTATTAACTACTTGTAATAATAGTTTTTTCTAAAATAAAAATAAATATACTTTAAATTGATTATACAATTGCACATAGTTTTATATGAATAAGAATAGTTTAATAATAATAGTTTTTATAGTTTTTCTAAAATAAAAATAAATATACTTTAAATTTATTATACAAATGCACATAGTTTTATATGAATAAGCATAGTTTAATACGATTATACAATTATTATTGTATTAATTAAAAATACAACGATTCTATTATTGATGCATTCATTTAAATAACCCAAATAAGTAAACTTGCAATCTTATGCTAGCTTAGTTTTTGTTTTATTAGGGCTAACCCCTGCTTGACACTTACCATAATTTAGCGCATTAAAAACTCAGCAGTCTCAAATATAGGTTCAACTATAAATTAATGAGATTAGAAAATACATTTTCTTGAACATTAAAAACATTCATTTATTCAATTGATAACTTAGTACTACTTGTAACTAATATAGGAAGGATCAAAAATTAAATTATAATTATAATTTCGTAATAAATCAATACCTTTCAACTAAACTGGAAGTTGTTATAACTAGGAAATAAAAAAGACATAAGTATATAGCCTTCTTTAAGATATAAGAATCCGTAAAGAGTAAGAGAAATAAAAAGCAAACTTACAGTAATTTAATTTCTGTTTCAGATCACAATGGTCAGTTGTAAATTTGTGTGCATGGCCGTCGCCATCGTCTTAATTGGAGCCACCATCTTTCCCCCTGAGGTCTTAGCAGGAGGAGGAATTCGGTACAAAAAGCTCTTGGCTGCCTACTTGATTGCTAAAGCTATCAAGCCTAGGTTCGTGCCCATTCCCTTGCCTTTGCCCTTCCCCATCAAGCTCGGGAAAGACAGCCATGTAAAATACCCGTAAGTATTAGTTTAATTTTTACTAAATTTAACAAATGTTATAAATGGTTGTCCTTACAGGAAGATTAAAATAGAGTAATCTAATGCTTTTAATGATGTATTTAAATTGTTAGAATAATCTACTTTTAATACATTTGGAAATTTTAGTGAAATTTAATATTAATTAAAAAGATCACAGGCAAAGTAGCTAAAAATATGTCAAATGATATCAAGGGCAATATTCAGCACAATCATGAAATGAAGCCTTAATTCTAGAAAGCATAGCGCAGTATTTTTGGCAACCAAAATATTGGGGGATGGACAAATCAGTGCTCTGTATTATTTTGTAAGCAGAAGAAAGTTAATTAATTTAAAATCACTAAATCATTAGTTTACATGTTAATTAATTTTTTTTTAATTTCCTTGATATATAATTAAGTCAAGTAAACTAGATTGATGAAACATGAAAAATACAGAATTATGAAATAATTTATTTATTTATGTCAGTGATGACAAAGTATGAGCACGGTAACCTAAATTTCCTTGAAATAGGAATATTATCGTTCCTTTTGGTAAATGTGTCCGTGTTGTACAGTTAAATTAATTTTTTTAAAATAATAAAAGTAATTTCTAGGTAAATTGATGTTTCATAGCTAAGTTAGCATAACGTCTTCAAACATCTGAAATACTGTTGTACATAATAGATTCCAGGCTGTTCCCCTTCTAAGCAAATAACCTATCTATATAAGTGCTTTAAATTTTATCTCTCATTTACATGTTTGTCCAGCGAGTGAGTGAAATAAATACAAAAAGGATGGGATACGGAATAAAAACTAATTGTTGACAAAGGTATGAAATCCAACACATGTATCTCTTAAAAATTAATTTAATGTTGGGAAATCGTTAGAGAATGAATACATTTAATGCATTCTAAATGGGTTCCATAATCACGTCAGAATAAAACAATAAACGAAATTTAACATTCTAGAAATCGAACAGTGATTCCCTAGATTTCTAATGAATTTGGTGTAATCCAATATGGTAGATGAAGAATGTTCCTTCTCGATATTATTAATAATCCAGCCTGTCCAACTGAAGGAATGATATCCTAATTATCCAGATTTCGGGTACCCAATAATCATGCGATATTAGTCTTTGTTAGAATTTGGTGCAATCCAGTATGGCAGATGAAAATTGTTCTTTATCGACATTTTTAATTACTCAGCCAGTTCGCAGAAAGAAATTATGTTGGTATTAATTATGCCCATTTATAATAACCCAATAATTATGTGACACTAGTATTCATTTGAATTTGGTACAATCCACAATGGCAGTTGCAAAATGTTCGTTTTCGGTATTTTTCCTAATTCAGCCATTTTACATGAAGAAACAAGAATAAACAACTCATAAATGTTATATGAAAGCAGAAATTAGCACAGAATAACGTAATCTTAAATAAAATATAACTAATTACTTATTTTTTCGTGGGTATAACCAAGTGACCATTCTGACTTAACTCCACTTCGCCTTTATGTTTAAAAGGTGGGATTTAAAATCTTAAAAATTGCTGCATCAAATATGTCGGTAAAAACCTCATGCAGTAATTAATTGTGTCTTTTCACACAGCGTCCACAGCCACAGCCAGTCCGCCCACGCCCAGCTCGTCCATGACCCATGGCAAGGAGGTTTTGGAGGTGGAGCCATCGGCGGCCATGGAGGTGGAGAAGGATACTGGTAACATCCTCGTTCTAGACTTAGGTTGCTACAAATGAAAGAGGAGAAAAGCTGTTCAAGCAATCCCTTTCACAAGCGCACTGTAAATATATTTTCCAATTTGTTACTGTGTACCTCATGTTTATTTCCACGAAGGCGTCTTCCAGTCATCACACGCTAATCCCTTGTACATACCTCTTGTTATTATATATTGATCAATAAAGATCCGATTTATTTTTTAACCTCTGTCCATTCCTTAGAGTTCTTGAAATACTTTTCTTCACCTAACTAGAAAACTGTAATCTTTTAAAATCTGTAGAATAGACAGCAATTTTATAACTTTAGAATAGACACTTCAAGGTTATTACTTCCCCCCAAACCATGAACCATAACTATGGCAACGACTGCTGGGGGCAAAGGCGAATCCTTTTAATCTACTAAGATTTCCTTATTCCCTCTGTGGTGATGATTACCTACACTATGATCGTAAATGAAAGGAGGGTCGTTTTGACCTGTTGTTGTTGCTCATGCTCACTTGTCTGACAGAGTCAGCCCAAGCCCATGAGAATTCTCGTGTCAAGGAGCGCTAGATTACGACTGTAGTTGGCTACAGCCTTGAGCACTTAACAGGTGACAGTACGATTTGGCTCAGTTCCGCTCTCAATTTTGATGGAGAGTACCCCGGGAGGGACGGGTCCGATGGTCTCCCACCTCTCTCGCGTTCCATCAAACCACATGAGAGGACTTTCGGTTCGCCGCATATTTAAAGTGCCGCCATGCCCCACCCACACTATACATTTACAAACATCCATGCCTTCTCCAGGATGCCTTCTCCGGGACCCCAGCCCTTCGGCACGGCAGTCAGCGACGCTAACCACTATACCGGTTGGGCGGCCGCTTTGACCTTGAAGTGGCTATTTTAAAGTAACAGGCAAGTTGTCAGAATACGAGAGTGGTTCAAGTAGCTTTGCACGTCTTCCATCTTTCCTTAAAACATATAACCAACATAGCACCGGGAACTCCTTTCATTGATTGATTTACTATTTTGCAACATTTTTGCTATATGCTGTATTAAACTTCCTAATGCAACAATAAAATCTTGTCACAACACAGCGAAGTTAAACTCTTAAAAAAATGTTACTTACGTACTTGCCTCGTCACCTTAATAGATGTCGCCAGATTTTGAAAATGCGCCAGACTGTAGCAACCATGACCACATTATTTTTTTAAACAACCATGGGATGCCAATTCTTCAGTTTTAGTAAGCGACGTCGACATTTTCATATACTTTCTTTTCGTTGTATTCAAAGTTCTAGACAAAGCGCAGCATTTATTTGGGTTAAACTTAGTTTTAAAATATGCTATTCTGAGATTTAACTGCAGTGTAAGAAGTTAAATATCTGTATGAGTATATTTAAAATATCAGTATGAGTTAAAATATCTGTATGAGTACATTATTTTATCCTAAAATCACTAAAGCGAGTCCGTTTTAAATCTATTTTTAGACACCGAAAGGAAATATCCACCGAAACAGCAGAAGTAAAAACGTGCTCTAATCAAAGTTTATTGGTACATTTTTAGGGTAAATACATAATTAGAACACAAATTATGTAGGTAACAAATAACTTTTTGCAATTATAAGCTGTCATATTTTTTCCTGTAGAATATTCCCCTTCTTTTATAAAAAATATATTAAAATATTCAACGCTAGGCAGCTGAATAGTCAACCTGTTTGCGCTTCCATAGCCAAAGATTGATCTGATAAGACACCACCAAGAAAAAATTGTTGTCTGACAAAGAAGTTTTGCTTCCACAAAAGAGACAAAATGATAGCAAACTCTCAGAGACTTACTGCTGATTGTCCTCCAGAGATGTCTAGATTTTAAGGGTCTATACACTGCCGGCCACCCAAATTACAACACCAAGAAAGACAAGCGATATCACAACCAAATTTACTTAGTAGATAGCATGTTTACCAAGTATCAAATGATTAAATTTATAGTCTTCTCTGAAGTGTGGTTCCTTCCAGAATCAATAGCCAGAGTAGCCGACATTGTTGGAGATCCCCGCTGTCACACGCCTCGGCACTGATTCAAAGACACTTTGGATGTGTTCTTGGGGTACAGCAGACCAAGCAGCTTCCACACTTTGTCAAAGTTGATCTGGTGTGGCAGCTTGGGATGTAATCTGGGTCAATCGTTCAGCAACCATGGACCACATGTTTTCTATCGGCGAAAGATCCGGAGAGGGAGCCGGCCAGGGAAGCAATTCAATCTGGCAATTGATGAAAAATCCTTGGACAATGCGTGCCATGTGTGGTCGGTATCCTGTTGAAATATGGTTGTGGGCAAGCCCTGAAGATAAGGAAGGACAACTAGCTCCAACACCTCGGAGATATAGCGCTGGCTGTTTAAAGTACCGGCAATACCGTGCGAGAGTGATATCCAATACCGCCCCATACCATAATACCCGGTGCAGGACCAGTGTGGCGGTGCATAGCGCAACTGTTCAGCATCCTCTCTCCACGGTGTCTCCAGACTCGAATCCGACCATCGTGGGGTTGCAGACAGAAGCGTGACTCGTCAGGTAAAGACAATTTCCTTCCATTCTGCCGCCCACATCCTTCTTTCATCGCACCATTGGCGCCGGAGACGTCTGTGGTTCTGCGTCAAGGGTAGACGAAGCAACGGACGTCTTGCGGGCAGACCACTCTGCTGTAAACGGTGTCGAATGGTACTCGCAGACTCTGGATGATACGTTACAGACTGACTGTGCTGTGTTATTGTTCGTGATGTGACTGAGCGATCCGTCACTGCCATGCGCACAATGTTCCTGTCATCAGGTGAAGTGGTGTACTGAGGTGGATGGGATCGGACGCGTAGGTCCGTCGTACCCTCCTGCATCCATCGGTCACATATCTGCATTACAGCTGGTTGGTTTCGTCCGACACGACTACCGATTTCCCTGAAAGATAATCCACACTCTCGGTAGGTCACTATCCTTCCTCTGTCGAACTCGGATACTTGATCAAACGATGATCGCTGTTTACTGCGAGGCATAATTGGTCTTTTTTTTAAACCACAAGAAAAACACAATTGCCGAACTTGAAATCGTCGAAAACTTTAAGCCTTAAATAGCGCTTTCAAGTGGCGCCACAGGAGCGCGTGATGTGCGTCTGCGCTGAAATTATAATATTTGCATATCTCGCCTCAACTAATGCATGTTGTAAATTTCATGTTATTTGCATGCTTCCTTCAGGGCGTTGCATTTACGGTGGCCAGCAGTGTATTACAGGTTCTGGCAGTCTCGAGTAGTGACAATCTGTGTGATAAGCTTCGATGCCAGATAGGGTTCTTTTTATGAAAGGAAAGATGACAAGAATTAGTAATATAATTAAAAGGTGCTGTAGTATTGATTAATTTTTTTTAAAAAGTTGTTAATCTGAAAGCTTTGAGATTTTAACGGTCGCCCAAAAGGGTTTTGCTAAGGTTTCTTACGTTTTCGCTGAGTTCGCAATTTAACAGTATGATCTTAGACACACTCCTACTAAACAATTTTTTGCTTTTTTAGCTTTATTATTAATTATCATTTTCTTCGCACTTACGCTGTATATTATTCAACAGTAAAATTACAAAATTTTTATAAGCAGCGTAACAGTGTACTTAAAGATTTCCCGATGCAGCGTTAAGTGTTTTCATATATTTTTCTGGTTTTTTTTTTTTAAGTCTTTTCTCAGTTCATATCAACGATAAGTTTTCTTACAATGGCTTTACAAAAACATTCTTTTGTCGTTTTATTATTAGAGTTTTGTGCGCTTACTTTACTCATTACATATCATGTTCTTGGGCGTAATTCCACAGAAAATTCGACTGAACAGCAAAATCACAAAATATTTAAAACAGCATACGTTCAGAATTTCCGATAAAGAGTCTCACGCACTGACGATGAAAAAGTTTTATTTAGTACAAGTGTTGCCACTGCTCGTTTTGAAATTGTTGAGTGTATTAGTCAAAAATTCGTTAAATGTTTACAAAATGTGAAATAGACAACAATAAGATTTTGGCATTCCCCTTTTCACCCAAAATGATGGAACTAAGAGTCCTCACCCTCCCTCGCAGAACTGGGGCAGGGGTTCAACCCCTTTCCCAGAACCTTGGAGGGATCAGCGCAACGCACCTAGAGTCAGAGCGTCACTGGTCGTTAATTTGCTACTTACAAGTCGCTCGGGCTGCCCGTCGCAGAGGGTCATTAATCAATATACCGGGGGCGCTACCCTCGGGCTACTAGAGCCGTTCTGCTTTAAGACCTGCCAGACTCCGGGCCGGCCAATAAAAGAACCTTTCCGGAGCCTCCTGAACCACTAGGTTCATAATTTGTATACCCCTTGGCCGAGGCTGCCTATGTACAGATCCTAGCCAGTAGCCTCGCAGATTTCTCTACGTCGACCCCCGGGGGGGTGAAATAGACAATAAAAGAAATTGAAAATTCGAACTTCCGGTGCCCATGTGCGAGTGGAGTACTACGCTATTCAAAATTTGATGGCTCTAGGTACCGCTGTTTTTCACAACGCCAGAAACATACATACATTCATGCAGATCCTTCAGTAGTTAATTTCTTTAAATGTAATGCAGGTTGTTTGGTGGGAACAATTTTAAAAGTGGTACAACTGGTTTTAAGTGGCTCGACGCAAAATGCCATTTCGAGACTAATATCCCATTCGGAACTAAAATTAGCTGTTCGAATTCCATCCCTCAGCGAATTCTTGATGAAAATTGGGATAGACTGTGTTTGCCCAAATCAAACATTCCAAAAAATAGCGGAAAAATCTCCTAGTAATACCACTTAAGCAACGTATATGACCATGGCAACGTATATGACAGAAATATCCCTGATCTTCCAGTGGTGTATTTAGAGTAAAACGTGTTGACCAAAATGAAAACAAATTATCCAAGGCAACTAAGATCCTACTCTAACGTGTGAATTTTTTTCTTTTTTGCTTAATTTTCTTTCAATCCTGGCATCAGATATTGAATTCATGTACCGTTACGAGTAAGAAAAGCAAAATATTTATAATAAGTTCTAATTTTTCTTAGTAATTGTGTTCATGTAACGCCCTTTAAAATGTTCCTCTTTGTGTCCAAGTAAAAACGGTGATACTACATTCGTGTTGCAGAAGTTGTGCTCAAAATTCATTCAATATTCAACAGTCATTTATTGTTGATTTTAGGATAAAATCCGTAAACCTATTTATGATACCTAAATTCATGATACATAAACTCATTCGCTCGAGATACTTAGCTTTACTTTATGTAAAAGTTAAATTTATGACTTAAAGCAAATATTCCGCAAAACTTGTGGTCATTTGTGTTTCTCTTTTTGCTATCACTATTAAAGTACTGCAAATATTTAAATCTTATAAAAATTTTGAAATCCTTATGATCTGCAAATATGAAACAGCTATTCGGGGGAAAGTTGAAGCCCGTCTTAAGTTGAGGCCCGTCTTATAGGTCCCTTTTTATTTTGTCCTTCAATAAAATCGTCTTTCATGACGCTAATCTGAAATGGGAGTTGTCATTTAAACTTTCCATTCCATATTCATTCGTTTCATCGTCAATTATCTTTAATTAATGTTAATATTCTTAATTTTTTTTTAAATTTTAAATGTTTTGTTAATTTGTTTTCAAAAATAACTTATAATTTATTACATTTAAAATTTTCAGAACATATTTAAATGTGTTTACTTTCTCAAAACATTAATTTACGTAAGATTACAACCCTTTTGGATCAAATTAAATTGATACCTTCAGCAAGTATCAACTAGCCTTATCAAGGTTTGAATTTAAATGCTGATCCTCATAGTTATTGCAGTAGCGACAGAGATGCGTGAGTACCGGTTCATTATAGATTGAATGCACGCAGGTCCAGTAATAGTTTAATAAAATTCATTTTATCAAAAGACACACTTTAAAGTTCTAAAATTTTCCCCAGAAATAGTCGTGCAGATGTTCACAGTATCATAGAGTACAATCAGGAGTTACTCTTCAAACTACCAAGAACGTTAAACACAACTTAATGTAAAGCGCACCTAAAAAGAAAGCTAATCCGGAGTTAACTCAGGTTCACGCTGAACTAACAGCTCGCAACAATAATACTGAGAGCAGATATTTATATAGTTTTCAGTCGGTCGCTGAGAAATTTCTAGCACTTTCTGCTTCTCGAAATTACTGGAAATAATATGAGGGTCGAATTACGGTTACAGCTAACCCCATAGTCGTCAATTACATTTATTCAATTACAATACCTATTACGGTGATACAGGGACTGGACCAAAATGTTGCAAATGATCGCCAAGTCTGACGACTTTTGGAGATTTCTCGCCAAAATTAACCACAAAACTAGTCGCCCAACCGTTGTCAGCTTGGCGATATCTCTCTAAATTACCGAGATACCCATTACTTACTCAATGTTAAATGGACTTGCTCTTGTACTCTTTCTTTTCCGGCATAGCTTATCTCTTTTAGATTTTTCTTATGTTACATTGCACAGAATAATAAAACAATTTCACAAATAATTGCACAAAAATCATCTATCCATGCACAAAATTCGTAACAGATCATTATGAGCTTACTGTTGAATTTTTATTCGCTCATGAAACTGGAAGATGTCGCTCACATTAAAAGAAAAGTTTTAAATTTATAAAATAATATGAAGACAAAATAAGATCTAAAGTTAATTCAAGTTCAGTTAGTTAAAAAGTCAGCTGTATAATGGGTTCATTGGTTTGAATATTATGGGATAAGGTCTCGTTCGAAATAAAAAGGGCAAACAGTTGTTTATTATGTAATAAAACAGTCCCCTGAGAATATATATTAAAATCACATAAATTTGCGATAGTCTAAAATGAGTGTAGGCAATGTTAAAATACGTATTAAAACATTAATAAAATTATTGAAATGAGAAATGAAATTCTTAGGACTATTGATTTTTTAGTTATTATTGTCCATGGGACATGATGAGTAAATGCAGCTATGAGTGAAGACTTGTATTTTGAGTATCTGAACCCATATCAGAAAGCAGCATCGATTTCAAACATGGTACTTCATTTTTAAGACAATTCTGTCAGGCATTCCTTTTTTTTAGCCCAAAACGGGCTATTAGTCTCGAAATGGGATTTTGCGTTCGTTCACTATAAAAGGAGTGCCACGTTTCATATTGTTGCGGTTAAATATTATTGCCCTTTATTATTTTTAAAGGAATTAAATAATAAAGAATCCACATGTATGTATGCATCTTCCTGGCACTGTGATAAAAAGACGCTACCTAGAACCATCAAATTTTGAATAACGTAGTACCCCACCCGAACATGCTCACCAGGAAGCCCTATTTTAAACTTCAAATTTGTTTTATTATTTAGTTCCTATTTTGTAAAACTTTAAATGAATTTTTGATAAACAATCTCAGTGATTTGCAAGCAAGCAGGGGCAATCCTGTACGGAATAAAAAATTGTTATCTCCAGCGCGCGAGATTGTTGTCATTCGGAAAAATGTAAGATATTTGTCTTTCAATTTTAATTAACAAATCCGCTATATGAAAGAAATGTGTATAAATAACATACCTTTATCTTCCACGCGTCAGCATGATGCCAATACAACAAAGCCTAAGATACATTCCAATTTAATCTGGAAGATTATTGAGTAATATACTAAGCACTTTAAAACCAATAAACACATATACTCTCGTTTTATTATGATAGCTATAGTAGGCGGCAGCCCACGCGAGCGGCTAGTTTTTAAATAAATAATAAAGCGAATATAAAAATATATATGGCACCCTCTAACACTTTGTCGGAAATTCTAAATTTATGCTGTTTTAAAATATTTTGTGACGTTGCTGTTCAATTGAATTCTATGAGGCGTAACTACGAAGAAGTGATATTTAATTAATGAAAAAGTTAATGAAGAAAATTTTGCTAACCATCTTGCTAAGAAAACTGAACATTGATGTAATGAACTGAAAAAAAACTTCAAAAATATAAAAATGTACGCCAACTCTTAACACTGCATCGATAATTCTAAGCATATGATGCTGTGCAGCTTCTAAAAATTTGGTCATTTTGTTGTTGAATTGTATGTGGCGTAATTGCGAAGCAAACGATGAAAAATAATAAAGTTTAAAAGACCAAAAAACTACTTAGCAGAAGAGTGTAAGAGCAGTGTCGTAGACTGCAGGTTCAATGAAAACATAAAAAACCTAAGAAACCCTTTTGGGCAATCGTTAAAATCTGAAATCTTTCCGACATTTTTTCCTAGATTTAAAGTATCCAGATTATTTTAAATCAAAATGAAATATAAAAGGGAAACGTTGGGTTCTATAGGAATGTAAAAAGCCAGAGTATTGCTGGAAGTCTATATTTGTCGTTTTACTTTAAAAAAACTCTCAAGAATAATCTTGCAATTTTTTATTTCCTTTTGCCCCAAAATATCATCATAAATTAATGGAATGGATATTTTCAGTACCAACTACAAAAGCACAGGCACCTTTTGTTGTTGATGTTCGTATCAACCTATAAGAAATATTTTGATGGTAGAATCGATTCATTCGACTTTTGGGAAACTTTGGGTATCAGCTTAATATAGCTATTTCGATGAAGACACAACTGAAGTGAAATTTTTAACGCTAACTGCTAAAGCACAATAACGTTGTTGTTGATAGTCACAACTTGGCAATTGATAAAAGTCTTTGATGGGAGAATCGGTTCATTCCGTCATTTGTCAAAGATTCTGGACATCAGCAAAATGTCGCTACTACGATCCATTTACAATATAAATGAGCTCTTTCTCCCTATTGGTGATATATATTTTTGAGCTGCAATCATTGTTCTTTAAATTATTGATTCCTTTCTTCTAGCTGCCTAGATTATATTGCGCTGTGACTTCCATTTTTTTTAATTAAGTCCTTTGATTAGATGATTTGTGAAACTCGTTATATTTCTAACGTCGAAAATCCACTTTGTTCAGCACAAAGTACCAACAACCATGCCATTGGGTCTATGCCCGAAACAGAAGTAAGAGAACCTTTGATTTTTTACCTCCTTCCGAGTGTTCTTCATTCATTGGGATGGAAGTAAGCAAACTCCTATTGCCACTTACAAAGTGCTCAAAGCCTTGGCGAAAGACCATTGCGACTTCTTCTGCCTTGGCCACGAGGAATTCCTGGGCCTGGGCTATACATATCTGGAAGATTCACAACAGCGTCTAAGGAAATTTTAAGTTTATATTTTAAATCAACAATGTTTAAATTGATGAGTTTACTGCAAAAACAGTTTAGAATAGTAATCACTCCTCTACAATGAAGTGGTATTATAAAGTTCAGCAAGAGTTACATACTGTATCAAATACTCCTTTTAAGTATTCTAATCTGCAGCATTTTATTTTATAACGGTCCGTTAAGCAGTATCACACCTTACAATTTACGCACTCGTGCGAAACGCAGGATCATGAACATAATCCATTACCAGGCACGTAAACAAATTAAATCATCAATAATTGCTCATCACGTCCATTCATTCATTCACACGGTGTCCAGATTGAAACTATTGTTATTCTTGAGCCCATTACGACGTGATGGATTTGCTAACCTGCGAGGTCAATAAGGAAAATAAACACGCATAAGTGACTTCAGTTGCCAGCTAAATGAAACTCGACAGATGGGAACGAATTGTATTCAATGGTAATAATAAATTTTTAAAACTGCTGTATACAGCAATATAATATTAACTAAGAACTGGGCATGATTTCCATCTAGTAGAACAGACATTATAGAACAGATGTGTGTTATCCTTCTAAAGTACAATAAAAAATTATTCCTTTTAGATGTATATTTTTACGTCCTCTTAAAGTATTTTCTAGATTTATAGGCTATTGTTGCATTTTTCTTTCGAATTTCTATCTAATTAACCTCAGGATATCTGGAATAACCTCTACCTTGTAAGGTGTTTACATTATTTAACCATTTTTTATGATATGGATCTTTAACAGGAGCTGATAGGCTTTCAAGAATTTGGGAAATTTCTGTTTATAATTATTTAATTATATCTGTCGTGGACAGAAAATATTATCCTAAATAAACTAAAACCCTTAGCTACTAAATTATTCATTTCCTTTATACATTTTCCTGCGTACTCCAATAAATTAAAATCAAAATAGACATACAAATAAAACTTATCCTAATCTCTGGACTAAATTCCCGAATAACTCTTCACATTTTAAATATAAGATCCTAAATGCCGCATTAAATAATAAATTATCCACATACAAAAAAAAATCACTTAATTTTACATATATTATGGTGAAGAGGACGAGGTTAACTTTTGACAGACCGACTGCAAACGTAATGAAACCTGTCTTTAATATATTCACTTAGAGTACTTAACACCGTTCGATATTGTTCGTAAAGTTCAGCAGTTTACTTCATGAGACTAAATATCAGCTCCAAATAGTTTATTTGTAATACATGAAAAAATAGGTGCACAACGCCTGGTAATTTCACATCATCAGCCGGAATTAGTAGCCAATACTCTGCGGATGCAGGAAATGCTTCGGGTACAGGAACACATTCCAGGAACATAGCACAGATCATCGCATTTTCAAATTTATGAGTTCATATATTTCTCATACATCATACAGTTAATCATTTACTACAGCTAACCATCTTTCATGAGGTCGATACGTCTTCAGTAAAATTTCTTTTATCTCCCATATGCTCGGGAGTCATCACCGCATTACTCTCATTTACCTCATCCATTTTCACACCTTCTATGTTCTTTCTCCATCTCAAGAAAAACCTGCACATCTTTCTACTATTTATCAAACCCATTCTCTCTACCCTCCCTTTTTTTAATTTTTCACTGATCTTCCTTCGATTCCAAGCACGTCCAAAGCTAACCTAAAACAAAGCCTGATGTAAACTCAGCGCCGATTCTTTCAACAAAATCTCACATTTTTTTTTCCTTCCTTGCCTAATTATTATTTAAACTTCTGACGCAACCACAAGTCATTTCAAATTAATTGGTCAAACACAGTCTGCCACGACCTTATCCGAGACAATTACAACTGCGCATATATCAGAGTAGGCTCTTCACATCCTTCTTTATCAACAGCTTGAGAAATCTCAGGGGAATTTCCTTTTCCTGGGAATAAAAATCGAAATGTACTACGCCCATTCAACAATGAACAATACGTTTGTCTACATGTTGCATTTGCATTACAGATCAAGGAATACATAAAAATAAACGGCGCCTATCTTCAAGTCAAGACTTATTTTATAAAAGCTTTTGCCTATACAGAAAAAATCTTTGTACAGAAAGCGAAGAAATTCCTTTATTCTTACCTTTTATCTAGTATTTCTGACGCCTGCTTCGTAACCCAATTCCTATTTTGATGACGATTACCTGTCCAGGAATCCACACTTAGAAAACTCCCTGAAATGCGAATTTCGCTATAACACAAGAGAGAACTAATCATTAAAGGTGTAACATTTTGATGGAAGTTGCTTTCTGTAAGCTGTAAACTGGATTTAAAGGCAGGCAGATCTATGCATATCATCATATCAATGATCCCATCTATAATATCAGTGACTATTCATGAAAATAAAGGCCCGACCACGGGCATCTCTAGATCTTGATGAAGGTTGCCCTTACGTCTTAATGAACAATGGCTAACTAGCAAAAGGTGCCGGCATCGTTATTAAAGTTGGCAGCTACACGCTTAGATCTAAGTAAAGTCCCGGAATCTTGATAAAATCCACATTTTTCATGGTACATACTGAGTTTTAGAAAGGTCCCGAAAGGCACACTTTCCCCTTGTCCAAACATAGTCAACTTGCATAAAGATGCTGGCACACTTATGCAAAATTGGCCGCAGCGGAGGGTTCGGAATATTTTAGAGATGGAGCTTTTGGTAGCAACGCATGGACCTTTACTTTCTGTAGACAATTGGAGTTTTAGTTAACTAGCTCTGCCTGTTAATGTTTCGGCATTAACCATATGCTAGCCGAGGTTAAATCGTGCCATTAAAAGATAATCCAGCTTACTTAGAACAACTTACTTGTAACAGTGTTTCTCTTCCTGAAAATTTAAGGTTTCGTCTAGTTTTGTTTAAATTTGATTTAGTGAATAGTAGGTAACTTAAAATTTAAGCAGATGCTAGAAAGTACCATCCTTTGGAAATATTTTTTTCGTTAAGGTAACAAATTGTTAAACAAGCTGATGTGATGAAATCCCATTGTTTTATTTCCCAATTAAAGTACTGAAATACGGTGTTATACATATATATATGTGTGCAATCAGGTATAGTATTATGTGTATATATTTATAATCAAATCAAAAATATGTATATATATATAATCAAAATCATGATTCACAACCATCAAATGATAAATATATATACACATATATCATTCGATGGTCGTGAATCATGACTTTGATTATTATCTTTCTATTAATTTTATTTTCAAAATTATATAAAGGAAGTTTAAAATTTTGTAAAGAGAATTTATACAAATATTTTGTAACATGTTTATAGGTATTGGAGGTGCATAGAGAAGGACAGGGTCTTGTAGGCTTCTAGATATTTATAAAATTTTATTAAATTTATTCGCATTGAATTTGATTTAAAATTACTCTACACACTTCCCCCCCCCCATTTAGTTCTGTACATTTCATCAGTGCTGATTGTGTACTTCTGCTGGTTTATGCTTATAATTACTAGTTTTTATGGAAATTTGATCGTATGGATACTCCGCTACGGTATAATTATATTGTTATTGTTTACAGGTTTTTATATACTGTTTTGTGCAGTGATTTTGCCGATGGGTACCTGTATTAATCTGTAAATTTTTGTGTAGTAGCTTTTACAGAGATTTGGCCTATGGACATCCGCATAGGTTGTGGGGTTTAATTCTTTAAATCCTTAAGTTCTAGCTTCTAACCCCACGAACACTTAACAAGCGAATAATCGCTTAATTGTGAACAGAACACGTGAGACTTGAGAAGAGTTTAAAACCCTTTATTATTCCATATATTTACAATCAGTTCCGGGTTGGAACTTTGCAATAAAGCCGCCACTCAGGCTTGAACTTAAATACTAATAATTTGAACTAAAATTAACTTAACTAAAGGTCCTAATGAATATAGCCGAAGCTATCAAAATCTAACTAATTGGCCTCTAAGTATTAATTAAGTCGGAGAAGCCTAGCAAAGGCCTAAGGTATGGCCGAGAGTAATAACAGCTAAGAAAGATGTAGCTAGAAGGCAAACGCGCGCTAGTCAGGAAATCAGACTCTCTCTCCTGAAGTCAGTTAAGTCATTCAGTTAAGTACTCATTCTCATTTGCCTTATCTGCGTTTCTGAATTCACATTCTGGCAGGAAATTGTAAGCTGAAATTAGAATAAGATAGGAAAGATACAAAACTTAAAATAACTGTTAGAAAACGTATAATAAACCTTACAAGGTTTATAAGCTTTTGTCTACTGGTTTTTATAGGGATTTAGCCTATGGGTACCTATGTAGGTGCACATGTTTTTGTTCTACTGGTTTTTATGGGGAATAGACCTACGGATTATCCATTTTTTTAATGAAGATTTGGACTATGGATACGCATAAAGTTCTGGTTTCTGGCTATGGGTTATCACAGGGATCCTGTTTATGGTACCCATATGTTCTACAGATATCTTTTTATGGAGATTTGGCCTACAGATACCCGTACAGTTGTATAGGTTTCTGTTTACAGGTACCCGTACAGATGTTTGGGTTTCCTTCTATGGTTTTTTATGGGGATTTGGTCTACGGGTACCCGTACAGCTGTACGGGTTCCTTTCTATGGGTTTTTACGGGCACGCAGAACAGTACGGGTACCCGTAGGCCAATTCCCCGTAAAAAAATTATGGGCTCCTACGGGAGTTTTTAGCAGGCTATATATATATATATGAATATGGCAGTCACATATATAAAATTTCAAAATTCTACGGTTAATCGTTTTTTGAGTTATGCGAGATACATACATCCATACATACATACGTCACGAAAAAGTCCCTTTTGAATCCATTTTAAATTCATTATACGATGTGTTTTGGAAAAATGAGACTTTTATTTTGTCGATATCTACAGAGATCACGAAAACAATCGTCCAAATGGACTCGGGAGTGGTCAAAATGAACACTTCGGTTGGAAATGTGCCAGATCGAAATTTTTCGCGATTGCAATATTTCCTTTACTTTATACAAAGAAATAATAAAGATTAAATATAGTCCTTACACTGAAAAAGTCAAAATAAAATATTCGTCACGTTTTATAAGTTAAGTAGAAAAAGTAAAGTAACTTTATACGCAAAATCGAGGAAATGTTTTTAATAGTTTGATGGAAATCAGCTGCAGAGTTTTAATAGGAAGTCGCCTTTTATCCAAAAAGAAAGCGTTAATCTTCAGCAGACGTTTTAGAACTTCCCGGTAAGTCTAATCAAAATCTGATTGAATTTGCTTGTTAATAAGCACTAGAAAGTAATATAAATGTATAAATGCGTTCTCAAGTATTTTCAGAAATATTGCACATAAAAGTTTGGAACATTTTGCATTTTATTTATTAAAACATAATGAACCTTTTATTACCTGGACATTCTGCTATACAAAGACTTCATAAAATGCTAGATTTTATGTTCACAGAGACCTTTTTCATTCCTGCAATAAATGTTTTCACAAAATTCTCCACCTTTCTGAAAAATGTTTTAATAGAAGTTATGGGCTTCCACACTTTTATCTAACAACTAAATGCTCAAAATAAGATTTAACAGACAGCCCCCGTCTCAGTGCGTACAGCAAAGCCTCCACTTGGGCTTGAACTCAAAATAATAAGAAATAAGACTTAACTAATGCTTAACTAGAGAGATATAGCCGGAGCTATCAAAATTCTAAGTAGTTGGCCCCTAAATATTGAATAAGCTAGCGAAGCTAATAAGGGCCTGTAATACGGCCCAGCGTAGTAACAACTTAGAAAGCTCGTAGCCAAAACGCAAACGCTCGGTAGTCAGAAAGTTTGAGATGAGGCTTTCTCTCGAAGTCAGTGGAACTTCGACTTAAATACTACTCTTACTCATTTGCATTAAACACGATTCTAAAAACACATTCTGGTAGGAAATTGTAAACTGAAATTAGGATGGATAGGAATGTAGTTTAAATTAAAGATAACTGCTAAAAACTTAGAATAGACCTTATAAACTGTATATCAAAATTAATATTCACCTCCTTAAGAGTACCGTTTAATAGCTCTCAAATCCATATTAAGCAACAGACTTAAGATTTGCAGATCCTTTTGACACCCCAAAATTAGCCTAATAACGAAATTCTTTTTTTAAATTAGGCAAAAAGGCAACCTTAGATTAGAGTAGATTTTAAATAAAATTTGATCGGTTTCGAAAGCGATCTGATACAAGTCTCTCTTTTTCAGGAGCAAAATTTTTGCAAAGTTCGGTAGAACAAACAATCAGATATGTAGGAAATATTAAACATGTGTGCTTCTCTTCCAGTTCTACTCTAGCTCTATTTTTACACGGTAGATATTCGTTCTTGTAAAGATAATGTCGAAAACTTCACCCAAAATGAAAAAAGAAAAAAAAGAAAGATCCCACCCATGCTATTGCTTCAAAAATAAGAAACCCAGAACAAATAATAAAAATGCTAGTTATAAAACAAACTACGTTGCTTTTTTTTTTTTTAGAGAGAGAGAGAATTAACAGCTTAAAGTGAATTTTCTTTAAATCAAAATTATTTCAATGATTTCATCATCGCCTAAAGTTAAACTCTAATTTCATTTAATACCAACACTGGGTTAATCCTCCTACACTCCCGGGAGAATTCTCCTCTCATCTTTTATTCAAATGAGTCGTAACAACAATCGTAAAATCAACTAAAACATTTATTTGTATTTCACCTTGAAATTATAAACAAAAATATCAACAGAAATTCAAAATTCGTTTCTTACGGCTGATAATACAAAATTATTTCAACTATTTTTTAAACAAACATGAAACTAAGCGCTCAGAACTCGGCTTCTACGCTAACGTGCCTTCTAAGAGAAATTCAAGCAAAGCCAAATTCAAAAGAATCTGCTTAACACTGCAGCAGGTCATCTGAGAATAACCGAGTTCCGCTTGAAGTTCCTAACAAGTTTCTCGCTCAATTTAGATTCTTATTTCATTTGAACTCATTCTGTTTACATTTCTGGTGAAGTTAATGGAAAGCAGATGTACAGGAAAAATTTCACATGAGAAATAACTCGTTAATTAAAATAAACCTTACACATCTTTGTCATAAATGCAAATTCGAAGTGATCTGCCTTCAATAAAAGTGTTCTTAATCACATTAGAGCGAAGAATTTTGGGTATGATAAATGAAAATAAATTATGTTAAGGTAAATCTTGTTTTTCCACCCTAAATTTGTTAAATAAAATTAGATTAAAAGGTTCTGCTTGAAAATTGAATACTAAATTCACACAAGATGAAAAAAATATTTTGTTTGCATAAAAAAGAGGCGCCCATGCATTAAAAAGAAAATTAGATGAAAACGTTCTTAAAAGTGAAGAAAGAAAAATGATTGCCCTTGAAAATTAATAAAAATTCCTCATAAGTAAGTATAAGACATGAAATAGATTATATTAAATACAGCATTTTATTAAGAAATACGAAAAAATATTATAGTCTCAAAACCTCCATTCACGTGGCGCTTTTTATTCTAAAGTAAATGAATATTTGTCTTCCTTGTAACGGACAGAAAATAATTATTTAAAATCATGTTTTAAATTATTATTTTGAATTTTGTTCTTTTTTTAATATGAATTATCTAGAGGCTGATTTAAATATAAAGAATCAATCTTTTATTCAAATTTATACCCTCTTCTTCTCTGTCGCAAAAAAAATGTGACTCAATTCCGAAGTATACCATACTATATCAGTTAATTTACATAGAATCTTATTAGCATATAAATGAGAGAACAGATCAAGGCAAGACCACTGGTATTCTCTCGAAGTAAGCAGAATTAACTGGCTACTAAGTTGATCAAAATTTTCCTTTAGAATATGTAAATATAAGTCAGTTTTTCAGTAGGAAATTCTCCACAGAGGCATCCTTTCCATTTCTATGAAAGCTGTTGAGCGTCATTAGTTCCCTTGTTTGCCAACTGGCGCCATCTATATTTGGTAGCAAGAAAGAACTTTTGTTAGAGAATATTGTTATAATTTGCTACATTTGTCGGTAGGTGGCAGTGTTAGCAATGATCCACATTCATTGCTGCAAAGCTATTGTAAGGCCTGATCACGGGTCCTCTGCGACAGTGATATAACTCCATAAGCTGTGAAGCTAAAAACCGTACTTCAAGCTTAAAGAAGTAAGTGACTTTCGTGGCAAACTAAATCGGGGCAGCGCTATTACATAATTTAGTATATCTAATTAATATGTAAACTATTTTTTAATTTAATACAAGTTTCAAACTTTTACAGTCACTTTAAATGTCACGCTTTAATGGACTGATAATTTTTTGAAAGAAAATATTGAAATTCAAACAGAAAAGCAAATGAGTCATATCTAAGATAATTGCGTACCTGCCTGATAAAGCAAAGCGTCGTAAGGACTAATGGGCTAACGTTAACCTTGTATTAATAACAATTTAAAATCCAAATTAGCCTGCCCATGAGTTACGAGATAACGGTTATTCAATTTATTAAATAACATTTTAATATTTACAAATAACATTTTTAATCAAAAAAAGGAAGGCATCACTGCATAACAAAGTGGTACCTCAAATAATAACGTACAATAAATTTGTTGTTGTTAATGCTTACTTGTCAGACTTGTAGTCAGACCAAGCCCACGAAAATCTTTGTGGCAAGGGGCGTAAGAGTACGCCTGTCGTTGGCAACAGCCTTGAGCACCTTACAGGTGACTGCACTCCTACCTCTCTTCCCCTACCACTAATTTCAGCTTGCAACATATTAACAGTGCCCCTATGCCGCACGGACACTGTACATTTACAAACATCCATGCTTTCTCCGAGATTCGAACCCGGGCCCTTCGGCACAGCAGTCAGCGACTCTAATTTGTTGATGCAACGTACTATTAGTTACCCATATAATGGACAGTTAATTATAAAAATGAAATCATATCACAGCTCCTCGTATTTGATTACAATAACTCTCATTTTTGACTTTTATCTTCCAAGTAGCATCAGGTTGCCCTTTAGCAAAGCCTAAGATACTTTCAAATTTTATCTGGAAGGTTACTGAGTAATAAACTAAGCGATTTAGAAGTAATAAACAGAGTTCTTAAGAATATATTTTTCTCTTTTTCAATATGATTGGTTAAAATAAACGTGTATTAAAATCATGAGACATGTAATTAGAAATATTCAATATTTTTATGAAATTAGCACTCGTTAAAATCATTGGTTACTTTTCTTTTTTTCTGATGCGGCCAGTTTTTAAAGAAATAGTGTAGCGAATGTAGAAGTATGTATGGCAACCAACCTCTAACACTGTATTGGGAATTTTAAAGATATTATGTTTTTAAATATTTTGTTAATTTTCTGTTGAGGTAAATTTTATGTGGTGTAAATGCGAAGAACACAGTATTTAATAAATGAAGGTATAAAAATTTAATAACAAAAAGACAAGAGTGAAAAACTTCAAAAAATCTATGTTATGTTGCTGAGAAAACAATGCTAATAATAAAGCTGAAAAGACAAAAAAGGAATGGGCTACAGAAATGAGTGCAAGTGCAGACTGGTAAACTTCGAGCTGAGCGAGAGCGTAAAAATAATTAGCAAACCCTTTTCGGCAATCGTTAAAATCTGAAACTTTTCAGATTTTTTTTAATGAAAGAGATTCAAAAACTCCTATTCAAGAATTTTTCAAAATTTGGCTTCGAGAATAGTTAGGATTCGTCTCCCGTCTAATTTTAATACCTCATTAATTAAGGAAAAAACTAAATTTATCCTAGTAAAAATAATCTTGCTTGTATTTTTAGGCGTGGGAATATTATAATGTATAAGGGTCAAAATAAATTACCACACATGTCATGTCATTTGACCCACCGATCTGCATAAAGCGGCTTTAAATCCCCAGTTTCCTTACAGAACAGACAGATTAGCTGCAGGGGTTACATCCAATTATTCGTTGAAGTACAGCAAGCATGAAATAGTAATGTACCTCCCATAATTATTCCTGGAAACTTTTTATGCTAATCAAGTATCTTGATTTATACAAGAGCCGTTGCAATGTTGTAATTATATTTAAGTGCCTAAAACGTTTTGCATATTTCATACATGTTTTGTAGCTTCCTTTTTGTAATACAATATATTTTCTTATTTAAGCAGATAAATAATTAAATAAAATTAGAAAATGACTTGCTAAAAAGTGAGTTATAATGCAACACACAAGCGATGATTCTGTACCACGCTACGTAAATATGGCATCAAAAACATCTTTCACAGCAGATATGTAGACCTTCTGTTTAGAGAGAATATTTACGCTAATTTCTCTATATATTATGTCCTTTGTGCAGAATCATCTTTTTACTTCCTTGTACGAAGTAAAAAGGAAGTATTGTAATCGCGAAACATTTCGGGTACCATACTTCAACGAAAATATCCATTTTGACCGCTATCGAATGCAATTTAACAATGTTTTTGCGTGATATCTGTAAGTAAGGGCAGACTAAAATACTCTTTTTCCCCAAAAAAAATTATAAAACTGATTTAAAATGGATTCAGAAGAGATTTTTTCGTGGTGTCTGTGCGTAAGCACGTACGTATGTATGTACCTCGCATAACTCAAAACCAAGTAGCCTCAAAACTTTGAATTTTTGTACATAGGACTGCTATAACATGTAGATGTGCACCTCTTATTTTGGTAGCAATCGGCGGCACCAAAAGTATATTAATATATGTAAATATATATATTCACTCCCTTACTTGGCTCAGTGATCTCAGTTTCATTATTCTTATATGTTTGTAAACTGCGCGTTTTGTGCTTTAAAAATGATTAAATTATGTTGTTCTTATCTTCCGGTTAAGGTTTTTATTCCTTTAGTTAACCTGCATGCAATAATTGCATAATTATCAACAATTTAAAAGTTAAGACACAATAACACGCCGAACGAAACTAATTCAGAAGTCAAAACAACAAAAATCAGCGTAATATTCTCAATATTTTCACAGGACTAGTTTCGATGGTTTTTACCGAACCATCATCCTCAGCTGCGAAACCGTAAATGAAGAAGATCGGAAATAATGATTAGATAAGATAAGAAAGCCTGGACAAGAATTAAATTCGAAAAGTTCTTTTCGAAGTTAAATTCGAAAAACTTTTTTTACAGTCTTTCAGTTCAAGCAGTTCAAAAAACTTCCCATTGTCAACATTAGGCCAATAGTTAACATTTCTAATGTTAGTTTATCAGATGAACAAGAGAGAATTCTAAAATATAATTTTAACTTCTCGCAAACCTGTAAGCCGTCAATTCCAAAGATTTTAGCTCCTATCGAAAAAGCTTTCAAGTTCAGCAAAATTTCAGATTCACAGAAAGAAATGATTAGACATCTTATCGCTCATAATGTTAAATTCAATAATAAACCTTTGAAACCAAATCTAACTGCGAGAGAAAGAACTACAATGCGCGAAATTCATTCTAACCCGAATATTATCATTTCAAAGGCCGACAAAGGTGGCCAGATAGTCGTCATGGATAAAAACACTTACATCGATGGTGTCACCAAACTCTTAAACGAAGGACCATATATTCCGATCCCTAAAGATCCTTCACCTTCGGACCTGTCAAAAATAAAAACTGCGATTAAATCTTCACAAATTATTTCAAGCAACTTAAAACATTCGCTTATCCCATCGGTTGCGAATTGTGCCAGATTATATGCTCTGCCCAAAATTCATAAAAGTGGTATTCCTTTCCGCCCTATTGTTTCAAATTTAGGTACTGCCTCGTATCCATTAGCTAAATATTTAGTTTCCAGATTTTCAACTCTATTAGACAATAACATTTACACCGTAAAAAATTCAATAGAATTTGTAAAAAAGATTAAAAACATTTCTCCTAGAAATTTACTCATGGTTTCTTTTGATGTAAAATCATTATTCACCAATGTTCCAGTGGAGGGTGCATTAAGATGTCTAGAAACCAGACTTCGCGAATTTCATTTCTCTTGCATGGAAATTGATGAGCTAATTTCTCTCACTCAACTCTGTTTGAAACAAACACATTTTGTTTTCCAAAATAAATATTACAAGCAAACTGAGGGATTAGCCATGGGAAGCCCCCTCAGTCCCATCCTGGCTGATATCTACATGCATTATTATGAATCAAGATTGTTTGAAATTTTAAACTTCCCTGTATGGTTCCGCTACGTAGACGATACTTTTACCCTGTTTGAAGGTAATAAAGATGATTTAAATAAAGTTCTTTCAACAATGAATTCTATTGATCCTGCTATTCAGTTCACTTTTGAAGTTGAGACTTGCAATTCTCTTCCGTTTCTCGACATTCTAGTCACACGCAACACATACGACTTCAGTACTACGGTTTACCGTAAACCTTCATCGGTTTGCCTTCCACCACACTTTAAATCATGTCATCCGACTAAACAAAAGTTAGCTTCATTTTATTCCTATGTTTTCCGTGCTCTTCAAGTTTGCTCCTCCAAACTATCCCTTGATAAAGAACTAAATTATTTAAAAGCAATAGCTATTGACCGGGGCTTTTCACCCAACATTATTAATCAAGCAGTTAAAAAATTCTCTTCTCAACACACTAAAAGGCACACTCTTGTTTTAGGAGATTATAAAAATTCTGTTGTCATTCCCTTCTTTCCATCAGTTAGCTATAAAGTTGCACATATTTTGCAGAAATTTAACTTTCGAGTCGTTTATTCTCCCATCAATAAAATTCCGAGTTCCATACTCAAGGACCCCGTTCCGGATATGAATTCCTGGGGGATTTATAGGATTCCTTGCCAATGTGGTTTAATTTACATTGGCCAAACTAAAAGAGCCTTAAAATTTCGCGTCAAAGAACATGAGGCATATGTTAGAAAAAAGGAAACTCAGAAGTCTTCTGTTGCTCAACATTGTTGGTCCGAAAATCACATTTTCAATTTTTCTGCTGCCAAAATTATTCAAAAAACATCTTCCATTGGAGAACTGGATTTTCTAGAGGCATTTCACATTCAAAAAAATCTTTCTGTTCTAGTTAACGATCCTAATTCCAATCCAATTTTGCCTTCGGCCTTTAAAGAAATTATGTTTTAGCTCTGGTTTCACCAACAGATGGCGCCACGTGCTTATTCTTGTTCAGGCTTTCTTATCTTATCTAATCATTATTTCCGATCTTCTTCATTTACGGTTTCGCAGCTGAGGATGATGGTTCGGTAAAAGCCATCGAAACTAGTCCTCTGAAAATATTGAGAATATTACGCTGATTTTTGTTGTTTTGACTTCTGAATTAATTTAAAAGTTGTTTAAGTGCGGCTAAGCCTAATTTTTGTTTAACGTAGCAGCCATATTTGTTTACATTTGAAACTTAGCAAAATAGTGCATTGGTTGCCAATTTGGAGAAACTAAGCTTCCCAACAACAAAGACAAAGTCTTCTTTTATCATTGCGAATTAAGTCATGCTTAATCCATTCTGGAATTATCATTTAAGTTATTCAATTATCCTATATATTGGCTCAGCGTAGCATCCGTAACAAATTAAGTCAGTTTCTACGCCTTCAGTGTCTTTTTGCCGTGTGGGACCAAAAGTAAATTTTCTGTTTTGTGCACCGAAAAGTTTGTCTTCTTTCCCGCTGGCCGAATTGCTTGTTTTTGAGTAGAAACTCTAATTTTAATCATAAAAATTGTTCTTTAAATTGTTTTAACTGTATTTATGTTTTATATCTTTCTATATGTTTCAATTTTTCATAAAGATACTTTGAGGTTTTATGTATTTTTGCCTTGTCGAGAAGTGATAACTGAATTAATTGAATGAGAAAGATATCTCTAATGAAATGCGAGGAAATAAGTTTAAATAAAAGGCAGGAAAAAATGCTTATAATTTAATATTCCGTACAAGGAAGTTATGTGATGTACACATCAGATTTTTTTTACTTAATAATGAAGAACCTGGAAAATAAACATACTTAACTGCCGGACCGAAGGGCTCAAGTTAGAATCCTGGAAAAGACATGGATGTTTGTAAATATACAGTAAAGTGTACACAGTAGCACGGGGCACTCTTAACTGTGCGGAAGTCAGGGTCACTAACTACTATACCTGCTGGGCCGCCTTTTCTTTTATTATAATCAAGTTAAACATTTTAAATTTTTAATAGCACTAAATTTCACATTACACAGTCCATTACTATTACACAGTCCAGTCACATTAATGTGACCACCACGTACTTTCCATGTCAGAGTTAAATAACCAATCACAGAAGGCAGGTGGCAGCACAGTGCAGTTGAGCGTATATAAAGGGTGTGTGAGGGCTTCGGAAAACATTTCAATCGTTGGCGTAATGCAGAAACGAAGCGATTTATCCGACTTCCAAAAGGACATGATCATTGGCTTTCGGGCCAAGGGTGGAAGCATTTCCGAAACGGCTGAGTTTGTGAACTGTTCGCGTGCCGCCGTGGTAAAAGTGTACCGTGCATGGCAAAATGGGACTGTCCAAAATCAGCGACGTGGCAAATGTGGTGCACCACGGGCCATAGATGACAGAGGCGAACGACGGTTGCGGAGATGCGTTCGGGCAGATAGACGGGCTACCGTTGAGCAACTGACCACCAAAATGAACCAAGGGGCTACCAAAAGTGTCTCCCAAAGTACTATTCAGCGAACATTGCTGCGTCTGGGCCTCCGAAGCAGACGCCTGGTTCGTGCACCTATGCTGACTGCTGTTCATCGACGGCGAAGGCTAGAATTTGCACGCCAGTACAGCAGCTGGACGTCCACTGAGTGGCGACAGGTTGCGTTTTCGGATGAATCGCGTTTTATGCTCCATCGGACAGATGGACGTTGGCGTATAAGGCGTGAAACCTCTGAAAGGAACCACCCTGCAACCATTGCCGGAACGGTCCAAGCTGGAGGCGGGAGCATTATGGTCTGGGGAATGTTTTCCTGGCATTCTCTAGGTTCACTGATCATTGTGGAAGGCACAATGGATCAATACAAGTACGCATCTGTCCTTGCGGACCATGTTCACCCCTACATGCGCATTGTTTTTCCTCAGGATGATGGCATCTTCCAGCAGGACAATGCGAGGTGCCATACAGCTGCCAGTGTACGTGCGTGGTTCGAAGAGCACCAGGATGAGTTTACCGTCCTCCCCTGGCCAGCAAACTCACCTGACTTAAACCCAATCGAGCATCTGTGGAACCATCTCGATCGAGTTGTTCGCGCCATGGATCCTCAACCGCGTAATCTAGCGCAGCTGGCCACGGCATTAGAGTCGGCATGGCTCAACATCCCAGAGAACACCTTCAGGGACCTATGTGACTCTCTTCCTGCACGTCTCGCAGCAGTCCGCTCTGCGAAAGGTGGTTATTCTGGCTTTTGACAGATGGTCACATTAATGTGACTGGACTGTGTATTATTGTTGTTGTGGAAGTTCATTTATGAAGCACAAAATAAATGTACCAAACTTTTTAATAGAAAGATGATTTTTGTTTTTTTAATTTTACATATCGTGTTAAAATAAAGTAGCTTTACAGCAAAACAATGCTGATTATATTTTGCAGTAGAGTTAACATTATACACAATGAAAAAATAAAATATAAACATAATTCATATATCGTGTTCTTTAATATCTAAAAATTCAATGCAATATAAGCTTTATTTTGAAAGCGTTGTCATAAAAAGCATTCATATTCAATGAAAAACTAAATTCTATACTTTAAAAAATTCAAACTGATGTTAAAGATTTCCTCAAACGTAAAGTGCGTAACAAAATTCGTAGGAATGAATTACTGCCAAAAAAAATTAGAACGCCACTTGAAAAAAATAGAACACCTTATTGCCACATCTTAATTGTGATCTCCTTTTCTTAAAATCCTTAAACTTTTAACGAAATATATATCGTCTTTTCCAAACTATTTCATAATGAATTTTTATTTATTATTCTTTTCCATTTGATTCAGAAATTGAAGCAATCTTCTAAGAGGAAAAACTCAAAGGATGCAATAAAACCGATATCCACGAATTTCGCAAATCAGAAATGTTTCTAAGCCATTGCGCTTTCTCCCAAGAGTGCTGGACTTTCTCCCTTCCTGGAAATTCCCTCAAAGAAGATTAATAGAGGCGACCTAGAAGAGAAGGAAATAATTGTCTGAAATGGCAATGAAAATACGTGGGAAAATAGTAATAAATGAAATCTGAAATGGGAAAGGATTTGGACTATTGAAATGGCCCATTGATGAGAATGAGAAATTGAATATTTTATCAAAACGTTTAATCTTCATTTTAATTAAAAAGAAATTTAATAAGAAAACAAATCATTATATACCACAAGGTTTTGCGATTTTCCTAAATGGTCAGACTGCTTTAAAATCAAAATATGCCAAATATGTAATGCGATTTAAAGTTTCATATCTTAATAAATATACGGTTTATTATCGTGAAATTTCGTAAACTTATTTCGATATTCTTGATACAATATTCACTCTGTTACTTAATATTCCGGCATGTAAAATATTTTAAAGGAACTAAAAGCAAAGTACCCTCTTTATCATCGAAGTAAAGTTACATCATTTGCTTGGGGCAGCATTGGGCATTAACAAAACGCTATTTTGTACCAATTTTATCTCCATTTCGAAAAATAAAATATCATTAAAGTAATATATTTAAAAAATAATCAAATTACATTTTGCTAAAAAATAACATTTTTTGTTTTTGAAACCTAAAATCTATTATTTTTTTAACATAAATTAAAAGAAATTTTTAAACTTTTCAAATGACAAGCATCATAGTTGGTCATTTTACACTCCCACTGGGTTTAAACAGTTGGTTAAAATTTCTTGAAATTTTCACCAGCAATTTCAAAGAAATCAAATGAGAAATTACAGTTTTCAGACATCTTAAGTTAAAAGTAATAAAGAAAATACATTTTTATATTTCTTAATGCCTTTATTTTCTTCTTTAACCTTATAAATATATTTGTATATTTTTAATAAAGAAGTATAAAAATATAGTATTTATAAGGTGTGAAAGTTTTCGTAATTATATGCTAAACAACACTGCATGTATGATGATCATAAGTTTACTTAAAACAATGAAAAATGAGGCATCAAAATTTTCATAAAATTTCAAATTTTAGTATAGTTCCAGAAGATCTTATATCAGAAGCTCAGTAATTAGACATTTTATGCAGAATACGAATACGGTCTTTACACAATAAATCAATTTCTTGAAATTCTAGCCAGCCAATTCAGAGAAATCATGTATGCAAGAAGAGAAATCCCATTTTTTTAAAATCTTAATTGAAAATGAAATTAAATTTGAATTTTGCAAGCACATCACTTTCTTAAATTCAATAAATATATAAGCAGATATGACAATAAGTTAATTTTCTGAACATGCACAGGTATATATTTGCATAAAATTGTATAGAGAATCATTGCATGTGGGGTTCAGGGTATATAATAAGAGGAATTTGTTAAAATGCAAATGTAAGCAAATTACCTGGCGTTTTAAATGGCAAAATCTTTAAAGTACGGTAGTACCTCGATATGCGTCAGCTCTGAAATGCGTCCGATTTGGCATACGTCCTGTTTGGACTAAAAAATTTTGATTGATAAAGGAGCATTTTTAGAATACAACTCGAGTTCGGTGAGTCCCGACTGTCAGCATTATACGTGTTTACCTTTCGAGAATAATGGAATAAAACAGATAAAGGAAGAACAGCATAAAAATATGTTCTTCTCTTCCATATACTGCAAAACAAATCAAATGGTTCATCGCTGGACATGGCTTTTTTTCATGTATTTCTATGCAAAGAGAAAAGATTATTTATAATATTTCTATGCAAGGAGTCATTTATAAATTCTTGTGTAGATAGAGAAAAGGGCGAACCAGAACGCTATATTTTTTATCTCCATTAGCAACTTCATTGCATCAAAAAAACCTTTGGTTAGAACGGGAATGCTTATATTATCTAAAATTTGCAATAAAAAAAAGGTGCAAGAAACAAAATCTTAAAAATTACGGGTTTCCCAATTTTCTAAGCTGGTAGAGAAAGAACTTTGCAGCGTAAATTAATTACCACGAATCAGTATGAATCAACCACTACAGTTTGTATTTCGGCGTGTGTTCTTTTCCAGTCATAAGTGTTGTTGTTGTTGCTATTGCTGACTAATGCTCACTTGTCTGACCTACAGTGAGCCCAAGCTCACGAAATTCCTTGTGGCAAGGAGGGCAAGATACGCCTGTCTTAGCGAAAGTCTTCAGCACCTTACAGGTGGCAGTGGGATTTAACTCAGTTCTGCCACCAATTTTGATGCAAAGCACCTCGGCGGGAAGGGTCTGAGGATTTCCCACCCCTTTTTTCCTACCAGCAACCTCTCGAGAGGACTTTCGGCTGGGGCAAATATGTAGTGTGCCCCCATGCCGTACGGACACTATACATTTACAAACGTCCATACCTTCGAACCCAGTCCTTTCGGCATAGCAGTTAGTGATGCTAACCACTGTACCAGTTGGGCGGCCCAGGCAAATGAATTGGCTGCATGGGCGTTCTTGTGATTTTCGCCGTGGGGGAACGTGGATGCGAGACAATTTCTCTGATCTTTTTCTTCACAGTTTCTCTTCTCGAAGGTATCCCTCCCATTAGGCAGATAGCTGTAGTGTACTTTTACATGATCAAATAAGCCAAACCAAATCTGTAGCAAGAGGCAACGCGAAGTTTGGCTGTTGTACATGCTGTCCCACTTTAAAAGTTCAAAACGATTCGTTTTCACTGCTTGTTCTTGGCTTTATTAGAAAGGAATTCTAGCTTAGCAAATGATTCCAAACTTCCGCGTTATAACAATATATATTTGCCCGAACCGAAAACTGTTATAAGTTATGAAGTCTTTCTTTGTTATGCCCTACTGCTATTGCTTTCTTTGCTATATAGATACGCTATACCGCTTTGTCAATCGCCCGCTTGACATCGAAAGAGGTTTCAAGATTTCCAGAATAACTAACTGTCCATGAATTATTTCCAACATACACTGATTTGGATGAAATTCCCGAGGGACTTGAGTGTCGGTTCTGTCGATTCGTATACTAACTGTGTTTCATCTTTTAAAACGAAGATTTTTTATTTCAAAGAAATTCTGGACATTCTTAATTATGATGAATTTACAAATCAACGTATCAAAATGTCAAAGACCATCTTCATAATTTTCATTACTAGCCATCAAACCATAGCTTCTTCTTATCATCCGCTAATACACATGATTGTTATATACGATACCTTCCTGTGTGTCATGCGATAATCAACGTACAGGAGTGCTATGAGTCTCTTCCCCCTACTTTCCTTCCATAATGAGTCTCATCATCATTAAAGTAACCACTTTAGGGCGCCACATTTTGCTCAAAAACTTTTACAAATAGGCGAAGGCACATTTCCTACTAACCAGACGGCAGACTTTATTGAACTCAACAGTGATTTCTGCAACATAGCCGCTACTGAAAGCGAACTCATCGACCAAATTTATCCAACTATTCTAATCTGGAGTGACTATTTCAAAGGGCAATTTTGGCAACTAAAAGTAATATTGTTGAAGTCATCAACTTTAATATTCAAAAGAAAATTCCTGGTGAAGAGAGAATATACAAATTGATTGATACGATGGCAAAAGTTGAAGCAACTGTTAACCTCCCTACAGAATTTTGAAACTCTTTGCAAATACCAGGAATGTCATTACACTGCCTTCGACTGAAACTTAGATCTCCGATTATTCTACTGTGGTGTAATGGCTAAAACCGCTACGCAAGACCTCAGTTGTGATTCAGGGCTCAAATGAACTTCTAATGCAAGTTCTAACAACAACATGAATTTTAATAAAATAAAAACATTAGCATTCGCAGTGCTTGATATGGCCCGTAAATTCAGATATTTGTAAACGGGAAAATACGCTATCGCTATTAACATTACACGAGGAGTGATAGCTCTAGCGGGCCAGCATGCCCATTGCTCTAGCAGGAAAACATCCTTGCTCTTCTCAGGAAAAAACACACACTCTCTCGCTGCTCCACCTTACCATCTCGTTACCTGCGCTGAACTTCTTCTGGAAGATTTCTTCACTCCTGTAATAAAGGCGTCCGCATCGTGGTTCTAATGAATAGACTACTTTAGCTCTTTGTCCCATGAAGTCACCTTTGACGCTGCAATCGGAATCATTAACCAAGTCACCTCGCTGCAACGGGATTTCACCTGATCTGTAAGAGCTACCAATATCCGTAAATCATTCATCCTTGACAAAGAACTTTTATGCGACCTTATCATACTACTCAGAAATCTCAATTTGTAGAGACATTAGGTATTTTTCTAAAGCAGGAAAGAGGAAAAATGAGCAACGCCTTCGTCGGGACTCGAACCACAGACCTCTGGATAGTCGCCCAGCGTGCTGACCACTACACCACGAAGGCCTGAGAAGAAGGCGGGAGAAATACCTTATAAACTCTCCCAAACTATGTAATGGAATAAGGATGGTTGAACACCTATCGAATAACGACATCGAAACCAAGTTACCGAATTGCAGTATTTCGCTTTCCGATCCCCAGGTGTGTTTACATTTATATTTTTGCAATTATACATATGATCAAATCTAACCAAAAGACCAATATATGGGGAACAGCAACCCTCTCTAGAATATATTTACAAATATATTCTTAGTTAACATGTACTGAATGGACCAATAAGAGGCGATGTGGATTATAACAAGATGACAACATATGATGACTACACGCCATTAAATGCTGAATACATAACTTTAGATGCTGACTACATAATGTAAACAGAGAAAATCCTCGACTCTCAAGCTTCAAACTGAATGGTAAGAACATATTTGCAGCCTTAAGCAAAACACAATGAAAATCCAAACTTGAGAGTTGTAATATACTGACTAGTTGAGCTTCTGAGAAAAATTCAAAGTTTCGAACTTATGTTTATTTCCTCGATTAAATAATAAATGCACTTATTCACTGAAACAAATCTTCTGATACAGTGAACAGTGTCATTGCAGCGTTCCTGAACATTAAGGTGCGTTTATAATATGTCGGATAAGACAAGTAAATAGGAGGTGTCAGTAACCATGGCCAATGCATAACACAACAAAAAGAGTCTTTTATCAAACGCTCAATCACGCTATCCTTTCTTACGACGTTACTGCTTTAAATTCTTGTCCTAACACTTTTTCTCCTGAATACATTATTTGTGTGGGCTTTGAACTGAGAATTGACATTGAATTGTTGCTTTGACCTCGCGGGGTTTTGCTAAGAGAGCCCAAATTCCTCAAAACTACCATAAGAAAGAGGCTTTCGTTTTTTAATTTTAATGCCAAAATGACCATGGATAGCTGTATTTGTGTACTTAAATATACTGCCTTAATTTCTCGGACATATTTCAAGATGCTTTCGTGTCACAAAACACATTCTAGACCTTAAATGCCCACAGCCTTGGCGGTCAGTAGTATATAATTACCTTGACAACAGGATGAACTTTTAATGCGTTTTGCAATATGTAATAAACTTCAAAGAACTTTAGAGCTATTTACATCCGTAATTTCTAATTTCATTTATATAATAAGAGTTTTCTGAAAAAATTAATTAGGATTTGGAAGCAGAAAGGGTTGGAAATGAAAGCCTAATTTAAAAAAACTGCTTAAAACATAACAGAATAAAAATAGCTATTATAATATATGTAAAGAAATATAAATGTCTATAAATACAGATATATTTTAAACTAAAAAAAAGGTTTGCAAGTATTTATTTTGATTTTCTTCAAAAATAAGACATATATCATCTCAGATGTGCAAAGACTTTATTTGGATATTATATTTTTTTTTTGGATATTTGTGATATTATCTGCAACGACTTTCTATAAAAAGTCTTTGCAATTAATTTTGAATTATTTGTGCTGAATTATTACTTCCCTCATGAATTGTCTTATATTACAAAAAGTCAAGAGAACTAAAAAATGTTATGGCATGGACGCACTCAGCTGATTAATGCTTACGTTTACAGTTTTAAGGTTTTTCATACTTTTTTTTTATATATTCACTGTACTACTGATATTTAGGATGTAACTTGATGAAGATATCCGGATTTCTTTCAGATATCTTCACCCATAAAAACTGTTACTACATGAAGTTCTAAAATCTTTCAACTTTTTGATAATTTTTTGTCTTCTGGCGTGTTTGTAAAGTTTATACGAATTCATAAATTATAAAAATATTTTTTCAGTATTTGAAAACATTGGTTGGAAAATATCAAAATATTTCATTTAATTCTTCTTTTTTTTTTAAATTGAGGATGACAACGATTTGTAAACACTTCAAAATGGGATCCTATCTTTTAATATTTTTATTTTCGTAAACAGGCAAGCTACTATTTTCAAACATTTAAAATTGTGAATTTTAAGCTTCCAATAATACAATCAATAAATGTTACGAACTTTATTATTGTAATATAATTATATGATTTGATTTTGTAAAATAAAACAATAAAATAATTAATTTTCGTTTTAACTTTATTCTTATACCAAGTCTAAAAATAATGCATATACAGCTTTAAACTTGGATTTGTATTTTAATTCTCCCATTTTCATTCCCATGCAATTCCTACTGCAACGAGTTTCACTCATTCCTTTATTCAATTCGTTAGAAAATCGAAGCTTACTTACTAGTACCAGTCTTCTTCATTCATATTACCAAGTTCATAGGGTTTTCCTTAATTTGTATAACAAGTTATTTAAAGTTTCGTACCTTTCCTGAACTTCTCATTTTCCCCTCGCATTTCTTCTCCAAGATGCAAATTTAAAGTTAAGTGAAGACAGCATAAAAACAGACGAATCCTGAAGTTTATTCAGAGAGTGATTTCGTTAGCCAGTGCAAGTTACTATTTTATCCTTGCTGCTGTTACGCTGAGTTGCTGATACGCCTTTTGACCATTTAATAAGTCTATCACCGAGAAGGTTATTGAGTCAGCCTAGATAACTTTAACTAAATTGTTAGTCCAGCACTACTCTTTGAATTTATTGTTCAATCATTCTTAAGTTCCGTCGCAAGTCGTCGGTATTATTGTGAGCGGGGAATACATTCACTTGTGTTAAGAGTTTGACGAATAATAAAAGATTTGTTTTACCCTCTTTCTATGCTGGTATTATTCACGCTTGCCCAAGAAGTCACCAGGTTTCCTTATAAGATCACAATACCTATTTGATATCTAAGAAGGGTAGATCTTACAAGTGAAGGGTAAAAACATATTCTGAATGAAATTTTCATTCTCTAGAAATGTACACTGCGCAAAAGAAAAAAACGGGACAGTTCTATATCTCCCGTTCTACAAAGCCGATTGACGAAATTCAAATTGCATTTTTCGTGTTTCGAAAGCGCGACTTAGGATATGTATTAGATTTATATATAACATTGATCTAATATAGTTATTTTGACACAAAATTGGACTATTTCTGAAATGATGTGCCACTTTTCTTCCATATTTCGATTCTACGAATCAAATTATACCAAACTACCATATTTTGTAAAAATCGCACGAGTAGTTTTTAAAAAATTGGCTCTCAAAATTTTAGCTCTTCAATGTTAATTCAATTCGATATGTATTTATTAATATCTCTTTTTTTATGAAACTTATTTGATTCCTTTCTACACAGTTCGAAATTTAGGTTCATTCCAAATAAACTTTTCTCATTTTTTTATGATTTATTTTTAAAATTTGTATTTTTAAATAATTTTTATAAATTTTTCGAAAAACCTTTTTAATTATAACCAATAAAATTTTTACAATCACCTTAAAGTAGATGTGTTTCTAAGCACAGCTGCAAAAAATTAGAGCTTTTTATTCAAAATTTCCGAAGATATACGTGAATTTATATATTGGCGTGCTTTGAAATTTGGCATATTTGTTGAAAGCGATAATAGCGGAAATGTGGTTTACGCACTTTGTTAAAATTATTTGAAAGTAAGAACGATGTGACTTTTTTTCCGCTCATGCACAATGTAAAAAGGTAAGAAAAATGTGACTTTTTTTCCACTTCTGAACGATGGAAGGGATAGGAAAACAGGTTGCCATGTATTAAGAAGTTTGCCAAGTGAATTATTCTTGGAGCAAACTGAAAAAAATTCGCCAATTTTTGAATTTCTCCGTAAATTTCTCACCAAATGTTACAAAATTTAATATTTAGGCATAATTTGAGTCGTAGAATCGAAATATGGAAAAATAATTGGTATGTTACTTCAGAAAAGTCCGATTTTGTGCCAAAATGCCTATATTAGAACGAAGCTATATATAAATCTAATATATATCCTAAATCGCGCTTTCGAGACATGGAAAACGCAATTTGAATTTCGTCAATCGGCCCAGTAGAACGGGAGATACAGAACTGTCCCTTTTTTTTCCCAGTATCATGATAAAACGATAAAATGAGAAAAAAAAAGTTATACTCAGATTTTCTTATTGAAATAATAGCAAAGCTCAAACCGAGTATGCTTCTGTTTCTTCGAGTGATAACAAAATTTAAAAATACCATAGTAAAATTTTTAAAAATTACATTTCATTAGAAATTTGTAAAACTACTGTTTAAGTTTTACAAAATACAAATTTCAAAATTCGACTTTCCAGGTGCCCATGTTTGGGTGGAAGACTGCGTTATTCAAAATCTGATGGCTATATGTATAGCTTTTCACAGTGCAAGAAGCCTACACATATTCGTGTAGGTTCTTCATTATTTACTTTCTTTTATAATACAGGGCGATAATATTTGGTGGCAACAATCTGAAAAGCCATACAACGCATTTAAGTATTCCGACGCAAAAATGTCGTTTCGAGACTAACATCCCATTCGGGACTAAAGTCCCTTTCGGGCTAAAATTTGTATGTATATTAAAGTTTGTGTTGTGGAAATTACAGTAGGTACTAATTCGAAGGATATCACGAAATAACTACCTTTATGCAAGAATTTAGACATAAATTTATTGACTACATAAATATTACCACTATCTGTATATGTTACCCATCATATTATATAAAAATATTTTATTTTAAACTTCATTATAATTTATTCACATTAAAACATTTTATTCCACACGTCAGTTTTATTTATCAACACTCAACATTGTAACATGCTGTTAATTATACACATAAGAATGATATATTAATGATAAAAATAGGTTTCCTTAAGCTCCTACCTTTAAGAAAAGAAGCCTATTCATTGCTGAGTATGTCAAAGATGTATTCATAGAATTAACTTCGGGGTAATGAAAGAAATGCTTATACACAAGAAATATACTTCAGGCGAAATTTGCATTTTACCAATGAATTAAACATGCTTCTCTTCACTAGGTCAGAAATAGCTAAACTCTCTTGCTTGTATATTTTTATACAAATGTACTCACTATTTTTCCCTGAATATTCATTAACAAGTTAACGACTGTAATTTTAAAGCATGTTTTTCAATAAAATGCTTTAACAAGATTCTAGAGTAAAGGCTGTAAAGAATAATGGCAGCTACCTGAAGAGTTTAAGGAAAATCTTGAACTTTAACAGTGAAGGAAATTTAATAAATAGCAGACTCATTTTTATAGTTATTATTTCCTCGAGTTATTAAAAACACTCTTGAAAATCTTGTAATCTTTTACATCAAGATTCTGTTAATATACATTTCTTACTATCTTTAATCTTTATTCAAAATTTTTTCTGCTTTCTATTGAATACACACGACTTTATTCAAATTGGTTTAAGAGCAGCCATTTTAGAAAAATTGAACTTGTTGTCTGCCGAAATCATCGCGGACGAAAAGGTTACAGAGAAAACAACGCAAAGCAAAAAAGTCGTTGATATCGTGGGAGAAAATAAAGCAAAGAGAAAACATCCCAGTTCTAATACATCGTTGTATAAAGTATGGTAGTCGAATGCAAAGCGATTCAAAATACTCGCAGTTTAAAAACATTGCAGTCGAAAATATCGTGGTAGAAAAAAAAAGCACTTACAAATCATCGCATGGCGATAACATCGCAGACATGCGTTTTTAAAGTTTATAATTGCATATTCATATAATGATTTGCGAAAGCAAGAAGGCATGAGGAATATTTTTAAATTCGTATTTTCCTCATAACTGATGTTTTGATTAAAGCGTAGTATTTTCTGTTAATATTCCCGTGCTGAACTGGCCAGAAACTGTGATCGAGCGGTAAAATCTAGAAACACTGTAGTTCAATCCGGCGAATGAGCTGGCTGCACGAAATTTCAGTGGTTTTCCTAATATATAACATCAATACAAGCCAGTGCCTGAGAAATTCCTCCACAAAGGCATCTTTTTTTTTAAGCAAATACCGCTAGTGTACTTTGCCATAATTTTATAAATTCAAATCCCCTATTTAAATGTTATGCTGTGATATGTTTCATCATAACTCACAAATCAGCAGCCAAACGATTATTTGCACGCTGCGCATGAAAATATTGATGTCATATTAATGAGAAGAATAAACTGGAAAAAGAAAAGAAGCAGGACTTTTAGATTGTGTTTCTTTAGATTACATTTTTCCAGAAAAAATACCAGTAAAACTTTATAAAGGATTTAGTTAATTAATGACCTTTATTAGTGAACTACGTAAGATTAAATTCTATTAATTGTTTAAATAATATTAATTGTTTAATAATAAATAGATTTAATTTTCTGCTCATTTCAGCTTTTGAATGCTTAAGTTTCCTTCTTACGTTTTCAGCAAATTTATTACTTAATTGAAAATGAATTGAATTGTATTCCATAGAATACAGAAGTAAAAGTATTCTTCACTCCTTCTTGCGCTCACAAATCATTATTCGAAAATGCATTTACAACTTCTGAAGTTTGAAAAACGCATGTCTGCGATGTTATCGTCATGCGATGATTTGTAGGTGCTTTAGTTTTTATCACGATATCTTCCATGACGGTGTTTTTAAGCTGCGAAGTTTTTGAAACTCTTTATTTCTGACAATGATGTTTTATACCACGATGTTTTAGAACTACGATATTTCCTACTTGTTTTCTTTTCTCCCACGATGTTTTGTTCGGACGACGCTTTCACCTTGTGTTGTTTTCTCCGTGACGTTTTCGTTCGCGATGTTTTCGTATGTAACCCTCGAACTAAGACTAGTTTTCACAAAAAAATGGAAATAGAATATTTCTGTTTATACCATTTTCGGCAATAAATAACGCTGTTATTTAAAGAAATGTTTCCAATAAAAATTTTCACATTTTAAATTCTATACCCTAAATTCTATTACTGGAATATTTATTTAAATTCTATTATGCAATCAATATATATTTGTAATAACTTCATTACAAGAACTGTTACATTTTCGGTTTCATAACGACTATTATTTTTATTAAACTAACGATTTAAAGATGAAGTAGTGGAAAGCGTAAGGAAAATAACTTAAGTCTAATTTAAACTAATGAAAATTTATAAAGAAAAGTTAAGTTTATAAAAACGAAAAATTAGGAAAAGTTGCAATATCGCGTAAGCAAAAGTAAGTTTCCTTTTCAAAATATTCTATTACTGGAATATTTTCACTATTAGTGGTAATATACAGATGAATTTCCTAGAAAAAATTAAAAAATTCGCCTGGGAACCAATAAAGATTTCAGAATCCACTAGTTATGCGTACAATGGGTATTATAACTACTTGTTAATATTACAGATTACATATTTACTTTTGAATAAGGGGACAATGAGAAACACTGATTAAAAAGTTAAAAATGATTAATTTTCTAATTTATAGATTCAAAACTAGTTTTCTTCGTTAGATTTTGGTTAAACGAAGTTCAATTTGTAAGGAATTACTGAATTTCCCTGCGCTTCCTATTACAATGCAAATGGCTAGCATGTCCAGTTTGAAAAAGCAAGATCTGTAGCTCAAATGCAAACTGAAAGCATACTTAACTTTTCCTGTAATAATTTCATTTCTGTGGTAACGAACAAGCTTTGGTGGAGAGGTGGATGATAATTCTTCACTACTTAGATCGCTTGCTTCTACCCAGTCGCACTTTATCTGGAGAGAGAATGTAAGGAATTATCGCATCTCCGCTCGCATGGTCAAGTGATGTTAAGCATTTTTTTTGGGGGGGTCCACTTTGATTTCATAGATTACCTCTTATTTTATTTATATAGAATAATAAAAAATATTTGAGATCCAATAAATATTTTTTTGATTTAAAATTCAAATATATTTGTATTGCAAATAATAAGTTTATAACTTCAGAACAAAGCCATTTTTAAATGGCGTAGCTCGCCAATGAGTTGTAGATCCTTTAAAATCATACGCAGGACTGAATATTTACAGTGACAGTTTCCGCAGTCACAATTTTTTGCATGCATATTCTGACATTATTTTTTGACTTTATCAACTAAATATTTACATGTAAAGAAAGTCAGTGAAATAAGTTGACTAAATTCGGGAAACTGGAAGTTTTCGGTTTCCTTCTTCAGTATTATTTTTCCGGCAATATAATTAAGCCAAAGTAAGCAGTCTGGTTAAGCGTGATTTTACTGCACGTGCTTGATATTTAAATAAACTCAATTGTCTTAAAATTTATCTCCCATTTCTTGTGCCTTTCTTTCATATCTAAACACGCACCAACACACTTAACAAAACAAGTTCATCCAGCCCTATTTTAAATTAGTTTTCTTCTTCGCCTAAAAAGTTGTAATTCCCCAAACAGTAAAAAGAACTTTAAAAATGTTTCAAGCTTCCGGAAAATCTTGAATGTCCACGCATATCTTATGACTGAGAAACGAAACCGGAATCCTCTACTTCCGCCTTCAGTTTTCCCGAGATATTTCCGGTCACGCTTTACTGTTACAGATGTCATCGTTAATATGCAACTGAAGTTTAACCGCAAAAATTAATGATCGAATTTCATTGTCGACTTCGATTTTTATTTTTTGCTATGTGTAATTCCGGCACAATTTTTTGAAAACATTGCCTTTCGTTATGCTCAAAAAAGAGCTTGAATTGTATACAATTTTAAGAATAGTTTAATGATTGAGCTTATATTATATGACATTTTTCAACTCTGTTAAAAAAATTACAGGAAGTTGAAATTTTTTGCCAGCTCAGCGTTTGAAAACTTGGTCTATAACATTTAACGGATATTTCTGTTTTAACTAAGACCTAAATCAAACTCTCACCTCTCAATGTTACCTTAAAGGGAGGGAACTCACTTAATTGAAATAGAATGTGGGTAGAAATAGAATATTTAACTCAAAATATGGCATTAAAAGCTCACAGTTATCTTCAACTGAAAGCAATGGAGTTTAAATTAAATTCTCTACTATTAGCTACAGCTTGTTGGTCTATCTGATTTAATTACAGAATAAAGTAAAGCAGCATGGAGAGAAAAATAAAAACACTAAAAAAAAAAATCTGTAAGCTTTCAGATTTTACATTACCCCCAAAGGGGCTTTTTTTAACGTTTTCTGTGTTACTTTTATTTATTAAATACCATGTTCTTCGAACCTAAACCATAAAATTCAGCTCAAGAGCAATATCGCAAAATAGTTTTAAAATGAGCATATCTTTAGAATTTTCGATACACAGTCTCGCACGCTGGAGATAATTTTTTTTTCTCGTACAGTGTTGCCATTTCTCGCTTTGAAATCCTTGAGTTTGTTAATGAAAAATTCGTGAAAGTTTTACAAAACATGAAATCAATAATAAAACAAACTCCAATTTTCAAATTTGGGCTTCCAGATGCTCATATTCGGAGGAGGATTACGTTATTCAAACCTGGATGGCTCTAGGTACCGTTACTTTATCATAATGCGAGAAACATACATACATTTATGCAGATTCATTATTTAATATCTATAAATGTAACACAGGGCGATAATATTTCGCGGCAGCAATTTGAAAAGTGATACGGACATTTACAATGAATGGACACAAAATGCCAAAACGAAATTAATAGCCCTTCTGAGCTAACGCTCCTTTAGGCTAATTTTAAATTTCTTTGACATTTAAATTAAAGGAGACTTATTTATTAAATTGAAATTAGTCCCCCCCCCCATCTACAAAACGATCCAAGGAAAAATAAATCTATGAAACAAAGGTTTATAAATGATGATGGCGACGTTAATGGAGCACAAAAAAATAATGGAAATACTGGATTATAAATTTCTGACATTAAAGACTGACTTATTTAAATGAAATTCGTCCAACTTTCAATTACATAAAATTACCAAGTAAAAAGTAAAAATATTGAACAAAAATAAATAAATAAAAAGAGAAAATCTGAAATGTTTCAGATTTTAAATTACGTCCAAATGGGCGTTTTTTAACATTTTGTGTGTTACCTTTATTTATTAAATATCATGTTCTTCGTACTTAAACTATAATGTACTTCTAGTACACTAGACTTTAACCATAAAATTCAGTTAAAGAACAATATCGCAAAATAATTTTAAACTTATCTTTAGAATTTCCTATACACAGTCACACGCGTTGGAGATAAAAATGTTTTTTCTGCACAACGTTGCCATTGCTTGCTTTGAAATCCTTGGGTTTGTTAATCAAAAATACGTTAATTTTTTGCAAAATATGAAACCGATAATAAAATAAATTCCAAATTTCAAATTTGGGCTTCCAGATGCCTATATTCGTAGTACGATTACGTCATTCAAAATTGGATGGCTCCACGTACCGTCGTTTTATCACAATGCAAGAAACATACTTACATATATGCAGATTCTTCATCATTTAATTTCTTCAAATATAATACAGGGCGATTATATTTTGTGGCAACAATTTGAAAAGTGAAACGGACATTCAGAGTGATTGGACGCAAAATCGCAAAACCAAAACAACAATCCTTCAGGGACAAAGCCCCTTTGGACTAAAAAAAAAAAATTTCATATGTAAAGAAAGCATGCATTTCTTGAAATTAATTTTATCGATTTATTAATGACCCTCCCCTTTTTAAATCACAAAACAGTAGACTCTGTATTATGTTCTATAGTCTTTTATTTTTGTTTATAATCTGTATTTAGGAAACGAAGTTTCACTTCTGAATAAGAAAACGTAATTATGTTAATGATTTGAACTTTACACAACAAGAATAATTATACTACTGATATAGTTACAAACCCGTAGAACAAAGCATTATTCCCATTGCATAAGAAAACTTGATACTTTCACATTTCTAAATATTTTTAGAAAGTTCTTAGAACTCGTTTCCATTTCTTAGGCAGTTAAGTGGTGGTGTTAATACCAGGTTTCATTCCGTACGGATTTCTTCACTCGCTTAAGATTAATTTATTAGCAAGTGAATTAGATAACTTTCTGGAAATAATAGATGTAAATCTGGTTAATTGCTATCTTGAGAACTGTAGTTAATTCCAAAGGAAAATTTAGCGTGGGATCGTCTTATTACGATTTTTGACTATTTCTGATACTTGCAGAATTTCGCTTCGATCTTCCTCTATTGTGCACTTTAAGTTAAAAATAACCTTTATTACATGTCTTAAATGTTCTTTACCTTATTGAAAGCCGCTTCTTTTAATTAGATTAGAAATTGAGAATGAAGTAATTACTATCCAAGCCTCTTTTTACTTCATTGTACGACGTAAAGGGTATTATAATCGCGAAGAATTTCAGGTATCATATTTCAACTGCTCTCGAAACCATTTGAACGATGTTTTTGCCTGACATCTGTATCTGCGGACAGATTAAATAATGTTGTTTCCAAAAAGGTTTGTAAAATGGATTTAAAATGTTTTTCCCCCTTGACGTCTGTACGTACTTATGTATATATCTCGCATAACTCAAAAATGAGTAGTCGTAGAACGTTGAAATTTTTTATATGGGATTGCTATAACATGTAGTTGTGTACCTCCCGCTTTTGCTGCAATCGGCTGCACCAATCATATGTAAATATATATATTTTCTCAATCTGTTACCTGACTCGGTGAGCTTAGATTTTTTATTCTTATATGTTGGTAAGTCGCGTATTTTTTGCTTTAAAAGTGGTTGAATTACGTGGTTTTAATTACGTGGTTGTTTAAGGTTTTTATGCCTTAGCTAATCTGCATGCAATAGTTGTAGAATTGTCAACAATTTAAAAGTTTAAGTGACAAGTTAAGCCTAACAAACGGCCATTTATTTACATATGAAACTCAGTAAAATAGTGAATTAATTCAGTTTCTGCGCCTTCAGTGTCTTTTTGCCCAGTGGGACTAAAAGTAAACTTTCAGTTTTGTGCACCAAAAAATCTGCCTTCTTGTCCGCTGGCCGAATTGCTTGTTTTCGTTTAGAGACCCTAAGTTTAATTACAAAAAGAAAAAAAATTTTTAACTGTTTTAACAGTATTTGGCGTTTTATGTTTTTCCGTATTTTACAATTTTTAATGAAGATGTTCAGAGTTCTAATGTATTTTTGCTTTGCAGCGAAGTAAGAACTGAACTAACTGAATGAGAAATATACCTCTAAGAAATTTGAGGAAATAACTTTAAATTAAATGCAACTAAAGATGTGTATAATTTAATAGGTCATGCACAAGTCATGTGGTATGCACATCAAATTTTTTTAACGTAGGATTCAGTTCCTCCATAATGGTCTATTCTAAAAGCAAAAATGAAGGCTCTATTTGTAGTGAGCGCAAGTGCTTCTATCTTCGAAACTGCAAAAGTAATCAATCTAAATGCATCATTAGATAGAAAAAAAAAGCATATTAACAAACAAAAAAATTTATAGACAATGAGTATACGCATAGTAACGCGTCGAAAATAGCTAAATTTTGGTGAACTCCGTGCGCATGCGCGTCCGCGTCTGAGTGGCAAGTTCGTCTGGTAGACAGTCGCGTATAGACGAACAGTGTATGCGGGTGGTATTTTCGGTATTTTTCATTTCGCCAATAAAATAAAATATTGCGATTTATAGATATTTGTCGGTTTTTGCGATGTATAGAAATCTGACGGGTGTAGCAAATTGTGTGCCAATATAATTTACCGTTAAACGACGTAAGAGAATACGGGATTCAGAAGTAGGAGATACTCGTATTTCTATAGTTCAAAAAACTGTTAACAGATAGTCAAGATTTATTTTAGCATCCGCCTATACTCATCCAACTTTTAATTTGGGAGATTTGAAGATGTTCTTTTTTAATGCATTGATGAAATATTCTGATTCAGAAGTCAAAACAACAAAAATCAGCGTAATATTCTCAATATTTTCACAGGACTAGTTTCGATGGTTTTTACCGAACCATCATCCTCAGCTGCGAAACCGTAAATGAAGAAGATCGGAAATAATGATTAGATAAGATAAGAAAGCCTGGACAAGAATGTGCTCTTCAAGTTTGCTCCTCCAAACTATCCCTTGATAAAGAACTAAATTATTTAAAAGCAATAGCTATTGACCGGGGCTTTTCACCCAACATTATTAATCAAGCAGTTAAAAAATTCTCTTCTCAACACACTAAAAGGCACACTCTTGTTTTAGGAGATTATAAAAATTCTGTTGTCATTCCCTTCTTTCCATCAGTTAGCTATAAAGTTGCACATATTTTGCAGAAATTTAACTTTCGAGTCGTTTATTCTCCCATCAATAAAATTCCGAGTTCCATACTCAAGGACCCCGTTCCGGATATGAATTCCTGGGGGATTTATAGGATTCCTTGCCAATGTGGTTTAATTTACATTGGCCAAACTAAAAGAGCCTTAACATTTCGCGTCAAAGAACATGAGGCATATGTTAGAAAAAAGGAAACTCAGAAGTCTTCTGTTGCTCAACATTGTTGGTCCGAAAATCACATTTTCAATTTTTCTGCTGCCAAAATTATTCAAAAAACATCTTCCATTGGAGAACTGGATTTTCTAGAGGCATTTCATATTCAAAAAAATCTTTCTGTTCTAGTTAACGATCCTAATTCCAATCCAATTTTGCCGGCGGCCTTTAAAGAAATTATGTTTTAGCTCTGGTTTCACCAACAGATGGCGCCACGTGCTTATTCTTGTCCAGGCTTTCTTATCTTATCTAATCATTATTTCCGATCTTCTTCATTTACGGTTTCGCAGCTGAGGATGATGGTTCGGTAAAAACCATCGAAACTAGTCCTGTGAAAATATTGAGAATATTACGCTGATTTTTGTTCTTTTGACTTCTGAATTAGTTTCGTTCGGCGTGTTATTGTGTCTTAAATATTCTGAGATTAATGTTTTGATCGATGAAGAGTTTACTGCAGATACAGATATTCTATTATTATGATGGGAGGTTTCAATGTAGACATCAAAAGAAATGAAAAGGCATTTGATTTTATGAAACATCATTTTAATGTCAATAATATGACGTGAAGTAAGTGTCCAATAACACTTGGCAATTCATTTATAGATTTAACATTTACTAGGAATACAATTGCAGACATCTTTAGTTATGTATCGTATTTCTGGTAACATTGAGCAATTCGACAGAGGGTCATTTTGAATGCATAAATGTAATAAATAAAAAATAAATAAAATAAATATATGTGTGTATAAAATCTTTTGTTTGTTTTATTTGTAATGCCACCTTCAACTTGCCTGGAGGAATCGGTTAATTAAGTTTTTATTAACTCGAGGAAAAGCGTTTAAATGAAATTCAGCAAAAAAATGTGTATAATTTAAAAAGCCTTACAAGGAAGTCATGTGGTGTCCACATCAGTTTTTTTTTAATTTGAAAATATTAACTATTCTTCTAACTGGGAGTCAAGCACAAGTCATCGCTTGAAAAGATGGCTTGCATATGATTAGAATTACAGTCGACTATGCAATATTACAATCGACTCCCACATGTAATATTACAACCGGCTTTTCGTTAATTTTGAGTTATTTGTAAAGGCAACTTACGCACGCATGCCTTTAACAAGTATTGTCTTCCTTTGTGACATACCTTCTTTTTTCACTTGGTAGAAACTTGGAAACTGTGTATATAGTACTTCAGATTTCTAAGAATCCATTAAATAGGTAGAAAAATCAAATACAAAAGTTTAAATTTGGGGACTAAGTAGATATGAAATGGCACCGATCCCTAATACCATCTTATTTTAATTTTTACATTTTATATATCTTCTATATACAGGGTGTCCCAAAACTACCGCATAAACTCTGCACAGTTAGATTCCTCGTTGGGAGTACATAAAAACTGCACAAAGAAGCGTTCTGTACCATCCACAGTTTACGAGAAAAATACGAAAAACAAAGTACAACGTCACTGCCGGTGAAAGAAAAAAACCCTTTATTGGACATATCAACAACAGTATTGGCATAACTTTCCAGACAATAATGTTTAAAACGTTCGCCGCGTATATCTGGAACTGGCGTATCGAGACGTAGTGACAACACCAATGGACTTAGTTGCTCATGCTGCTTGCACTTCGTAGGACCCCGCGATGCTGCAACGTGTGATGACAGCTATTCTACGGCGTGCTCAAGCCTGCCACGACATGCACAGCGGACACTTTGAACATCTGCTTTAAATTGTGCATATACTGCTGTTAATATGTTCAATAAAGGTGTTTTTTTTTTTTTTCACCGGCAATGACGTCGTACTTTGTTTTTCGTATTTTTCTCGTAAACTATGGATCGTACAGGAACAATTCTTTGGGCAGTTTTTATGTACTCCCTACGAGGAATCTAGCTGTGCAGAGTTTATGCGGTCGTTTTGGGACACCCTGTATAAAAACAGAGCATATGGAATCCTCTGAAAGCCAGCTTTTTTCTCAAAAGAATTATAAAACTGATTTAAAATGGATTTAGAAGAGATTATTTCGTGGCGCCTGTATGGCCGTACCAAAAGTATATAAATATATATAAAGTCAGGAATTTAGAACTACTTTTTCACAAAGACTAAAGTTTTGATTCACAATTAATAAATTTCAAATAATCCTATAAATGCAACAATGAATTTTTAAAATTGTTAAAAGCAAAACTTATATATACAAGCAAATCCAATTCAAACATTTTAAAAAATTTAATCATAAAATTTTTGAATTTATAAAAAAATTTTTAACTGGGATTTGCTTTTTGTATAAAAGTTTTGGTTTTAACAATTTTAAAATTCTTTGTTGCATTTATAGGGTTATTTGAAATTTATTAATTATGAGTTTCAATTTTCGTCCTGATGAAAAAATAGTTCTAAATTTTTTACTTCTCAAGCCTTTACTGATATATTTTCAGCAGCTTAATGCGCGAAAATACAAGGCATTTTAATACTTTGTTTTAAACAAATTTTTAGTAATTATGAAATACATATATATAAATACACTCATGTCCATAAATTAAGGATAATTCGGAGTCACGCGGAAATAGAACTCTAAAATAAATATATCACCTGTAAAATCACTACACACATCTTCAGGAATCATATCCAAATTTCAGGAAGTAATCAGATGACACCAATGGTACGTCACAATGACGAAAGTGTAAGAGAGTGATATATGATATATAAAGAATACAGGCAAAGAAGTAAAATTCTTCGCAGGCTCTTTATAAGCATTTCAGGGCAATAACCGAATAGTTACGACACAAAGGACGCATTTGGATGATTTTTTACGAGGTAGAATTATCGGCCGTCTGGAATGTGGGCGTATCCAACTGAAAGTATCAGACGAACTTCGAATTGCCCAGAATGTCATCTCCAGGCTTTGGCAACAATTCCAGGATGATATTAATGTGAGTAAACGTTACAGCACTGGTCGCCCTAGAGTTACAACGCCGAATGAGGACCGGTATTTGGCAGTTACTGCCAAAAGAAACAGGCGGAGCACAGCCTCAGACCTGTCTCGTCAGCTCTCTTCAGCCACTGGTACGATAATTTCAAGGCAAACCGTGTACAGACGCTTAGGGCAGATTGCTCTATATGCTCGTAGACCTGTCAGATGCGTTCCACTTGCTGCAACTCACTTTCGCCTGCGATTAGCCCGGAGTAGAGAGTATGCATTGTGGACACCGCAACAGTGGGCTTGTGTGATGTTTTCCTACGAGTCCAGATTTAGCTTGCAGTCTGATTCTCACCGGACTTTCATATGAAGAGCTCCAGGTACCCGTTACCACCAAGAAAACATCATTGAACGACACCGTTACGGTGGTGCAGGAGTGCTCGTTTGGGGTGGAATTATTCTGGGTTCCAGAACTGACCTGCATGTTCAAATTGGAACCATGACAAGCCAAATCTATCGGGACGTCATTCTGGAACAACATGTACGTTTTTTTTGACGCGCCATAGGCGTACAATTTGTGTTTATGGATGACAACGTCCGTCCTCACCGTGCAAACATCGTAAGCGAATGCCTTCAATCGAAGGATATCACCCGTATGGACTGGCCAGCATTCTCACCAGACTTGAATCCAGTAGAGTATGTGTGGGACATGCTTGGCCGACGAGTTGCAGCCCGTCAACCTCCTCCTACATGTCTACCGGAACTTCGGAGAGCATTGCTTTTTGAGTGGTGTAATATCCCCCAAGATCACATCGATAATTTGATACTCAGCATGCCTAGGCGTTGTACGGACTGTATTGCATCGTCTGGGAGACATACAATGTATTAACAATCATACCAACCATGTAATATTGGTTTTTTGTAAATAGGTTTTTTTTGTAATTTGCTCCAGGGAGAAAAAATCGCTATTTTTTTTAATAATAGCAAACATATAGCATCTTTTTTTTGCTCTTTACCTTTTGTTTAATAAATAAGCTTTACAAATAAGTCAAATTTGTTTTGCTTCTAACTCTTTCTTTGCCTGATTTTGCATTATCCTTAATTTATGGACATGAGTGTATATATACATATATACCCATTCTGTTATACGGCTTCGGGAGCTCAGTTTTTTTATTCTTATATGTTGGTAAATTGTGTATTTTTTGCTTTAAAAATTATTTAATTATTTTGTTCTTATCTTCTGGTTAAGGTTTCCATGCCTTTAGTTAAACTGAATGCAATAGTTGTTCAATTGTCAACAATTTTAATGTTGTTTCTGTGCGGCTAAGCCTAATTTTTTTACCATAGCAGCCATACATTTGAAACTTAGTAGAATAGTGGATTTGTTGCCAATATAGAGAACCTAAGCTTCGCAACAACAAGATAACGTCTTTTATTATTAAGAATTAAATCATGCTTACTCCATTCTGGAATTATCATTTAAGTTACTAAATTATCCCATTTATTGACTCAGCATAGCGTCCACAATAAATTCAGTTTCTACGGCTTCAGTGTCTTTTTGCAATGTGAGACAAAAAGTGATTTTCAGTTTTGTGCACCGAAAATCTGCCTTCTTGCCAGCTGGCCGAATTGCTTGTTTCTGAGTAGAAATTCTAATTTTAATTGTAAAAATTGTTCTTTAAATTGTTTTAACTGTATTTATGTTATATATTTTTCTATATTTTTCAATTTTCAGTAAAGTATTTTGAGCTTTTATATATTTTTGCCTTGCCGCGAAGTGAGAACTGAATTAATTGAATGAGGAATATATCTCTAATGAAGTTCGAGGAAATAAGTTTAAATGATATGCTGCAAAAAAAATGCGTATAATTTAATATTCCCGTACAAGAACGTCATGTTGTGTACATATCAGATTTTTTAATTTATGTGAGCAAATAAACTTTTCATCTTTCAACTTTTTATATACGCGTTTGAGGATTTATAGAAAGATAAAGCAAATATAGAAATTCTAAAATACAAATATTTTTTAACAAACAGTTCCTTTAAGCTTGCTACAAGAGACAGCTAAATGAGACTCAAAAATAAAATAAATAATAAAAAATATTATGTTTAATATTTAAGTCTCAAAAGGAAATAATCCAAAGATTAATAAGAATAAAGTAATAGTGCTCATTATGTAAAAATATATAAAAATAGTTTTCAGATATACATAAGAGCCTGAAATTTTGTTTGAAATTGTGGGAAACTTTATGCGGAAAGGTCAAAGTTCTTCAGGAAAACAAGTAATCCTCTTCCTACTGTAATAAAATGTATCTTAATTCCTGCATAGAAAATTACCTACGTAGGCCTTAAGCTCTCCAAATCCAAAAAGTAACCTTTAATTCCATTGTAAATACGGTGACAGATGTACCGGAAAAGGTTAATCTGTCAGAATATTGTCCAAATATGTACTGTTAAAATAGTACGCAAGAAACGTAAAGGGGGGGGGGTGATCAGTCTTTCTTCAGTGCTATGCAAACCTTTCCGTTCAAAGCTTTCTGTGACTTCTTAATGATATATGTTTTAGGTCAACAGGCTCTTGAGTGTATGTGGACATCGCGCTTTTAAATAAACAAACTTTCTATTTTTAGATTTGAAGCCTGAGTTGTAAAAATATGAAAGATATAGTAAATAGAACACAAACTGTTAATAGAATCATGCTGAAAATAGGGCCCACGACTTACCATAATGTCTGTTGTACCATGACGCAAAATTTATGTCATCTAGCTTGGGTATATTAATATTTTTTTTATTTAATTCTTCATATTTACAACTGCATATTTCGATTCAAATAGAATTACTATAGGTGATCTTTGCATATGGTTAGACCTTATGCCGAAATTAAAAAAGTGTGCCTTACCGTAAAGCTTAACACAGATAGAGCTTAATTTTTAAAATTCGAAGTGACAAAGAGCTATGTAAACCATTAGGAAAAATAAACAAAACTAAATAAATAAAACAGTAAGTAAAAAAATTCGAAAGCTTCAGATTTTAACGTCACCCGAAAGTGTTTCGTAAGGTTTTTCACACGCTTGCTGAGCTTGAATAATTTGAGCTCTTACTAACCTATTTTTGTTTTGTCTTTTTTATTATTATTATTAAGTCCCGTTTTCTTCGCAGTTATGCCATATACACTTCAACAGAAAAATTACAAATATTTTAAAAGCAGAGCAGCAGCGGAAGTTAACAGTTCCCGATGCGGCGTTAAGCGTTGGTATGCATTTTTCTGGGTTTTTTTTTTTCCTCAGATCTCCATATCAATGTTCAGTTTTCATACTAAGATGGCTTTACAAAATTTCTTTTTAGTCTTTTTTATTATTAACGCCCTTATGCCACATAAAATTCGAATCAACAACAAAATCATAAAATATTTAAAAACAGCGTATCTTTAAAATTTCGGATAGACAGTCTCATACGCTGTAGATTAAAATCTTTATTCTGTACAGTGTTGCCAATTCTCGCATTGAAATGCTTGAGTTTGTTAATTGAAAATTAATTAAAGCTTTACGAAATGTCAAATATAAAATTCGCAGTTCAAATTTCGTTCTTTCAGGTACATATGATCGAGTACAAGACTACGTTATTCACAACTGCATAGCTCTAGGTACCGCTGTTTTTTCACGGTGTGAGAAACATATACACATTCATGCAGAATCTTTATTTATTTTTTTAATAAAATACATAATTTAATAAATATTTACTGGCAACGATTTGAAAAGTGATACAATGCATTTAAATGTTTCGACGCAAAATGTTGTTTGAGATTAATACCCCATTCGGGACTAACATCCCTTTTGGGGCTAATAAAATTAAATGTAAATAAATAAATGAAAAATTAAGGCATTAAATTATTTGCAATGAATTAGAATAGCATAGATCATTTTTAATTTGGGGCTTCGACTAAAATTATGATTTTATTCAAAGATTAAAAAGCACAGGCGTGTTCCTTCTGAATTTAATTGCTTCATACCGACTACTCCATAATATATTACGGTTTGAAGAAAAGAACGTTTTTTCATTGACCAAAAAACCTTAGTCATCTGGTGAGAATATGACATTTTTACCGTCATCCTTTCGATCTGTATTCAGACATTCTGCGGAGCGGTGGATATCTGAGTACCATACATCAGTAGGTATCTCTTACTCTCCCTCTTGCTGCCCCAAACACACTAAAGGAATGTACCTTCACTAACCAGCAGACTGATTAGTTAAATCAGAATGAAGATACTGATTAGTAGAATGAAGATGCTGTTAGAATACTGATTAGTTCCTGAATGAAGTTCACTGGTTATAGAAGCGAAGTGATATTTCATTCGTCTTAAGATTAATTACATATAATTGATAACAGGATTTTTCTCCTAGCATGGGGTAAGAAAGTAATTCTTTTGAATAAGAATTTAATATCAAGTTGTTGCACTATATTATAATTTTTGACTACCCAAACGGGATAGTGATTAGTGACTCTGAATGGCGGCCCCGTTAGACGCAGCCAGTTAAACTTTTAAAATGTTGATAATTCTACAACTATTGCATGCAGATTAACTAAAGGTACAAAAACCTTAACCTAAACGTAAGAACAACATAATTCAATCACTTTAAAGCAAAAAATATACAATTTACCAACATATAAGAATAAAAAAACTGAGTTCACCGAGCCGAGTAACTGAGCGACAGTATATATTTTTTTTATATATATATATGTATATATATATATATATGTGTGTCTGTGTGTGTGTGTAAATCAATTATAGACAAAAAAGTAAAAAAGTTCTAACTTTTGAAAGACAAGAAAGAAGTGAAATATGAAATCATTGAGGCTCGTAGTACTTCAGAATAATAAGAAATTTAATAACTATCTGTCTACAGAATATTGTTTCATATTGTACCTGAAATTCATTTGGACTAGAATTTCATATTTCAATCTTAATATCTTACTTTATAATACGCGATAAGAAAATAATGGAATTATAAACAGATACGAAGAGATTGCGGCACAATGGGTGCTGACAGCACACAGGGACTGCAAAGGGAAGCTATCAAGCAGCTATTACTTTATAATGTATTTTTTCCCTCCTTTCTGCATGCCTTCGTGGTGCGACGGTAGCACACTCGACGCGTATTCGAGAGGTCTAGGTTCGAGTCCCGGCGAAGGCATTGCTCATTTTTCATATCTTCTGCTTCAAAATAACATATTGACTCTACAACTTACTCATATTAATACCTACCATTCATTCATCATTAATAAAACATTGTCGGTATTAAATCTTTTAACGCAGTTGTTATTTGAAATTCTATTCACTTTACAAATGCATGAAATTTCAAAGCTAGAATCCTTTAAAATGCTATCCTACACAATACACGAAATTTATTACGACTAGAAATGGGAATATCATTGTTTAATCCATCACTTTTCTCTAGTTTACAACCACCAAAGCATTTACAATTAGCAAACACTGAGCGCAGCGAAAAAAAAAACTAAAATTTAACTTGATATTATATATTTTATCTGAAGCTCTTTCAAATTCTGCTGAATAGGAATCTATTAAGAAGAAAGGCCTTTCTCTCTACAACGCTGAAAAGGAAACTAAGAAAAAAGTGCGAAAAGGTTTTTCCTAATTCGCAATAAATGCGCAATAACAATGTTGCAATTTCTGCCCGCGAAAAGGAAATCTTCGACCTTTGCAATGACCCTGAGATAATAATCTTCAACCGGCCTTTGATATTAGATATGAGGAAATGCTAGAATTGGAGCATAGGTGGAGACAGGTAGCTTCTCGAGTTATTTCATAACTTTTCTTTAAAAATACTACCATTCACTCAGAAAGATGTATTGTATCCATGAATATGAATAGTAAAAGTGAAAGATTCGAAAGTGATAATTCAAAACACATGCTAGATGTTGAAGAATTCCATTGCTTTTGTTTTTCTATAAATACGTCATACAGTATGGAAAATAATAAAATCTATGTTTTTTTCTACTTCCTGTATGCATTGTTATTTTGTAATAAAAATGTCTTCGGTTTCAATGAAACTGCCTTTTATAATAAACTTCTTTCTTTATTTAGAATTTTCTCAGCAATTTTCTTTCCCCACAAAATTAGATATAGTTTTGGCATATGCAATCGTATGAGATGTGAAATATTTTATATATATATTGATACAACAAAGTAAATATTTAGAAATTACTCAAGAAATTGCGTCTAACTGAAACTCTGAGAAATTTGTGTTCGTATCTAAAAAGAAAATTACGTATGGTATTGTTTATACCATTTTATTTTGCAATCATAACTTGGATTCCATGGATTAATTATATTAACTTGTCTTAATGAATAGTAACTAAGTTCTCGAACCTAGTCTAAAAAATAATCAAAGTAAGTTTCTTAAGCGTCTTGGAAAACGTAATGATATTGTAGAATTCTGCTATGACTATAAGCTTGTATCCAGCGCACCCTACAATACTGCAAGAAAGTAATTTCTTTAGTCCAAAGCAATGACAATAGTTTAAGGAGGTTAAAATAAGCCTTTTTATTTAAACTTTTAAATGAACACTTGTGAGACAGACGGACCCTGCTACTTACGGGTATTTAAATTAACATAAGATAAAGTTAAATTTCAAAGTAGATAACGTAATCCGAGACTACACACACAATTTACTACTTAATATGGCTCAAGATATTTAACGGTGTATATTTAAACGTCGATAGTCAAAATGTTAATTTTGACAGAGTAGTAACTAACAGCAAGACGAGACTGCCAGAAGCTCAAACTCTAAAGCATTCAAACCTCGGCTTAAATACACAATAACTAATGTGTATTCTGATTAGGACTACGGAAAGAAAGTTATAGTAAATGTCCAGCTCATAATAACTGCTTAGTTAACATAAAATCCTAAAATATTCGCTATTCAAATTTAAGTTTGGAATGTTTGATTGCTGGTCTAATTACGAATGAAACTTTCCGATTTTTGTTTTGCAAAATATAACCGATATATCTCTGTCCCTAAAGCTGTGTCCGATTTCTAAAGCTGAAAACATCACTGAATTGCTCTATATCTTTTAAATGAAGACGTTATAACACAGATGGTGAAACATAGGCCTTCTTTTATAAAAAATACAATTCTAAAATGCATTTCTGCATGTATGTATCAGTATATATGTAACAAAAGTGTTTAACTTGTTGTAGATGATGACGCCTGGATAGCAGTCATGGCAGTCAAGGGGGGCCCTTTGTTCTTGTAAAACATTCGCAAAATATCTTCTGACGAAAGACAGCCTTCTTCCATAATTATTAATTTACTTTTAACATATTCATAAACTTGTGATTGGCAACAGAACAGAGGCAGCGAACGTCACGCTAACAACACACAGAAACGTAAAAAGAGGGCTTGTATTCGTATCACATAAGGGAAAACCCCGAAAACCAACTAATATAGCCAACTCGCTTGCCTGGGCTTGAGCTCGGAACCAGTAGCTAGTATTCAGCAATCTTTAACCACTCCACCACTGATGAAACGATTACGATAGTAATACTATACTAAAATTGGCGAAATTGTGATCCTTTTTTTTTTCTACTGATTGATTAAAACTTTAGATTTGGAACTTTTGCATTATTCTTCGATAAAAGATTTCAGTTTCACTTTTGCCGTTATATAAATTCATATGTCATTAGCATTATTTAATAAAATTTGCCAGAGGTTAATTTTGCAATAATGCACTTGGAAAAAATTTATTTCAAGAATATTACTAGGTTTAGGATAAAAAGGTAAAATAACTGAATACTAAAGGAAACACGAAGAGCTATTACAAATAAAACTTAGAATTGCTGCCTACCTATTCCTTAACTGCTTTAACTATGTATAATAACTGAATTTAGGGTGGTGCTGTAGAAGATGAATTATGTTGGATTCCTAGTCATCATCTTCATTTAGGTGTAATTTCGTTGAAAACTAAATATAGTCAAGTAATATAAGCGAAGAAATAGAGGCATCAGCTGTTTAATTATGTCAAGCATAAGTCTCACACATTTTTCTAAACACATACTTTCTTCCCATTCCCCGACAATGCATAACACGGGGTTTACAAAGTAAATTAATTAAAACATTAAATACTACATGCATAAATAAAACGAACAAAAATAAAACACAACAGTCTAGACTTCACAAAAAGAGATAAGTTCACTAACCAACTCGTGCCAATCTTTTTCAAATTGTTCTGCAAACATAATCTAAGACTACGACAGGAAAAAATTAAATGTTCCACACTTTGAGGTACTTTGTTTTTACCATTCACATAAATTATTTGTTCGTAGACTGAAACGAAATAGGTAACTTGCAAATTTACAGCGACAAAATAAAGACTGAGATACTTTAGAATTAAAAAAGAGGAAATACTCGGAATGTAGTCTGTGGTAAATAGAAGCAAAGAACGTTTTAGTGCTCTCAGCATTACAAGATAAAATATATTCCTCATTCCATTTAGATAAAAGCTTCTTATAATAAAAGGACTCCCAGAAACTCTATGGAAGAACGATATTGATATCAATGAGTAAATGTAAAGCATCTTTAGCTAAGAAATCAGCTCTTTCGTTTCCACAGAATCCATAATGACAACATACACTGCGAAAAAAAAAAGACGCAGTTCTATATCTCCCGTTCTGGGCCGATTGACGAAATTCAAATTGCGTTTTTCATGTCTCGAAAGCGCGACTTAGGATATGTATTAGATTCATATATAACATTCTTCTAATATAGAAGTTTTGACACAAAATCGGACTATTTCTGAAATGAAGTGCCACTTTTCTTCCATATTTCGATTCTACGACTCAAATTATTCCAAACTACCATATTTTGTAAAAATCGCACTAGTAGTTTTTAAAAAATTGGCTCTCAAAATTTTAGCTCCTCAATGTTAATTGAATTTGATATGTATTTATTAATATCTCTTTTTTTATGAAAGTTATTTGATTCCTTTCTACACAGTTCGAAATTTAGGTTCATTCCAAATAAAATTTTCCCATTTTTTATGATTTATTTTTAAAATTTGTATTTTTAAATAATTTTTATAAATTTTTCGAAAAAACTTTTGAATTATAATCAATAAAATTTTTACAATCATCTTAAAGTAGATGTGTTTCTAAGCATAGCTGCGAAACCTTAGAGCTTTTTATTCAAAATTTCCAAAGATATACGGAAAAAAAATGCCAAAGAAATGTGATTTTTTTTAAAAAGACATGCAACTGTCTTCCTGATGAATATTACATAGAAAACTACTAACGGTTGGACTAACTCGAACACGCAGAGGTAACAAAAGAGTAATGAGCTTTATGTGGCAGCTTATATGGGATACACTGGTGTGCCTGTCAACCCATGTATTGTTTGAATATACATCTGCATTTCCATTCTAAATACAACGTAATCAATACATTCAGAAACAGTAGCTTCAGCATTACCTCAGCTACAAAATGCAAATAGAAAGGGAGGAAAAAAACTCTTTTCTGCTTTGAGAAATTATCTTCTTTCTACCAATAAGTGAGAGTTCTAGACAAGGGGAGAATTCAGGTATACGAGCTGGGGAGGTCAATTCCGTAAGGAAATGGGTCATACTCTCTTTAGGCCCACTGCGGGAATGGTGATTACATTTTCTGTCCCTCCTCCTGGCCTCTCTCTCTTGAGGTCCACATTTTTGTGGGTTCGAGTATAAAAAGATGGGTCAGAGTGAAATTTATCTCAAACTTTCACTTGTTTCAGTTCGGTAATTTTACTCCAAAGGATAGGTCGGAATAAGATTGTGCGCTTCTCGTCAGGTGAGTGATGTTTTATAGAGAATAATTTTTATTTTTTCCCCCCTCGTTGCTTGCTATGTATAACATAATATATTCCTAAAATGCTACTGTAAATCTACAATACACAGAAAAATAAATTAACGATTTGCTTCACTTTTTGAATAATGATTTTCTTCGATAAAAAGATTCTTTCTCACTTCAATTCCTTAAGGATTCAGTTGCATTTGCATGCTGAAAGGACTGAAAGCTGAAAATTTTGAAGTTTACCTAAACTCATTTAATTCGTATCATCAAGCTAATACACAAAATTTTAAACCATTTTATAGAAATTATTATTTATGCAATTATCCCTTGTTAAATATCGAATGAAACAGTTTAGAGCTATATATGTGTTGCTCGCAATGTTCTGAAAGTAATTAAAAAATAATAATAATAATAACTGAGCGCTTTTAAAAAACATATTTAATTACGAAAATTAAAATTCTTGACATACATTTTAAAACTGTATTTTTACTTCTTATCTTATTAGTATTTAAGACTGTATAAGAGAAATTTCTAATACAGTGAAATAAAAAATTCAGAGCTTTTTTAAATGTGATATGATCTTTATAACGCAATTACTTTCTTCTGTATTTTTAATAAAGCTTAGTTTCTCATGAAATAGCTTGAAAACACTGTTTTCCAAATATTTCTTCCAAATCGGTTTTTAATTAAGCAGCTTCTTATGTTTTTAACAGGTAATTCTCTAAGTTTTTAAGTAATCTAAATCATTCTCATATTTCGAAATTTAGCCATGGTTTCTCATTTATAAATATGTTCATAATTCTATTCTGTATGCAAAATAAAGAAGAATGGTATTTTATAAATACGATGAAATAACTGTATGTGCAGCAATGTCTAATTAGGTGAAAAGAAGTCCTACAACCCCTTCAGAGCCCTAAAAGTCTCCTTTTGATAAATACCTTAATGCATTTTTGGAAAAAATAATTTAATTAAAATGTTTTTGTAAAGTTTTAACTTAACTGAATGTTTTCATAAAATATCCTTCTTTTGAAACTACACAAAAGCTTAATTCGTGTTTTCTAAATTAAAAGTAATGAATGATTTGCTTTCAATTTATATTTTAGAATGTAAATAGCATTAAAATTTTCTAATACGGTTTACGGATAAAAATTAAGATAAGTTTAAATTAAGATAAGATAAGTTCATTTTCCCGAACAGAAATTTAACTCGATTTCTATGAATTTATTTTCCTGTAAATGATGAGCCACAACTCACAAAGCTGCGTAAATATTTTGAATCCCCGAAAATTTAATTGTATTCGTGAAAGAGATCTGAAGCATACTTTTTTTTTATTATTTGAAACACAACATTTGTGTTTTATTTGAAACAACACATTAATGCTCTGCACATCGTCACTAACCATCTTTACTGATGCAGTGAAGAAAGTTGCTGTCTTACATTTGGAAGCGCAAAAAGAAAAAATAGTATATGTGCTTAGATGCACTGATTGGATGAATGTTTATAAATGTTTAAAAATGTTTTTTTAACCGAATCGTAGTGTACAGTGAAATTTTTTTTTAATTTTAAGAAAGAATGAATTTGTTAAACTGTTCTTTGTTACGCAAAGTTTGAGTTATAATGTAAAATAACAATAAAAAAAGTCTGGAAGTTTTCAGATTTTTAATGGTCGCCTAAAAGGTTTTGTTAAGGTTTTCTATTCTCTCGCTGAGCTCGTAATCTACCAGTCCGTTGTTACAATAGCTTCT
>KK120047.1:6912-48113 GCA_000611955.2 Stegodyphus mimosarum | reverse complement strand
CTTGCACCGCGCACCGCCTGCGAGTTTGAGATCCTGGCCGTGAACTCTCACTTTCACACTACTATTAGCCATTTTGCTAGCTGGAGTAAATAGCGCCAAAGTTTTGGGCCAATATTTATTTAGAAAAAATTTTCGTAGTATCAGGTTAAGAACACATTTTAAATTTAAATTTGAATTTTCTATTGTTTAATACTCGCAAGTGGCGGAGTTTGATAATGGGCAGATGTTGGTGCTTCTGCTATGTTCGAGCTTTAACAGAAAGGTTTATTTAAATCCTTCATAGGATTTTGTCTTATTTCAACAAACAGATTGATTACTCCCGCGGTAGTCTAGTAGGGCCTAAAATAGTTCCATGTTAGTATTACACGTTTTAAAAACCTATAAACACTTCATTTTAATATTGAGTGGGAAGAACTATTTTGTTTCAAGGAAAAAGTGCATGCTTATTATGCAATTCAAGTACAGCCCGACTGCTAAAAATTGCAACCTGGAGAGACACTTCATTAGTATTACTGTGTCCGCCGAACCCCCGTATTTCTGAAATATGCCTTTTTAATAAAAATGATTGCCGACTTTTATCTTAGAACACTCTTCTGAAGTTGCCATTCTGGCAAAGCCTAACTACGTTTCCTTTATTTTTGGCTCGCTATCTTTACATTGTTTCCTTTATGAGTGGCTCGCTGGTTTTTATCTTTTATTTTATCGTCTACGAAAGTCATTTTAAATTTAAATTCAGAGAATTGCACAGAGTTTATCGCTATTTAACTCCTGTCACGTTTGATTTGTCTGCAAAATTCACTTTGTCGGTTAGGATTACTCAGTATTTAACAATGCATTGCTTTTTACTTTTAAAATGGGCATTCTTTCTAGTTATTATAGCGGTTTTTTTTTCGTCCAAAAGGGGCTATTACTCTCGAAATGATATTTTGCGTCGAATCGCTATAAATACGTCATTTCACTATTACTGGAGTCAATTGGCATTCGACAAAACGTAAGATATTTATCCTTCAAATTGGATCCGTCTATTGTGGATTAACAAATTAAGCTATTTAAAAGCAATAAATACAGTTCTTAAGAATATTCTTTTCTTACTTTTGAATTGGAGTGATTTAAATTAAAAAATGTATTTAATTAATTATTTATCTAATTAAAAATATTCAGTATTTTCGTAGAATGACGTTATTTTTTATTATCCGTTGCATATTTTGTAAAACTTTAATGAATTTTTGATTAACAAACTCAACGATTTCAAAGCGAGCAGTGGCAATACTGTACGAAATAAAGCATTTTTATCTTCAGTTCACGAGACTGTCTATCGGAAATTCTAGAGACGCGCTGTTTTTAAATATTTTGTGATTTTGCTGTTGAATCGAATTTTATGTGGCGTAAGTACGAAGAACGTGATATTTAATAAATAAAGTTAGCACACAAAATATTAATAATGTTGCGAAAAATTCGGCGGTTGCGCCTGTATGTAAGCTTTCCGGCATAGCACTAGGGGTGCCATAAAATAGTGTATGGGAGGGTTGCCAGATTGGCGACTTTATCGCCCATTTGGCGACCAAATCGGCGATATCCCATGGTCCAATCGGGAAGCTTCTAGAATAACTTCCTGTCGAGATATTTCTCGAAACGTGTCGAACTTAAAGAAAAGCTATATAAACCCTTGCGTTTCTGAGAGCGAGTTACACTCACGTTTGTGAAAATTGCAACACCAAGAAGGAATCGTCATAATTGAATGCAATTTAATACACAGTTGAGTGGTAGTGGTACAAATAAATGATTAAATGTTCAAAGCAAACAAACAAGAACAAGAGATCAGAATCAGTATTTTGTGTGGCCACCACGCGCCGCAATAAGTGCTGCTACACGACGTGGCATGGAGTCAAACAAAGTTTGAATGTCTGACTGAGGAAGAGCATTCCATATCGTTTGTACGCGTACCCAAAGTTCGTCTGCAGACGCAACAGGACGAGGATCACGAGCAAGACGCCGACCAATGACATCCCACACATATTCAATTGGCGACATATCCGGGGAACACGCAGGCCAAGGAAGAAGCTGTACCTGCTGCGCTGCAAAGAAGGATTTAACAATCCGAGCAGTATGAGGGCGGGCATTGTCCTGTTGAAATACAGCGCCTGGCAAGCTTTGAAGGAAGGGAACAGCTTCGGGCTGTAGAACTTCACGGATATACCGGTTGCTGTTCAGATTGCCCACAATTCGTAGCAATTGAGATCGTCTATGATATGCTATGGCGCCCCAGACCATAACTCCGGGTGTTCGTCCACTGTGGCGTTCGATAATGCACTCCGGAAGGTGGCGTTCACCGGCATAGCGTCTGACACGAATGCGGCCATCATGGTACCACAAATTAAAGCGGGATTCGTCAGAAAACACGACATGCTGCCAATCAGCACGCCAGTCTCTATGCTGATTGGCCCATTGTAGCCGCAGGCGGCGATGGTCGTGCGTTAGGGGGATCCTGTATAAAGGAGTCCGTGCGCGCAGTCCACACTGCAGCAGACGTCTACGAATTGATGAAGCACACAATGAAACACCTGTAGCTATTGACCACAGTGCTGCCAATTGTCTAGAGGAAGCTGTACGGTCCGTCCGCGCCATGCGGACCAGGTGTCTATCATCGCGAGCTGACGTCACATTTCGGGGTCCACTCCCGGATTTCCGAGTTGTCCGACACTCGTCCGTCCACTGCTTCCAAACGCGCATCACTGTGCTGCTGTTACGCTGCACACGAGAGGCTACTGCACGATACGACAATCCAGCTTCACGAAGGCCGATGATTCTCCCTCGTTCAAACTCTGTAAGTTGTTCAAATCTCGCTCTCTTTCGTCGACGAGGCATAAGTACAGATTGAGTTAACGTTTACCACTAGCAGATAACCACCGATAACCATACACGCCTCGCTACAGCCGTCTATTTATTCGGATCCATCAGCCGTTCAGAGGGCGCTGCTCAGCATACGCATGCGCTACAGATTTGCAATTCTAATCATTTGCATATCATGCGCTACTTTGCATTTCCTGAAAATTTCAGCTCACTCGCGTAAGTCCTTCATGGTGTTGCAATTTTCACAAACGTGAGTGTAGTTGCGAGAAATTGTGAAGTATTGTGAAGTGTTGCGAGCAGTGTGATTAGTTGTGAGAATAGCTGCTACGCGAGAGTTTTGGTGAACGGAAAGCGATCGAGATAGTGCTTTGCCGTGAAGCTAACTTTACAGTATAACTTGACAGTGTATTGGTGATTGTTCCACGGTGTTTATTATAAAGTTTAGTGTTGCCGTGAAGCTACCTTTACAGTTACAGCCTGAAGCTGCGTTGCTGATTGTTTCAGCGTATTTATTGTAGATTTTCGACGCTTGTAAAGGTAATTTTGGAACTGTGCTGTAAATAGTGATTCTTGTAAATAAATTGTGCTTTTTATTGTTCTGCATCGTGTTTTCATCGGATACTCTCAAATCTACGAACCCGTATAACGCAACAATAATAAAAAGAGAAAAGGAAAGTTTTACAAGTCATCTTACTAGGAAAACTGACCACTGATATAATAAACTGAGAAAAGACTGAAAAAAATAGAAAAATGTATGCCACCACTTAACATGCATTAGGAATTTTAAAGATATGCCGTTATGCTGCTGTTAAAAGTTTCGTAATTTTGCTGCTGAATTGTATATGGAGAAGGTGGAAAAAGAACGTTCTTTAATAATAAAGCTAAAAAGACAAAATTAACTGACTTCGCAGAGAGTAAGTGCAGGACTAGACTGGTAGACTGAGAGCCTAGCAAGAGAGTAAAAAAAAAACTTAATAAATCCTTTACGATGATCGGTAAAAGCTAAAATCTTCCAATTCTTTTACTGCTTTTTTATTTATTTATTTTTATTTGAATGTGTGTTTCATAATTCGAAGAAAAAGTTACAAGACTTTTAAAGAAGCGACATAACTTCTAATAATGATTTCAATTAAATGTATGTTAACGCCAGCAAAGCAAAAAAATTAATGTCTCATTAGTTTGTCAAATCAAATTATAAAATAAATCCATCGATTATTATGATTTTATCATTTTTGGCAGAAAAGTGTTGCTGTGTTTAGCAGTTTGTATTTAGCATAAGAAACGATACTGCAAATTATTCTGAATGGATTTTTTATCCGTAAGATGTACTTCTTACTTGTAACTTCCAAAATATTTAATCTAAATTTAAGTTATTTTAAAACATATATATGCGTTTCGAAATCAAACACTATCATTTGCTAAAATTTGCTTGGACTTGTGACATATTTACTTTGGAGGTAGTCTGAAAATGAAAGAATACCAGAAACAAGAATTTTTTATCAAGTGGCATTTGTTTTTTTATTAGAATCTCTGCATATGTATCTCATCCTTTTTAACGCTTGCTGCTGAGAAAGTGAAGCCGTATTGAGTCTGTTGACATTTCGAATACTTATTTTTAGAAATGTCTCAAAAGAAGAAATACATTTTATTCTAATGTTTTAGTAACTACACTTAAAAAAGTGAGCATTAAACTTCAGTCAAAATATGTGTGTAACTTGAAAAACATAGGCGATATCCCAAAAATATTGTTCTAATATCTTGGATTTTTCTAAGTTATCCTTCAGGTAAAATGACGGTTTCAATATGGACAAATACTAATTAGCCGAGTTGTCTGAGGTTAGGCAATATCTGACTATATAATTTTACCTTTATTGATAATACATTTCTGAGTAAAGCCGGATAACACATGTTAGAATGTTTTTCAGCTATTAGAAAACATAGCTATAATGTACGGCTATTGTCCGAAAATGAGGTATTAAAGCAATAGTAAGAAGGTTCTCTAACTGTTAGAAAATGTAGCAATAATGTACGGCTGTTGTATAAGAAAAAGGTATTAGAACAGCAGTTAGAATATTTTCTAGCTATTAGAAAACACAGCTATAATTTTTGGCTGTTGTCCAAAAATTTAGTATCAGAATAGCAGTTAGAATGTTTTCTAGATGTTAGAAAACATAGCTATTATGTTCTGCTGCGTAATGTGCGTAATACAACTACAATAGCGTCTTTATAGGTTACTCTTCAGATAAGCTAATGCATTCTTTTCCACAAACCGATTGCTACACTTCAGCAGTCGTTCATTAATTGCAACATGTCTTGAGCTGTATTTAGCAACTAGTATAGAATAAAGACGAAGTTCAACATGTTCTCTGTGATGAAATCGTAATTCAGAAACAAGCTTTTTAAAATAGCAACTTGAGAAAAAGATTCTACATCTTGAAATTTACATAAGATACGTTAATAATTTAGATACAGAACGAAAGAAAACATTATAAATCCGAGAGAAATATTAAGTGCAGTATATTTCACTCTAGGTAGAATTTTTTACCTTATTAAGATCAGAGGCTTGCTTTTAATTAGAGTCACTGGTAATCAGATAATTTTATAAGCTCTAAAAGAAAAAAATTAAGATAACCAGAGAAAAATGAATGCATTAATTGTTTTACTTTGCTAAATCTCTCTTTCACATAAATGCATTTTCGTTTTGTACTTCATTTAGAGAGTCCGAGAAAAAGGTTGTTGTTGTTGTTGTAACTTGTTTATCAGTAACATCAGAAGAACCCTACAAAATTCATCGTTGCAAAGATTGCAAGGCTGCGCCTGTCTTTGGTTAGAGCTTTGAGCACCATACAGGTGTCAGTACAGTGACAGCTCAGTTCTGCTTCCAGTTTTGAAGGACAGCACCCCGGGGGACGGGTCCGAGGGTCTCCCACTCCTCTTCCCCTACCACTAACCTTTTCCATCAACCTTCTCCTATCACCACCCTACTACCTACTTTTCCAACTTTCGGTTCGCTGCATATTAAGAGTGCCCCAATGCCACAAAAGGTAGTTTAGATAATGCATAAAATATTTGATGCTTAAGAATACACCTGTGGTTAAGAAGCTTCTGTTTAAATAAAGCATTACTTGCTAATGTAAAATTTAAAATCACCAATTTTCAAGCTGATAGTTTATTCAGGAATTTCTGAGCTCATTTTCCGCGAAAAAAAATATCGTTATATATTTATCAAATTAATTTTAATTATTCTTTTCTTGGAATATATTTTGATGGATAATACATAATTATGAATGTTGCTTTGAAAGATTTTTAAAGATTATTGGCATAAAAACTGATAAGATTGTGCTGTCCTTAACTTCGACATCGAAATAAATAGTTCGAAACATACAAATGTTGCAGCAAAATTGAGAAATTCAGCATTATATGGAATATGTCAGAATTCTATGTAATGCTAAATTCGGTATTGTATAAAGTACATAGAAATTTTGTAATATTTGGCATTATTTATAACATCCGCATTTCACATAACGCCGTAATATATATACTTCGGAGTTGTAAATACAAAAATAGTGACAGTCTTAGTGTAGGTTGCAAGTCACAGCTGGGTTCACCAGGTTGGTGGGTTGTGGAAACTTAAAATTTTGATTTTATTATATAATAATGAATAAAATAATTTTAATTGTTCATTAATATCTAAGTATTAACTAATTATTAATAATTACATAAATTTAATTATTATTATTTTATGATTGGTTTAAAGTCGGGTCGTGATAATTTCCAGCCATATGTGTGTGGATTGAAAGGTAAAAAATTTAGCGAAAACATAGTGGATGAAAACATGGTAATGAAAAACCGCAAGAAAAAATATCGTCGTACAGGTCCAAAGCCTTTGCAGTCTTGCACGGCTTTATTTGTTATTTGAATTTTTAGTATTATTATTTATGTGATTGGATTTTAATCTTTTATGCATCAGTGTCTAAGGTATTTCTAACGCCTTCTTCGCATGCCTTCGTGGTGTAGTGGTCAGCACGTTCGACGAGCAACCGAGAGGTCCGTGGTTCGATTTCCGGTGAAGGCGTTGCCTATTTTTCAAATCTCCTGTTTTCGAAAATACCTAATATCTTTACACTGGCGCCTGAACTAAAAAGGAGGTGGATGATGATTTTCCACCACCGGGATTTGGCGATTAGGTATCCCAAAACCCCAGTTGCCCTTTAAAAGAGGGGCATATAAGGTATTTCTCCCGCCTTCTTTGCATGCCTACGTGGTGTGGTGAGTACGCGCGACGCGTACCCCAGAGGTCCGTGGTTCGATTCCCGGAGAAGGGGTTGCTCATTTTTTAGGGCTCCTGCTTCCAAATAAATACCTAATTTCTCTACAGTTAGTTGTATTGTTTTGCATATTGTCTGTGTATGATAATGTTATGTATTGATGTATTGTATTGTTGATGTATCATTTTCCCCTTGTATCGGTATCATTTTCATCGTAGCAAATATTATTTCATTTTTATTATTAATGTAGTATTATTAAGTTGGTTGACTTTCTTTTATAAGAGTATTAACATAGTTTAATTTTTCATGATATATTTCAGTATTTTTATTCTAGTATATTATATTTTTTCTAAGCTCTCTCCAGACCTAGATATTATGTTTTTATTGTTGGATTGTATCTCCTTGCCCTATGAGTTATTTGCTTACATCTGTAAGCGTCGTGGAATAGTTCGTGGAACAGGAGGAGTTTTATATTTGTTTTCTTAATTAAAAAAAAAAGCATCATTATAGGGAAAAGTAAAGCAAGAAACATCGCAGTTCTACAACATCCTGGTATAAAATATCGTAATAGAAAATAATATATAAGAATAAAACGAATATAGAAAATAAAACTTTTCAAAAACTTCGCAGTTTTAAAACATCGTTGTATAAAATACCGTTGGAAAAAATAACGCACCATCAAATCTTCGCACGATGGTGATATCGTAGATATTTGTTTTCAGAGTTAAAAAATTAAACATAAATTTTCAAAATGATTTGTGATCACATCAGGAATGAAAGATATTTTTATGTCTATATTTTATAGTTCGGTTTTTACTATTAAATTTCTACTGAAAAATCAAGGAGGAAATTTAAGTATTTAAAAACTGAAAACAAGTAAAGAGTTTACGCTACGTGTAACTGTTACTAGAATTTTAAACTTATGTAATTATCAATTAAAAGTCATTATTTAATTAACCTCTTTTATAAAGTTGGATTAGTAATAATCTTTTGTATAAAGCTGGATTGGTGCTTTAATTTTTGCCACTATATCGATGTTTTATGACCTACGATGTATCCTAAAACTGCGTTGTTTTGAACTATTTAATTTTTTATGACGATGTTTTGTATCGCGATGTTTTCTCTTTGCTTTCTTTTCTCCTCTGATGCTTCGTACAACGATGTTTCTCCTTGCGCTATCCGTTTTCGTGCGAGATATTTTTGTCGCGTTGTTTTCGGACGCTATTTTTTCGACGGACACCAAAAGTTTGCGAAGCATTAATATAAAGAGAAAGAAGATAAGAGAAAATTATAAAAAATAACGTCTGTTTACTTAATCATTTTTAATTCAGTTGGGAATATTTACACTTTCGTAAAAATGAACAAGTAAAATTAATTTTCAGAAATATTGACTTCTTACATTAACCAAACTTGGGAAACTATGAGTATTAACGTAACTTTATAAATTTAATGAACTTATAAAAACAAATAACGAATGAAAATGATGCAAATATAAAACCTAATCATATATATTTTGGTGTTTTGCTAAAAAATTCAATTTATTTAAATGAAAACCAATGGGCACAAAGTTATGATAGCTACTTAAATTTTAAAAGGGCTAAAATCATTGCGCTTATTTTTATTGTTAAAATTTACAAAATTTAAGCATGCTTTCATGCTTTAGTAATAGTAAAAAGGCTGAGAAAAACGGGAACATAAAATTTGATAATGGGATGATCATAACGGATATTTTCCGATATAGGACAACACGCACCAACGCATCTTTCTAGAAAAACTGCTTGGAGCTTGTTGTAGATTAGAAAAGATATCCAATTGTAATTAATAAATTAGTTAATAATGGACAATCTTAATTCAAATAAAACAGATATATGATGATTGCAAAAATCTGTCAATGCTTTAAAAATTTACACTTCTTTTATACATTTTAAAAGTATTATGAGAAAAAATATATACATATGCAGAATATGAAAACAGAGAAAAATAGTTCAAATAATGAAACAAAAATAATTCACTAAGCAGTAGTGGCTTTTAAGTGGCAATAAAAAAGTACTACTAATAAATAATCTCTGAGACTGTAACTACGAGAATAAATTTGCGATGCTAAAATTGTTATCAAAAATGATTGAAAGCTTAAAAACCTGTTTTGATAATTAAATTAATAAGAAATTCTCTTTCATCCGTTAAAAGATTGCTAGATTAATAGACTCGAATTAAAGTGTTTAAACACCAGGCGATTATGTTCCCCCTCTCTATGATATTTCACCACAAGATCTGAAAAAGCCGATTTTATTGCGAAAGCTGTTATTATCTCTACTTTAAGAAACTTGTTCTTGTTTATTGCTGCAAATCAGTTTCTTTTTCTTGATTCTTACTGTTTGCATATAACGCAAATAATCTTTTATTAATAGTACTTAGCTTTTTCTCTGAATAAAACATCTTACAGATAAAAGAAATTTTTGATTTTTATTACTCAGTTTTCCAATCACTAAAAGAAATGCCAATAAAATTATATTTTATTTCCATGTACTTGTTAAAAGAATTAAACAGAATTAAAGTAGCTTAATGTAGCAAGCTGTTTCTTTCTTAGCTTAAAAAATAATGATATGCTAAGAGAAACGTTTTACAATAATATTTAATAGACGAACATTAAATGTAATAACAGATGCTAGGGTCATCATGAGACAGGTTGTCCTGTGAAGAAATTAATAGAAATAAAGAATACATTGAGTGACATTTAGTAATGCTGAATTTTGAAATAATTGTTGGCTGAATCAGCATAGATATTTAACGCAATGTTCTATCATAACTCTGAAATATTTTTCGACACAACAATTTATTTGAGAATCTTTTAAACCAAATGGGATCAAACATTGGATTGGCGAGAAAGTAATTTCGATTTGCATAGATGGATAGCGTTATGCTCATTTTGCCAGTCTTCTATCAATCTCATATTTTTTTCTTTTGAAATTTGGCAACTGATACTTTTAGTTTCCTATAGAAACAATTCTATATATTTTTGTTTACAACATTTTTATTTTCACAAAGGCAAGAAAGCGGCCGCAGCTCACAAAAAAATATGTTAATTTATGGTGTTGATTGCTTAACAAATTGCATGCGTTAGAATTGACTTAAAAACTTTCGTTCTGGAGATTTTGCACTTGAAGATGGCCAACGTTCTAGCCGACCTTCTGAAATTGATGATGAAAAAATTAAAACTGAATTGAATCGAATTGTTTTATATAGAGCGAAAGATTGCAAAAGGGTTAAATGTACCCTAATGAAATCACATAATATGTCATGGGCTCGTTAAGTAGTTCGGTATCTCGGTTTCGCATAAATTGTAAGAAACTCACTTCACACAACGAATTAATATTTGCGATACGCACTTTAAACGTAATGGAAGCCACCATTTTTTGAAGCGAATTATCACTCGTCACGAAAAATGGATCCTCTACAATAAAATTAGTCAAAGATCATGGTCCAAGCATGAAGAATGAACGCACATCGAAGGAAGAACGCATCCAATTCCATCAGAAAAAAGGTCATGCTCTGAGTTTGATAATATTCCATAAGTGTTGTGTATGGGGAGCTGCTTCCAAACATCCAAACGGTGAACTTAGATGTTTACTGTCAACGAAACTGGAGGAAGCAATCAAAGAGAAAGGCCACAGTGGGCAAATTGCGAAGGAATCTTGTTTCACCACGACAATGCGAGACTTCACACATCTTTAACAATACGTACGAAATTATTGGACCTCGGTTGGGAAGTCATGTTGCATCCCACATATAACTCCGATCTTGCACCGTCGGATTATCATTTATTTAGAAGTTTATAAAACTTCTTAAATGATAAAAATTTCAGTAATAGCGGCGACCTCAGTTCGCATTTAGCTGAGTGCGATCTGAGGTCATCGTTAACGCTTTTGCTGATAAAGACCAGAAATTCTACGACAGCAGAATCATGATGTTACCAGGAAGATGCAAAGGATCTTCGAACAGAATGGAAAATATCTGACTATTAAAGACAATTTTTATATAGAAAATATTTGAGTTTTATTTCACACTAAAAACCGAAATTACTTTCTTTTCAACCTGTAGTTGAAAATACATACAGCTCAGTACACAGTGATTTGATTGGTTGCAATGTTGTTTATTTCATCGTGCTTTGATAAATACTAGACTACATCTGTAAGTAATCTTATTTAAGTTTATTACTTTCAAAATTTTGATGTAAGGATTTTCAGTCGGCTATCGCGAACGTTTCGTTCAATTCTTTGAAAATAACCAGTTGTATTCAAAGGATGCAGCAATGCCTAATATACTTAAAAAAAATTACATATGATACTCTTAATAAATCACTTCCTATAGATCATTGCAAATATCAAGATTATTTTGAATGAAGTAAAATGAACGATGAAACCATAATATCTGTAATCTCACATGCTACTAATGTACTAACAGACGTTAGAAAAAATGAACAACGCGTTTATAATAATATGCTATAGTTTTACCACATTTCAAATTGTATTACATAATATTCATAGACGTTTCAGCAGCCTCTGTAAGTTACTATGAAGAGCTTTAAAAATATGGTGGCAATTATTTGTTCATGCAGATAATTTAGCTTGTGCTTCTTTGATAATGCAGTAAATGTTTATACATCAGAAAAGCTATTTTTTTAAACATTTCATATCTTTAACGGTACATAAAAAACGACTTTTAATTTATAAGCACTTACACTGTACGTTTTATGTTGAATGGCCTATGCATGCAAGGGACGACCAGCTGGCTATAATTTAAGTTTTTTAACTCGCTAATTGACACGAGGTTTCACTAAGAAAGCCCATATTTCCCGAAACAACCACGAGAAAGAGTTATTTTAATGATTTTAATATCAAAATGCCAGTGATACTGTATACCTGAATTTACGCACTTTTACTACGTCGCTTTCATTTCTTGGACATATTTCAAGATGCACTTTCTTACAGACGTCAACATCTTGAAGGTAAATGTAAAGGAGATTTAAATCAATCTGGAATAATTTATATTAATAATGATACGTTGCATTTAATCTCCATAGTACGTAATTATCGAAAATTTTCCTCTGTAACTGAGAAATTTAGACGGAAGTTAATAACCTAAGAAATTTATATCAAATAATAGCTTCAAAAGTGGCCAATTCATTAAGACTGCTGAATGCTAATAATAGATTCAAATGAGTTATGATGCATGGTTAGTTCTCACGGTTTTCTCCAAGTGTAATGTGAATACGAGCCAATTTGGATAAGAAGGTCTTTCACGAAAACATTCCTCCTCTTAGGCAGCAGCCTTCGTGGTCATTGCTATTTCAAATAACCTAACCTAAAACTATGTGTTAAATAAAAATCATCACGAAAGAAAATCTAAAATACCCAAAGTTAAATCATCTTAAATGTGTAAATTAGCTACCTAATACACAGTCCAGTCACATTAATGTGACCATCTGTCAAAAGCCAGAATAACCACCTTTCGCAGAGCGGACTGCTGCGAGACGTGCAGGAAGAGAGTCACATAGGTCCCTGAAGGTGTTCTCTGGGATGTTGAGCCATGCCGACTCTAATGCCGTGGCCAGCTGCGCTAGATTACGCGGTTGAGGATCCATGGCGCGAACAACTCGATCGAGATGGTCCCACAGATGCTCGATTGGGTTTAAGTCAGGTGAGTTTGCTGGCCAGGGGAGGACGGTAAACTCATCCTGGTGCTCTTCGAACCACGCACGTACACTGGCAGCTGTATGGCACCTCGCATTGTCCTGCTGGAAGATGCCATCATCCTGAGGAAAAACAATGCGCATGTAGGGGTGAACATGGTCCGCAAGGACAGATGCGTACTTGTATTGATCCATTGTGCCTTCCACAATGATCAGTGAACCTAGAGAATGCCAGGAAAACATTCCCCAGACCATAATGCTCCCGCCTCCAGCTTGGACCGTTCCGGCAATGGTTGCAGGGTGGTTCCTTTCAGAGGTTTCACGCCTTATACGCCAACGTCCATCTGTCCGATGGAGCATAAAACGCGATTCATCCGAAAACGCAACCTGTCGCCACTCAGTGGACGTCCAGCTGCTGTACTGGCGTGCAAATTCTAGCCTTCGCCGTCGATGAACAGCAGTCAGCATAGGTGCACGAACCAGGCGTCTGCTTCGGAGGCCCAGACGCAGCAATGTTCGCTGAATAGTACTTTGGGAGACACTTTTGGTAGCCCCTTGGTTCATTTTGGTGGTCAGTTGCTCAACGGTAGCCCGTCTATCTGCCCGAACGCATCTCCGCAACCGTCGTTCGCCTCTGTCATCTATGGCCCGTGGTGCACCACATTTGCCACGTCGCTGATTTTGGACAGTCCCATTTTGCCATGCACGGTACACTTTTACCACGGCGGCACGCGAACAGTTCACAAACTCAGCCGTTTCGGAAATGCTTCCACCCTTGGCCCGAAAGCCAATGATCATGCCCTTTTGGAAGTCGGATAAATCGCTTCGTTTCTGCATTACGCCAACGACTGAAATGTTTTCCGAAGCCCTCACACACCCTTTATATACGCTCAACTGCACTGTGCTGCCACCTGCCTTCTGTGATTGGTTATTTAACTCTGACATGGAAAGTACGTGGTGGTCACATTAATGTGACTGGACTGTGTACTTGCATAGGTTAATTATTTTTATTTTAAATATAATTCTAATAAGGAGCACCTTCATTTGTGAGTCTTTATTTTATTTATTACATTTTTCATTAATGAAATATTTAAAACGTTGAATTTAATTGAAACATTAAATTTAATTGCATTTCTTGAAACTTTTTGAATATGTGTTCATTCTCTTCAGCTTTGAGTTATTAGCTTTCAACACGATTTGAGTACTATTTATATTCTTGCAATATGGCTCAGCTTATTGTTGAACAGCACAGCTTTAATTTAAAAATCAGAAAGTTGTTAACTAATTAACTGTTACAACAGAAGCATTCAAAAACAAGCAATTTGGCTTTCCTGACTTGAAACGGAAAAATAAACTCCCGCAGTAAGTAAATTGAAATTTAAGTACCTCATATCTCAAACTTTTAATCTCGTAAAACAAAAAATATCCCAATAGCGCTTGCGATTTTCGTTTGAAAACTGTCTTTAATGTAGCTAATCACAAACTGAAAAAAGAAACCACAAATTTATCTGCATGTTTTAAAAGCGAAATCACAAATTTATCTGCATGTTTTCTGAAATTAATTCTAAATTCTTTTTAAAAAGTAATTTTGAAAATTGTAAGTGTCTGAAATATTAAATACATTACGTAACAAATAGATGTCCGTACACATACATGTATATAATGAACGGCAATATACAGTAAACTATCTACTAATGTATGGTAAATTGCTGTTTAAGTATTCTTATTATATGAGTAATGTGTTGGAAAATAAAACCCTTTACAACGAAAATTTTGAAAAAAACAAAAGCATATAAAGGTCTTTTCAAAGAAAACCTTTGTTAAGAAGATGGAAAGTAGTAATTTGATTTGAATCTACCCATTTGTTTGACTGAAATTTTCTTGTGGGATTATTTTAATTTGGATCACTGGAGATCAAATTTTTATAGTACCTCCGAATTTTTATAAAATTTAATATCATTTATGAGCTACCCTTTTGCAAGATTTATTTTAGTTAACACGTTATTTGAGTGTCAATTCTTTTCTCCTTATCTTTTATTCCCTCCATCAGCAGTCACAAAATGCAAATTAGATTGAGTTTGAATAGAGAAACACGGTATTGTTTGATGGTAATGGCAAATAAAATTCCATTTCAAACCGATAGCAAAATGATCGCTCATCTTCATGAGCAGGTAAATCTGATATTCATCCTAGAATTTTGAAGTTATTTCCTTTCAAGGTGGGTATACTACTCTTACCCTTATTACCTTTTGCTGCTTACTGCGATTTTAAGAGCATTTAATAAAAATAATTAATTGCTCTTGCAGAGGGCACATCATTTCTTTTCTTTTTAAATACATCTAGTTTAAATTGTTATCAAGCCAAAAACCAATAAATATGAAAATAATTGTATTTTATATTTATATTTTTAGCAGCAGCGGTCGGGTGGAAAATTCGCTAAACTCTAGTAGCTCGGTCCGGGGTTTCGAATTCCGGAAAAGTGCAGGTTACATGGATTTCTCCGTGTGTAATATACACGAGTCATTTTCTCTTAAGTACAGTGCTCGACACTGAAAATGCAACAACAAGAAGGAGTGATCAGAAATTGATGAAATTTGGAAACAAGACAGAGACAGCAAGCAGCAATAAGTGATCTTTATTTAAAAATGATAGTCAGAATACAGAGCGAGAACGGCGTCGGCTCAGTAGGATGTAGACAGCGATGCACGAAGAAGCGCGTCTAGGCATTGGTGTCCTCAGGGATGGCTCTCCATTCCCTTTCAACCATTTGTCACAGTTCGTCTTCTGAACGGGGAAGAGTCTGCAAACGGCGTCCAATCACATCCCTCACATGTTCGATTGGTGACGGGTCAGGAGAGTATACAGTGGCCAAGGAAGCATCTGTATACCTTGCAGAGCATGTTGGCAGATGCGAGCACTGTGTGATCGGGCGTTATCCCGCTGAAAAATTGCAGTTGGCAGCCTCTGAAGATAGGGGATTGCCACCGGCCGCAGTACATTATCCAAGTATTATTGGGCCGTCATAGTGCCCTGAATACGAACTAAAGGTGGCCTCGAATCGTAGGCAATAGCGTCCCAAACCATTATGCCGCGCTGTCGCGTGGTGGGGCGTTCCACAGTTACTGCCGAATTAGATCTGTCTCCACGTCGACGCCACACACGTATGCGGTGACTGTCACTGGATAAACAAAAGCGTGAGTCATCTGAGAACACGACGTTTCGTCATTCTGTCATCCACACCGCTCCAGTCCGGCACCATTCTAAACGTTGGCGTCTATGCTGTGTGGTCAATGGCAGTCTTCGTAACGGACGCCGTGAGTGCAGGCCACATTCAACCAATCGACGGGAAATGATTCTCTTTGACAAGGGAACACCCAGGGTATCTTGCACATGCTGCAGAATCGCAGTACAAGTGACTTGTGGGACCGCCACAGCTTGTCGGCGGATGCTTCTATCCACGCGTGCTGACGTCACTCTGGCTGCATCTGCATCCATTCTTCTTCCCACATTCCCTTGTTCTAACCATGTTCGCCATAGCCGATGCACCGTGCTCGCATCAATGTGGGTATCAACTGCGATTTGACGTAAGGACCAACTCGCCCTTCTCAGTCCGATCACCATACCCCTCGTAAAATCGTGTAAGTGCTGGAAGTGCCTTCGTTGACGGTGGCCTGGCATTCTCTCCTATTACACGTATCCTCCGGAACAAAAACCAACTTTCTTCGATAATTCTTCTGGCAGAAATAACGACACGAATATTGCCCATTCTGCAAGTTCCTTCCCTTATATCTTACTGCACGTGTGTCGGAGAGCTGCGCATTTCACATCATTCGTGTGCCGTGCGTCTACTCTAAAATTTGCATAAATTTCTGACCACTCCTCCGTGGTGCTGCATTTTCCATGTCGAGCAGTGTATATACACATATATACACAATATATACACAAGTCCTCCAACAAGGCATCCTTTCCCTTAGGAGTGCTTTTTCGTAATTAAATAAACCACAAAATCCTATATAATTAACCTTTGAAGCATTCGCAATTTTATGTTACTGATTTATTTTAAATGATACAAGTATGCTAAAATAATCTTCAAGAAAATTATCTTTTTCTGTATAATTTTAAATTGTTAATTTTAATTGTATTTTTATTAATGTGAATGTTTTACTCTCGGAATAAACTTTTCGCGAAATGCAATAATATTTTGTTTTAAGAATTTCGTCTATCTAATAAAAAAATGTATAATGTATCGAAATCAGCTCAAATTTTAGCTGCATTTAATACGCAATTTTTTTAACCTGGCTTTAATTAAAATTTGTGGACAATAATATATCAGTCTGGTAAACGTTGTATTTGCTTACAGAAGAGAAATTTGGGTGATTTCTTAAATTATATGAAAACGTTCCGTACGCTTTAGACAAAATCAAATTCTTGGGCCTTAAAAACTGGCAAAGTTTTGGAATTTTTAAATTTTTTGCATATGCAGACTTTTTTTTCATCAAATATTTCATGTTAAATTTATATTTCACATAAAAATCATTTCTTTCTGATACCAACTTTTCTAAATTTTTGCACTTTTTAAGAAATTAGATTTTATATTAGCAATAAAACTCTAATATTTTTACATTAGTAAACTAAACGCAACTAATAATACCAAATAGAAACTGATTAAATATTTTTGTAACTGTGGCTCTCTTAAAAATAAACAAATAAACATGTTTTTGAAAAAATCTGAAAGCTTTCAGATTTTACATTACGCCCAAAGGGGCGTTTTTTTAGCGTTTCGTATGTTACTTTTATTTATTAAATATCATACTCTTCGTACTTAAACCGTAAAATTCAATTCAACAACAATATCACAAAATAATTTTAAAATCAGCATATCTTTAGAATTTCCGATACACAGTCTGGGCGCTTGAGATAAAAGTGTGTGTGTTGGTGTGTTGGTGTGTGTGTGTGTGTGTGCGTGCGTTGGTGTGTGTTTGTGTGTGTATTGGTGTGTGTGTGTGCGTGCGTGTGCGTGGGCGCGTGTGTGCGTGTGTATGTGTTGTCATTCTTCGCTCTTGAAATCGTTGAGTTTGTTAACCAAAAATTCGTCAAGTATTACTATTCATCAAGTGTTACGAAATATTAAATCGATAATAAAACAAATGTCAAATTTCAAATTAGGGCTTCCAGATGCCCATATTAGGTGTAGGATTACGTTATTAAAAATTTGATGGCTCTAGGCATCGTTGTCTTATCACAATGCGAGAAACATACATACATTTATGCAGATTCTTCATTGTTTAATTTCGTTTAATATTTGGTGGCAACAATTTGAAAAGTGAAGCAGACATTTAAAGTTTTCAACGCAAAATGCCAAAAGGAAATTAATAGCCTTCTGGGCTAACGCCCTTTTAGCTAAAAATTTGAAACTTTTACACAGTTATCAAATACAATAATTAAAGTTTAGTAGGTACAAAGTCTATAAAAATCTTAGTTAACTCTGCAATGTTATACAAAAGCTGAGTATCAAAACAAAGTATTATTTGCACTAGCAATGAACTATTAATATATCATTTGAAGATAGAAGCTCACAAATTTTATGTGTTTTTTTTAAATTTAATATGATAAAACATGCGATTCTATCTAAGGGAGAGATATCTTCATGGAAGATTTAAAAAACAATTCTTTAAAAAAAATATTCCGTATTTACGTTATGCGTGAAACCACAAAAACTACTAAGCAAGTAGCTATAAAGATCCGTTCTCGGGTCAATCTACAAGTATTCTGTGTATTTCTATGGCAATAATATATTCCTTGCTTCGTGTATGAAGGTTTATTTATTGTATGAATTATTTCCTATGTTGTAAAACGATTAAATTTTTTTCATTTTACATTAAATGTTTTCATTTGTTTTCATTTCATTATTTCAAATGTGTACTTAATATACCCATGTAATACATAACATTCGAATGGTACATGTAATGTAGTACGATAGAGAAATATATTCGCATGATGTCAAACTAAAAGCATTTCACAATAAAAGAAAGATTTTTAAAGAAGATTTAAAAGAAAATTTTAAAAATTTTCCATACAATCGGTACTACACCAGTAAAAGTAGTTTTTTTTGGGGGGGGGGTAAATGTTATTACTAAAGCGAACAAGTTTCAAAGTAAAGAAAGCGGAAAAGGTATGCATTAAAAAAACAAACTCAATAACTCAATATTTAAGAATAAGATTCTAATAAGCAACGAACATATTCCCGAAAATATGCACTTAGTCTAAAATTGATTATTAATGACATGCAAAGATCTCAAATATTTGACAATACAGAAATACATAAAAAGCAATAAAAAAGACTTTGAAGCAAATCTACTTGAAACCGAAATTTGAGTACTGAAATAATCATTCAAAAATATAGAGGAAAGTGGGAAATATCTTTCAGGAAATTTCAAGAATTTAAGTATTTAAAGGAGTGGTAAACGAAGGAGTGGAAAATTAGCATATAAGAAAAAAGAGCGCGAACGTTTGTTATAAAGCAAAATAATAAATATTGAGAACTCGGGGGAATTTCCGAAAGCAAAATAATGCGGCTAAAAATGAGAAATAAATGAATGAATAGCGAAAATTTGATCTTGAAATCTTGCTTCCAGTTAGTACTTAATAGAAACAGTCAACTAATTTTCACATTTGATCACAGTTAAATCAATATCTTTACAGAGGGTTTAATTTCTATTACTGCTTTCAATCAATTTTTCATGAGGTGGAAGGGAGTTTTGTTTCTATTCATGCTTTCTAAAAACTCAAAAACAACAGTAGTAATAACAATACAAAAAAATAAAATTTGGTTTTAAAGCAAAAAGCGCTCTTTTTAGTTGCAAATTAATTTATAATTTTATTCCTCGAATATCACAATACATTTTTGGGGAGGCAACTTCGAAACAGTTTTACAGAAATAGTCATTTTCTGTTTCTATACATGCATAACTAAATTAAAGCGACAAAAAAATGTTTCAAAACATTTCGAAGAAAAGTATGTAATGTAGAAACGATATAAACTGACAGTTCAGGGGAAAAGTAAATGTAAAAATTGTGTTTCCGTGATTGGGTGGTTTTAGTACATAAAGTAGTGATAGAGACCACAGTAATCAAATTCGTTAAAGGTCTTCCTCACAATCTTAGGATAGTGTACTGAATTAAAAGACGATCGACAAGTTTGAGTCTAGCCAGTTCTAAGAGTAGGTGTTATGCAGTAAAGGGTTTTAGAAAAAAAAGTATGCGTATATAATTACGCATGCAATACTACAGTGAAATTATGAGCTGGCATTAAGCCCATAGCTCATAGGCGGTTGACAGATAAATAGCTTCTTTTGAACTCATTGCTGCCTCTGGAAGAATGGTTGAGGAAAACTCTAAATAGACGATTAGCCGAAAAATAGTAAGTCCAATGATAAACAGCATGTACCTTCTTACGAGAGATTCTGTTTTATTGATGTTCTCACAAGAGATTCTATTTTTTTATTATTATTAATCGAAATAAAAAGTACTAAATGCAGTTGCCCATTTTATCTAGCCGTGTTTTATTTGGAGAAACCATAGAACAGATTGGTATCCCTTCGATATAAATCAAAGCTAGCGACACCATGACGTGAAATCTTGTGCGTGGGTGTGTTGCTTTGCTAGATAGTCATACGCCACTGTTCCCTTGCGCAAAGTTATGGGAACGAAATCAATACATAAATATTTTCCAGCCGTAAGGCTATATTTCATTTCTATGGACGACAGTGCTATGACATACACAGCCGGACTCATCCATGGTTTCCTTGCAGAGGAGTTTTTGTGGTAAAACAGGCCAGTTAGGTATCCGCACCTAAACCTGCATGACGTGCCTGGAGTGTCAAGGGTGGGACATTAGGTTATGTCAGCCCCTCCCAAAACATCTCGTAGCTTAAATCACATTTGTTACCGAAAGACATTTCTTTGCAATCTTGTCAATGTTACGCCGAATCTTTTTGTGAATTGTATGTACAAATGCATTATTTAGCCACATCTTTTGAAGATCTGATACATCCTACTATGGGTATCATTTTTCTAATTTTCACAGCAGAGAAACATAATCATTTTGTTTCGTGTTGCTATAGATTTCACATGCCATAAAACATGTCTGTACGAAAGTTTTAGATTCACCAAAATAGCTGAGGAGGTACTATGCAGTTTGTGTTCTTTCTGCAGCTGGTACGATATTCTGTACTTTTTGATTTGAAACCCAGGATCCCAGTTTATGATCCAAATCCCAGTTTTTAATACCTTTTTTTTCTTTTTTAATTTATAAGAATTACATAATCGTTGCGCTGATGATTCAAGGCTTTTTAATATAGGCTATTTAAAGCAGAAACCTTAATAATAAAAAAGTCGTTTAATCACCAGCATTAGCATTACTGTCTTCACATTAACTGCATATTTGTAGCACTTCTTAAGCTACGAATTACCTAGTCATAAAATTAATATACCTCTAATAAATTTAAACTGCATTTAAAAACCTTAATATCAGTCAACGTCGTGAACGTCACGTCAACGTCGTGAAACCCGATCCTTGGCGATTAGATGGACCCCAATTGGCGGTGATTGGCGTGCTCAAGGAGGCAACCCTCACACTCAGTGCTTCTCTGGCTGCTTCAAAATGCAGTCTGTTGTCTGCCGATCGCGTTCCCACGTTTAAGCTTTTCATGAATTCTGATGCACAGTTTTTACCACAACGACTCTTCATCTAGTCTCATCTCCTCCTGCCTCTTTCCCCTGACGCCATTTAACGTATAGTAACTCTGCATCTTCCGTTTCCCCCCACTTCGTCCCTTCAGAGCAGCAAAACCGCTTGATCTATGGTTGCCAAACCAGGTTCTTGCGTGCCGGGTAAAATGAAACAGTATGCCACACTTTTTTATACCTAGCAAAAATAATAAAAAAAACCACCAATGAAAAATTTTACGGTATACATAAAGCCTCCACTTTCTGGCAGTCTGGCTGTGCGTCGTTAGATAGGAACTGCTGTAGATTCACGGAAATGATAAATTAGGCAGGGGGAGGCAAGAATAAGAGCCTGAAAAGAGGGTAGGAGAGTGGTTGCGTAATGTAGTCATGGAGCTCCTGATGGAAACTCATCTCTCTTTTAAAATAGCGTTTGGTATTTGTATCCCCGCTCATTGAATTCTCTATATTCAAACAGCATAAATGCTGCCGCTTTAAAGTTATGCTTTTTATTTTCCTTCTCCCCCCTCCATTCTCTTAAAGCTTCACTTAACAAATTCTGTTGGACATTTTAATACAATGCGAAAGAATTCAAGTTTTATTTGAATATATTTAAGGAATAAAAATTTCCTTTTATGAATAACGTTTTGCAAATTTATTTTTGCGAGTTGATTGCAATAGATCAGGTACAGATATCCTCTTTCAAAATGGGAAGATAACTGCAATCAATAATTTTATCATAAAATAAATTAATGTGGTGAAGTCCACATATCAACTCGAAATATCACGTGCGTATTTAAACAGCAATAAACATCCCATTTATTCACCTATTCCCCCCCCTTTTTCCTTCTAATTTGATAGCTTGAAAACAGGAAAGACAAAACTATACGGGGCATACTATTCCTAAGAAGGTCGATGAAAAGCATATATAGAGACACACTAATATTATTATACAGGGCTACTATAAAAGACTGATTCATTTCCAGATCGCAGTATGTTCAAAAGTATTACACATACATATATGAATGATACTTGTAAATAACAACAAACTCACCCCCTTTTTTCTGTGAGAAAACTATGGCTGGTGCAAGTTACCTTAATATGTTGAAGTAGTGACTGTTCAGGAATTTTTGTGTCTTTTGACAGAACGAGGCATTCCCTCGTTGGAACATTCAAGCTTGCCGATACCTGAACTATGAAGATCCACTTCGAGGGATTGGGCATGTTGGTGAAGATGACTTCGCATGTTTTTCTTTTACCTCCGTTCACTTGATTTAACGCCTTGTAACTTCTTCCTTTTAGAGTACATTATGTAACGCCACTACCAAACATATTAGAGGAGCTCGGAGAATGGATCAATGCTACACTGAAGACCACTGATAGGATAACGCTACAAAATGCATGGAACATGCAGAAATACTGCCTGGACGTGCGTCATGTGACCCATGAGGCGCACACAGAACCCTTGAAGAGAGTGCAGAAAACTCGGTGAGTTTGCGGTTATTTTCATATATCACTCATATTTGTACGTTTAATGCATTTAAAAATATAGCATTTTGAAAATGAATGAATCTTTTATAGAAGTCTTTTATTTCAAAGAACCTACTAATTTTAATAATATTCTCTTTACTGAATCTCTTCATTTAATCTTTGTTTATTACTCAATTAATCTTTATTTAAGATTTAATTAATGTTTATTATTTTACTTTAATCTTCAGTTATTACTTATTTATTATTTAATGTTATTTAGTCTTATCGCCAAGTCTCAAAATCTATACACAACTTTAAAATTGGCTTCATTCTGCACTTTTTCATTCTCTCATTCACACTACGTTCGTTTATCGGATTCTTTAGATAGTCGGGAATTTACTAGCATTTTTCTCTTTGTGCACGCATTTTAAATTTTTGCTATAAATCGAAAATTTCTAATCATACGCTGAAAAGCCTAGGGAAGGAAATACACGAGGAGGATAAATATTCGAGTAAACACAGTATCTGATATTTAGAAATAACTATTAGGGCTTTTTAAAATATGTTAATACATGAAATAAAATTAATGAATTTTTAGTTAAAATTTATTTTATGCGCAATTTTTTTAATTGCGCATAAAATAAATTTATAAATAAAGTTTTTCCCTCAGTTAGTTTCATTCATAAAATATTATAATCAATTAAAGTCTTAAATCTTCTTCTCCTTCCCCTTTACAATAACTGGCAGATTTGTGATTTATCTTATTAATAAAAAATTTAAGAATGTTCAGATAAGTCTTATAACAAAATCAAGCAGGGAAAAAGCCATAATAACTTTGAAGAAAATTTTTCTAAATCAAAGTTTTCCAAACTGTGATCCATGGTGCCGAGAGTTTCTTGCAACTCCTCTACGCTTTCGATAAATCAAAATTAAAATTCGAAAGAAATTTTAATACTATGTGAACTGAAAAACTAAACATCTAAATTTTAGAATTTTTTCAAATAAACATAAAATTGATTGCTTGCTAAAATTACGTGATGAAATGCAATTGCAATTAGTGAGCTATTTGAATATTTTGAAAAAAGGAAGAGTTTTCTAATAGGCAATGAATTAACAACGAGTGGCAGTGTTTAGAAAATTCACATAAGAACAGAATTGTTAACTGTAAAAAGCTTCAAGTAAATATTTCTTAGATAAGAATTATGGCAAAACTCTCGAAAAATATTTGCCTCAAAAGAATGATGCCTTCGTGGAGAACGTTTTAAGTAAAACCTTGTCTTGTATTCACGTTTCACAAAGAACCAGAAAAATTCCCATGTCATCAGTCCGTTCGTAGATATTTCAACGCGAGTCGAATTACCAGTGTTAAGCAAGTTTACCAGTCGCTCTCTGATACTCCTTGTAGTCTTTAATATTTCTTAATGGTAATCGAGAAATCTAAATTAAAAAATCCATTTTCAAATTACAATAGATTAAATCACTTACCCGCAAAGGAAAGAAAGTAATTAATTGATATTTCAATAAACTCGGTAATATAAATTAAATACCAGCAATAAGAACAAGATTTTTAGTTACAGATTTATCTGCTGGAATAACCTGAAATTCTGAAAAAAATCGCAGAGATTGTAATGCCTGTCGTCCCAGCTTGTTTGAAGGGAAAATTATTTTCACTTTATATTAAATTTTCATAAAGTACTGGGATTAATAAATTAATAACTGAAACATGAATGAATTTTGAAAATTTCCCTCTCAAAACTGTAATGAAACAATGGTTTTTCCTTTCATATTTTCCGTCATATTGATGTACATCAATGTACTTTGATGTACATCAAAGTTAACTACTGTCTTCAATACTTCTTTAACATTTACTTTTTCTGAAGATGTAAGGGTTCTAGCAAAACAAAGCATAGTTTCAATGGTTACGAAAGTTTTAATATTTTTATTCTAAATCTTTTTAATTTTGGTCTGCTTTTGGGTAAGATTTAACCAAGATGTTGCTGTAAATTTCACAGAAATATTCAGAACATATTTGTCTGTATAGAGCTATGAAAGATGATTTTAAAAATTTGCTTTTAGTTTTTCATGAAAGATGATTTTAAAAATTTGCTTTTAGTTTTTCATGAAACCGATTTTAGTGTTGCTGTGAATTAAACAAATTAATAAATTTTGAGACCTAATTATTGAAGTAAAGTTCTGTTGCTAATAACTATATTAAAAATTAATTTACTCATCGACAAAAAAATTTAACAGTAATTTTCTGGAAATTTAAAGAATCTAATTTTTCTATTCAAAACAAAGGAAGAAAAAAACTCATTTCTCAGGTAAACTTTCTAAACATTGCATTTTCTGTCACCTCTATGTGCTTGTTCGAGAGAAATTAACATCCTCTTCTTTCTTATTATATTTATTTCTTACGTTTCTTCTGTGAATTTATAACTTTATTTTACTTTGCATTGTGTTGTATTTGTTAGGATTTTTTTATTTACCTCCTTAAGTTATGTATAATACGTTGTGGTGCTCAAGGAGTTCTTTTTAAAAAAAAAAAGAAGATAAATTTCGCATAAATTTTACATATTTTTAAATTTAATTAATTAAGGAAAAGAATTCATGTATTATTTGCCTAAGGAAAGGAAGGCTTTCCAGAAAGACCTTTTTTTAAGAAAAAATTATTTAGAAAACCGTGAAAACGCCTTGACAATTAGTCTGGTCGTCCGAATTTGAATGATGATCCATTTACTGTAGTCTGTTACTTTAAAATATGTACACCAAAGACATTGCCACGCTCATCCCCATCTGCGATCGTATCTCATGGGGTCATCACCGCTCAGCATTTATCTTCCGCAAGTCATTTGAGCTGCGGTTCAAGTCAGCCTTCATTCGAGTGCTTTACTTGAAGCGAAACAAGCTAAATGGAAATTAAGGTGGAAAAAATTAAGTGACTCGACTTTTTTTCTGCAGCTGTTGTTCCCATGGTTAAGAGTAAAATCAAGCTTCGAAAAATAACCTTAAAATTCCTATTTTAAAGTAACAAATATTTAAAAATAATAGACTGTAATACTCAGTAGTTTAACCATTCTGCCCTTGTCAGGTAACTTTGTATTTTAAAATTCATAAAATATTATATGTGTGAGTTTAGCGTTTTACTGGGTTTGCGTGAATATTACAATAATAATCAAATCATTACTTCTTTCGATTTTCAAGCAAACTATTTTGTGTTTTCTTACTTTTTTCTCTTTCTTTAGAACTGAACAGCATACTTTGATAGGTAATTAAAAAATTGTGTTTTAGTGACAAATATGAACTATCTTTTAAAGGACTTTATAATTTACTTCTCCCGCCTGCTTCGCATACTTTCGGGGTGTAGTGGTCAGCACGCTCGACGTGTAACCGATAGGTCCGTGGTTCGATTCCCGGTGAAGGCGTTGCTCATTTTTCAATCTCATTTGCTTCCAAAAAAATCCTAATGTCTCTACATTGGTGCCCGAACTAAAAAAAAGTGGTGGATGATGATTCTCCACCACCGGGATTTGGCGATTGGATCCCTCAAACCCCAGTCGCCCTTTAAAAGGGGGTGTATATAATGTATTTCTCTCGCCTGCTTCCCATGTTTTCGTGGTGTAGTGGTCAACACGCTCGGCGAGTATTTCGAAAGATCCGTGATTAGATTCCCGGCGAAGGCGCTGCTCATTTTTCATGTCTCCTGCTTCCAAATCCTAATGACTCTACAACTTTAAAAGAACTACCTTTGAAAAAAATTATTTAAATATGAACTGCTTTTATCGATAAATTCTGCATTTCTGTGGCTACAAAATACAAAAAGATATTTGAAACTTTTTAGCACTCTCTGAATGATTAATGCAGCAATACATCACAAATAAGAAACAATTAGAAATTCATTAATCGAAAATTAGAAACTATGCAGTTAAATTAGAAAAAATTAGAAGCTATACAAATTAGAAATTACTGTTTGATATGTAACCTGTGGCACTGCCGTGCTTTTATGAATAGGATTTAGTAAGTTTCGGGTGTGCTGTGGCTTCTGCATTCTTGCTTGTTAATTACAGTGTAATTAGAAATGAATTCAATATTCAACTAATCACATATTTTATGTCTTATATTGCCATTGTTCTAACATATAACACTCAGATTTACTTCTAAAAGACGATTTTCACAGCTACTTGCAGCATTTCCTACATTTTTCTGTTGAAACAAAACCAGATTTTTTTTTTCATCGATACTAAATTACTAAATCATTTTCTCTTATGTTTATCACTTTCTCATTGCTTTGCTTTGAGTGTCGTTTCCACTTCTTGTTTTACAGCAATGTTGAAAGTTTCATCAGTTGCCCTAGAACTGAATATTACCTTTCAGAATTCCCATATGAATAATGAATATTTAGTGGGTTAATCTTAAAACTAATAACAAGAAACACGGTAAGAGTGCGACCTACTACTACAGACGAGTCAGATTTTATTCAATGACCCTGAAATAGTACACGAAATGTTTTTACAGCTCAGTGCAGTTTCGGGATTAAATATCGGCTGGAGTGTTTGCTACCGGATAAAACTTGCTGAAAATGTACCTTAGAATGAAAACAGATTATTAGCTGCATTAGCTGCTTTATTTCCATTTTGTCAGACCATAATCTTCCTGTTAGTTGTCATGCGCATAAAAATTAGATTATAAATTTATATAGCTTTGAAAATATTTTTTATCAGCTTTTCCTAATAGAAAAGCAAATAAAAGAACACAAATTAGAGATCAGAGGAGATAACATCTAATTAAAAGACAGAACTTCTAAACTTAATAAATAGCTTCGTTTAAGCTGATGTATGTGAAGATGCTTAATTATTATTAAAAGATTACTTAAATGTTATTAACACTTAAATAATGAGTGAAAACATATTTATATAACGATTTGGGGGTGAGGGGGCGCTTTGGCTTCCTTTTCCTCAATTGGTAAAATGGTTTCTGTAATTGTTATTTGAGTTCCTTTTGCAGAATCAAGCATCATTTATGACATATGGATATAAATTTGATTTCTTTTCTGCCTTCATATATTCAAAATCTCTTAGAAATTCATTGTTGCTAAAAAATACTCATTTTACAGAAAAAAAAGAATTCAGAATTAGAAATAGAGGGGCACCTAGGATCACAAAAGACCTCGTTTCGCAGACAGTTCCAGTTACGAACAAATTACCTAAACCTTAAATGCCATTAAAGACGAAAGGTATCTGGAAATACGAATACTGAAGTAGGCAACGGATAATTTTCAAATGTGGTTTGAGGCTATGCCATTTAATTAACGCTTAGGGACATCTGGAAACATCATTTTTATGTTTTCTATTGTTTACCTCTCATACACAAAGCCTGGCAGTAAATGCCTTACAGGCCTATGACTTCGGCCTGAAAGAAATTATGGCTAGATTGCGTTATGGCTAGGCAGATAATTTGAGTACTTTGATATTTCCTTTCTCCCACCCCCTTTCGTTTTTGGTGCGCGTGTGTGACATCTATGATATTGTGATTGTTGATTGGCTAGGAAATTAAAATTGAAGACGTGAAGAAGCTGTTAACTCCAATTAAAGGCCCATAGAAACTAAGCCATAGAATCTCCAACTAAAGGTCCATCGAAATTAAACCATAAAATATCCGAATAAAGGGTTATCGAAGTCCGAATAAAGCTCAACAACATAAAAATGAGCTCAACAAGGCTGAATTAAAATAACACAAGAATCATCAATAAAAGCCAATTGTTGAAGAAATGTCTACGGAAGTAGAGGAAAGAATAATCCTAGTTCTCTGATTCCCGAAACTTGTGCAAAATATTCCCCCCCCCCAATGGCGGGCCCTCAGCCAACTTCGGCTCAACTACTAAGGCCAGAAGTTGTGGCGACTTTATTATTCCACCTTTGCCTCCTAAGAAGAAACAGACAATTACAGCCTTGCAATCTCTGGGATTCGAACCCAGACCCTTTGGTATCGTAGCCGGCTCCCCTAACCACTATACCGTCTGGGCGGCAGCTGTGCAACATAGAGTAAGATACAAAATTTTCATGACGTCACCTTGGTTAGGTTAGGTTATTCAATTATGGCAAAGCACACGAGGGCTATCTGCCTAAGGGGAGGGATGCCTTCGTGGAGGACTTTCTAAGGGAAATTGGCTCGTATACACGTTACACATGGGGAAAACCATGAAAACGCCCATGCAGCCAGCCCGTTCGCGGGATTCGAACCTCGGATCGAACTACCAGTGTTCAGCGTCTTTACCGCTCGGCCGCTGGTGGGCCTGACGTCACCCTGACATCACCTGCAGCATAAGCATCTTTAGTGACAAAGCCATGTGGCATTAGAAGCATTTTAAAACGTAAACAAAAACAAATCTCATAAACAAATTTTGAGTAAAACAGAAGTCTCGAGCAGAGTAGAATAGTGCTTAGAGGCAAAAGGAAGATAAAAGTTTAGTTTATTGAGATTACGGCAAAGAGGATCTGCCTAAGGGGATGGATGTCATCGAGGAGGACCTTCTGAGGAAACTGGCTCGTGTACACGTTACACATAGGAAAAACCCCGAAAACGCCCTTGCAGCCCGGCCGTTTTCGGGATTCGAACCTCGGACCAAATTACCAGTGTTCATCGTCTTAACCGCTTGGTCGCTGGTGGGAGAAAGATAAAAGAATGTGCTTCCTAAACAAAGTTCGTTATCTGTTGTTTTATGGAGGGAAATTTCATATCCAAATAATAATACTTTCCCTCTCATTTTCCACTTTTGTTGCTTCCTTCGCACACTCTCCTTTTTACAACAGTAAAATTAAATTAAGTTTTTTCGTCTACTATATCTGTTTAGTATTATAATTATCTTTTTATCGTATCTCACTTCCATCGGTTTTGTGTTAAGAACTTGTGCATAAGTACTAGTGTATGGTTTTTAAATAAGCAATTATGCGTAGTTAAGAACGAATTATCCATTTTACATTCATTTTTATGGGGAAAACTGTTTTATATTTCGATTGATGAACGACTTTCAGGAAATAATTAAGTTCGTAAACCCAGATTTAACTGATATGATATAGATATTATCAAATTTTAACTTTAGAGTGATGCTGATTTTATATTAAAATTCTATTGGTTTCGAAGTGGGTAGGCTATATTTCTTGTAACTCATGCAGTTTTCTTGTATGAGGTTCGAATGTCAAAATAAGTTTGAATTTTATCTAATTCTAGATACTCTACTAAAATTTATTGTTTTATAAAACAGGTACTATTTATTTAAATAAATAAGGTGCTAATTAAATATAAAATAACTGGAAAATAATTTTTTTCTTGAAGTTTAAAAAAAAAGTGTGATGATTACCATACTGATTATCACTGGAAACAAAGTTCTGAATCACGTTTCCTAAATACGCCGTCTGTATCGATTCACTTAAAATGTGGTATTTAAAATCATACCTTAAGAGGTCAACAAAAGTAATTCTTAAGACTTTTCATTGCGATTAAAGTTAACGAAATGATAAAAGGCAAATTATTAGCTGGCCTATAATTTAAAAAAAAATTCAAATAATAGTCATTCTAAAGTAAACTGAAAAAAAAAATTGTAGATTGTTTCTTTCAAATTGGTGAATTCAAGAAATATCTAACTTGCAACTAGGAAAAAAAATAGAAGAATTTTTTACCATCAGAAAAACGGATTCACTATAAAACACTCGTTTATTCATACCGAAATGAAACATAAAGTTAACGTAAGGCTAAAGAAACATTTTAACCAACCAGTCATGCTTTCCATTTTTCTTTTTGTGTTTACTGCATTCTTTATTTTTCTTATCTAAATGGCAGGTGCCGTATCAACTGCATTCAGAAGTGGCAACTTCAACAACGGGCTCAAGTGATCCATGTTTTCACCTTGAAAAAACAATGTAATATCATCCCATTGCCTCTAAATAAAGATCTTGACATCGCAACACGTTTCTTATCGCTTAATCCCAGACGGCTCGAGACACTCTTAGAATATTAAAAGGGAAGAAAACGCTGCCGAGCGGGAAAGAAATGGCGTGTGAGCAGAATATTTCGGGGATTGAAGGTACCTGGACTGGGTAGTCTTTGGGAGCTGATGCAGTCCGAGAGGAATGATTGGTGAAGTATTCAAGAAAAAAGAAATTCCATGTATCGATTGAGCAATGCTTTCTTCCGTAACAAAGAACTTCACAGAAACATTTAAGATTTGTACTGTCTTCTTCCTCAGAGTTCTGAAAAACTTTTATGCTGTAATGCTATAATATCGGTAAATGTGTAAGTTAATATCGAGTAATTTATTCTTCCATAAAATTTCCAGAATAGTTCTAAGCCTGTTAAAGCTTCAAGCACTCCGGTATTTTATTTAGCAAAATGTTTGTCAGTATTACCATACTGAACTACTTTAATTTAAAATATTCGTTAAAGTAGCTCTCTTCAAAGTAGAAGCAGCATACCTTCTCTACGTAATACTTGGTGTGTGTGTATAGATAAAATCTCAAACTCAAATAGTACACTTAAAATTTATTAATAATATTTTAGTTTCAGAACTCAACAAAATAACTGCTAAACTTAAACTTGCAAATAGCATAAATAACTCGAAGTCATTGAAATAAGTACATATAAGAAAGCTTAAATAATGTACTACCTAAAAAATTAGACTTTAAAAAAGACTCTAGTAACTAAACGCTGCCATCCAAAATGCAGCACCATGAAGGAAAGCGAATAATAGGTTTAACATTGCATCACGCTCAGGCCTCTTTAAGATGGGCAAATGATTAATATTACGGCATATATGCATATCATGTGCGAAACATGCGCTACTCTTATATATAGAAGCATTATAAAAAGGGAGAAGAGTAGGATGTTTTAAGTACTGAAGGTGTATGTTTTTCTGCTATGTAAGAAGTTTCAATAGAGCTCTTCGGAAAAAAGGACAGTTATTCGAGCAAGTTTTTGAATTTGACATTTGACAGAATTTTGGCTTACACAGAGTGCGGATTACCCTTCCCAGGAAACAATGCTCATACTGAAAGAAGTTAAACCATGGTAATGCAAGTAGGGAATCGATGAGCCCAAGAGAGACGGACTAACTGACAATCGAATGACAGAGCAGGCATGTTGTACGCATACGAGAGACAGCTTACATATCAAGAACTCTAGCGTAAGAATTAGGATGTGTTGGGATACAACTTGAAGCACAAACCATCAGACATTGTCTGCAGAGGAGGGTTAATTCTCTTTTTTTGCCTTGTATACTTCTGTTGCTGCAATAACAGCTGATTTTACGTCACAAGCATATATACAGCTACAAGGGTACGTTGAACACGAAACATAGACAAAAGGATGACATGATGTTATCTTTTCAGAAAAATCCTAATTCTGTGTACAACACCATTATGGTAGTATCCGAATCTAGCGGCATCGCGTGAACATCGTGACCGTTACGTAATTCATCGTTATATTGATCGTCACCTAGTGCTATGATATAAGATGCCACTGGGTTTACTGCCTCCTTTCCCTAATATGCACTGCCGGCACTCTTAACAGACAATTCTACATCTTTGAAGTTTGACAACTTGTTGCTCTTTTTTGCCATCAAGGCTTGCCTATGGCCACATTTCAATTAAACAATGCGTGACCGTTATTGGTGTCATGCCTTTAATATGTTCCATTGCCTATCAGGTCTTATTCCTGTTTTGGGCCACCCGTTCTTCCGATATGCCTCTCGTCCATCCTTTAAATATATGCTTTTTAGGTACTCAAAGTACATAAAAAGAAATAAATACAAATAATAAGTAATATGATAAATACAGTATGAAATACATTTCTGTTAAAATCAAATATAATATAGACAAAGGAATTTAGTTCTGATATTTGGTATCTAATCCAAATATTTTAGACAAATCTACTTTTAGAGCTTAAATAATCAATATTATATTATTTCTTAAAAAGAACATAGTATTGAACTCAACAGTTCAGCAAAAAGTAGCGTGTTATGTTCTAAGGAAATCACTCAAGTTTGTTCCCTAATCCTCTCTCTGCCTCTCTGAGCTAGATTATAAGCTTAGAGAATTATAGAGTAAGGGAAAGACAATAATAAATGACAACGGAAGCGGAAACACTTAAGCAAGCCCTTGAGTACCAAAATATAAATCTTTTTCCCGTCTATGATGGTTGAAGGGACAGCGTATTTCATATAAATGGTCTCATTTCAAGGTCCCGAAATCGTCTAGTATTATCTTCTTTAAAACAACGGGAAGAACGGTGGAAAATCCAGTTATTTGATGTTATTCAGTTAAGAAATTAAATGACGCCTGTTCTCAAGGATTTGCACTGCACTTTCTGACGACGCAAATACAGTTCAAAAGTAATCTGAAATAAGTAGACTAGAATGTTTAATTTGAAAATAAGAAACATCATTGAAGATTTGTAGAATACACTAAAATATCCGAACTGTTCATGAAATATATGATAAACTCAGAAATATTTCTCTCATATGTTTGAAATAATATTCGTGTACTTTGAAAGGAGTCATTGATATTGAGGCACTGGAAAGAAAAAAAAAGTTAAGCACAGAACTGCAAGGGCATATCGAACTATAATCAATAAATTACTTTTGTTCTTGGGCATTTTCAGAAATTCGACTTTTGTCCCAATTGGAATGTTAATAGTATAGGATGAAAAATTTAAAAACACATGTGATGGCTATTGTTTAAAAGTTATTCTGCAATGGTTCGTACGAGGCACCTTTTTATTGTATTATTGCATCAATAGCTTTCTTACGAATCATTACTATTCTCTGAAAATGCAAATGCTCCATTCCATTATTAAATAATTGCCATCAGATAATTACTTTTACCTAATGATGCAATACAACAAGCTATAAGACTTTTATTATGGGTATATATGCTTTCTTGTTGTGTGTACATGGGTTTCTCATATACGAAAATACGGGTCACTCTTCCCTAGCATCTTTTACACAAGATATCCCCTCCTCTTAGGCAACTTAAAAGATTTTCGCATAGTTAGTTAATAAAATTTATCCTTGTTACATATGCTCTTTATCCTTGTTACTTACTTATTTACTTATCATTTCTGATTCTTTACCATACTAAGGATCATTGTAACTATTTTATGAACTAAACTTGCTTATGTTTCTTAAAACACATAAAAAAATCAAATGTGTACACCACATGACTTCCTTGTACGGAATGTTAAATATCCGCATTTTTTCTTGCATTTCATTTAAATTTATTGAAATTAATCTACTTCGTTGGCATCGCATAAATTACAATAGAATAAATGCACTCTTTAGAATTCTCTATATTTGTTTACCATAGCGATACTCTAGCGCTAGGTTCACTTAAAAGCGTTATATCTCATTCATTTTATAATTCAGAATGCACAAAAATTATATCATCTGAAGAGTTATCTAATCATTGCCGCATGTTCTATTCATATCTTATAAAAAATTTAAAACGATGTATAAAAGAAATTAAACCAAAAAGAAACAGTTTTTCACAGATGATTTAGTATTTCTCATTCAATTAATTCAGTTCTCACTTCGCGATAAGCAAAAAATACATAAAAACTGGAAATATCTATATTACAAATTATGAAGTAAATACTAAACACTTATTTCCTCGAATAAATTCCAGAATGGATTAAGTGTGATTTAATTCGCAATAATAAATGAAGGCGTTACCTTTGTTATTGAGAAGCTTAGTTTCTCTACACTGGCAATAAATCCAGTATTCTGCTAAGTTTCAAATGTAAAAAAATATGGCCGCTGTGGCCAAAAAAAATTAGGCTTAGCCGCACTTAAACAACTTTTAAATTGTTAATAATTCTACAAATATACGATGCAGATTAACTAAGGGTATAAAAACTTTTACCAGAAGTTAAGAACAACATAATTCAATCATTTTTAAAGCAAAAAATGAGCAATTTACCAATATATAAAAATGAAAAAAACAACTCACTGAGCCGAGTAACTGAGTGGTTATACATATATACTTTTGGTGTGGCCTATTGCAACCAAAAAGGGAGGTGCACATTTACATGTTATAGTAGTCCTATATACTAAATTTCAACGTTCTGAGGCTACTCGTTTCTGAGTTATGTTACATATATGCATACATACGTACGTATGAACAGAAACCATGAAAAAAACCTCTTTTGAATCCATTTTAAATTAGTTTTTTAATTCGTTTGGGGAAACAGAGTCCTTTATTCTGTCCTTACGTACAGATGTTACCCAAAAACATCGTTAAAAGCATTGGATAATTGTCAAAATGGACAGTTTCGTTGAAATATGGTACCCGGAATTTTTCGTGATTACAGTGCTTCCGTTACTTCGTACAAGGCAGTAATAAGCAAGATCCATTAAGAAACTGAATTTAAGGAAGTCATTTATTGCAGGAAATTAAGTTTCAAAGCTAAAAATAACTAAGTGAACTAACTAAAATAACTTTCCTGAGCGATATGCCGTGAACTGAAACAAGTTTGCTGTTTTACCCATTAGAAAACTCCTGTCATGAATTCTTGTCTGGATATCAGTAACATAACGTACTCGGAATTAAAATTCTGAAGTAAATAAACAGCATATATACTTTATGCATTTAAATGCCAACCTTGTAAGCGAAACAGCTTTAATTCTCTAATAACGTCCTTGTCTGAAAATCATCATAATTTTGAAGTAAAGTGTATCCTATAGCAGTTCTTTCCCCTCCCTCTGTCCCTTGTTTTCAATCCGTGGAAATTTAGAGATAAGGATTCATGTCTGCTGCAGCTTTCCTCCATGTGACACTCCTTTCCAATCGTGGTCAAGCCCGCGGATCTCATCAGTGACTTTATCTATGCTTGAGATGGTAGACTGGAAATCGTTTCTCTTTATTTTCATGCAAAATCAACGATGTAAGAAGCATAACTTAGTATTACGGACAGCATGAAAAAGATAAATCTTTTATGAATAACGTATATATATATAATATATTTAATTTAAAAAAAAATTAATGATAATGCTATCCGGGAAAGTAAAAAACACGAGTGAAAAGGACTTTTATAACTAGTAAAAATATTTAGCAAATGAAAAAACAAGTTAAAATCGAAATTACAAATACACTGCGGGAATTTATTTAATTTACTCAACAGTTATTGCATGTTTAAGCAGCTTTCCTATCGCTCTTGCATTCAATTCACTTTTCTTGCCAGAATGCAAATTAACTAGCACGCGTATATTCAAATGAATTAGAAAGAAGTTAGTATTTAAGGGAAGGTTTTGAAAGTTAAAATCAGAGCGTATTCTGCTTGGTTGAAGGCCATGCCGATATCTTTGATTTTCTAGGGATTAGAATTCTGTGGCTTTGTGCTATTTTTGCCATTAGGCTTTTTTTCGCCTACTCTCAGGTCAGAGTCACACTGCGCGATGGTTAACCTGCGAAGACGTTAGGCTATATTTAAATTTATTACGTTTAAGTTATTCATCACCTTTGGAGTTAAGCCAAAAGTGTCGACTTTGTAAGCATGAGTTAGTGCCGTCTGTGAGCTTTATTTGAGCTAATAAAAAGTCCTTTATATTCTTCCCCTGACTTCGTAGTACTTTAAGGAGTTAGTGATTATTCACTAAACATTCTTTTAATGTTGATCTCAATTTATGATAGCTAAGCATACGAGACATTATAACACAAAAGAGAAGTTAATTAAAAATTTTTTGAGAATAAAATAATAAACGCCTTTATATAAAATATTTAAGAACAAATTGTACTTAATTATGCATAATTTAATTAAAATAAAAAGTAAGTTTAATAAAAAAATAAATTTATACATTTAATTATTTTATTATTAAGTTAACATTTTTTTAATTTCATTTTGTGTATTCCAAAGACCAAGGAAAATACTTTCTGAAAACTTTAAAAACGTAAAAACATTATGAAAATTTTTTAAAAAAGTAAATAAATAAAAAATAAAAATAAACAGAATAATAAACAAAATAATTACATTGCAGTGATAGGAGAGTAACTAGCAATAAAAATTCTTTAAAAGTAAGCCTGAGCCAAAATTTGGAAGAAAATTTAGCAAAACGCTAAAGACAAAAATGCAGCGAAAATACTTCGAGTCCGAGCTTTAGTAAACGGGAACCCGAGCACTTCAGCAAGTCACAATTATAAAACGCAAACAATGTTTCTGTGGCCTGTGAGTGCTTCAAAATAATCTTTTTAAACTAACTAAAGACTATATGTAACCCAAAGCCCCGCCTAACGTTCATGGATTCTTTATTACTTCCTTCTACGAAATAAAGAGATTATTGTAGTCAGGAACAATTTCATGTTTCAGATTTCAAACGCAAATATCATTTCGATCATTCCCGAACCCATTTTGACTATCCCCCCCTCGTCATGTCTGTGAATACGGACAGATTAAAGGATTCTTTGCTACAAAACGAATTGTAAAATGGATTTTTCGTGACGTCTGTACACACTTACGTACATATATATCTTGCATAACCCAAAAATGATTGACCGTAGAACGTTGAAATTTTGTATATGGTACTTCTATAACATCTAGCTGTGCACCTCCCCTTTTTATTGCAATCGTACCAAAAGTACACTGGTGTGCAAAAATTAAGGACGAGACGGTTTTTCAATGTAACTTTGTACAAAAGCTTTCCAAATCAACACACTTAATACCGTAAGATCCAAAATACGTAAGGACATGAGTAATATAAGCAACACTTACTAAAAGAGAAATCAGAGGGATAAAAAGAAGCTTTTTTGAAAAAGTAGCATGGAGCGCAATGCGACTGAAGGCCGAAACATCCCTGTGATGGGTGTCCAGCAAGAAACATCCGGTCTTTAATAGGGAATATGATCTCCCCTGACTGCTAGGCAGGTTTCACATCATTTGTGCATGCTGGATATGTGGTTGTTAATGAGCTGTTGAGACACTGCTGCTCGTTCCTCTTGTAGCACCAATCGCAGTTTCGGAATCGTTACTGGCGATAAGTTACGTGCTGCCACGGGTCTCCCTAGTAAGTTCCGTACATGCTTGACGGGATTTAGATCCAGAGACCTTGCCGACCAATCCATGTGTTCAATATCTTCACTCTCCAACAGCTCTTCGACAGTAACTGTGCGATGAGGTGGAGCGTTGTCGTCCATGAAGAGGAACTGAGGACCCATAGCCCTTGTGAAAAGACGCATGTAAGGAAGAAGAACCTCGTTACAATAGCAGTCCCAGGTGACGAACCTCCTTGGGAGATATGAAGGTCGGTCCGGCTACCAAGCATTATGTCTGCTCGAACGAGAACTCCGCGACCTCCAAAACAGTCCCTTTTGATGATGTTGAAGGGGTTATTGCGTGTTCCCCGCTCTGTCCAGATGTGTATGTGTCTAGAATCGCAACTCAGACTAAATCTGCTCTCATCTGTAAAGAGTACTCGTCCCCATTCATTGTCTCTCCAATTCCGGTGTTCCCGGCACCACAGAGAACGCCTTCTCCGATGGGCAGGCGTTAGAGGTACACACCGTACAGGGCGTCGTGCAAACAGACCACCACCGTGCAGTCTTCTGGCCACGGTAAAACGCGATATCGGTCGTCCAGTCGCCTGTGTCGTGTGTCTAGCGATTTCTCCCGCTGTCTGCCGCCTGTTTCTTCTGGCCTGTAAGGCAATATACCGGTCATCTGCGGGTGTGGTTCCTCGTGGACGGCCACTACTAAACCCCCGGATAGCTGTTCCTGTAGTTTGAAATTGTCTCCAAAGTCGTGAAACGATGCTGTGAGCAATTCCGAACTCTGCAGCCACACTTGTCACACTGCGGCCTTCCTCCAACTTCCCAATGATTCGATCTCGGGTAAAAGCATCCAGATGTCGTCTAACAGATTGATTATTCGCCATTTCTCGCTGAGGCAGCAACTAGGTGTGATTTTAACTGTTATACGGCGTGCAATCTCTTTACCAGAAATACTGATCTTACACCGACAACATGCTTTATACTACTCAGACGCTCCCCCATTACGTCTACCTGCATATCTGCGCATGTGCTACCGTACATCACCTTACTTAATCTCCTGATTGGTCTTTCTGTCCGCTCTGCCTCTTCGTTCAGCTGATATGCTAATTTTTCGACTTCGTTCTTAATTTTTGCACACCAGTGTATATACTCACCCTGCTTACCCAGCTTAAAAGTCCTTACTAGGCTTTTATTTTCGCAATCATTGGTGGTAAACATATACTTCCAATTACAAAATTGTTTAAAATGATGAAAATTTTCGTGTTTGGGCAATTTCAAATTTAAAAAAAATTTTATTTTGGACAAATAATGAAATTTGATGTCTCCCATTTCCTTTACTTATATTTAGGAAAGATTTATACTCGTTAAGAAAAAATAAAAATGCAAGAAGTTTGAACCCCTTACGACAAAAATTGACTGAAATATTTAATTTCAAAGCTTGCAGTTTTTGATGTCATTTTCAATTTGCCTTGAAGGATTGGTTAATTAAGTCAGAATAATTCGAGGAAATAATTTTAAACGAAGTATAACAAAATATTATTATTGCTGTTGCGTGCGTACAGGTTCGTAAGAGACTGAACGCACAAGTCTGATGAAAAGTTAATAAAATTTGTTCTTATCACAAAAAATAAAACAAAATGCTGAAATTTTTCCTCACAGATAATCATACAGTATCACAATATCACACAGTAGTTATATTTTAAACTACTAAAACATTATATAGAACACAATTCAAAGCGCAGAGAAAGTTTACCCGATCCACCTCGAATTCGCTACAGTCAACAACAACAAATCAGTAAACAACTGAATCGAGATGTTTTTCTCCGGCTTTTATAAGCTTTTTTAATCAGTCATGAGAAGCTCCTTGTAATTTCTTGAAGTTTCTGGAAAGCAAAAGAGTAGAATTACAGTTCCAGCCAACACATAATTGCATTATTATAAATTACGAGATATATGTTTATTAAATGTGCGTGCTCTTGTGCTTTTACGCTTTCAGCGTAGCTTTCTCTTAAAACTCGTCACACGCTGCATTACACGGGGAAGTAAAACAATTTTAATTACAATTCTACCAAAAATAGCTAACTAAATACAAAATCCGTAACATTATTATTAGTTTTGATCACTTAATTTCAGCAACCGGTATAATTCTGCATCAGAGCAAAATGAAAGGCCTGTAATCCAGAAAATCGAGAATAACTTATTAAACAATTACATAGGTGTGAAGTACTTAGTATCACTAAGCAAGATGCTAAGAAAAGAGGTATTGCTTATTTTCATAAAACCGCAAACCGCTAAACAGCCTATTCCCTTCTTCTGAATTCTGATGCAATGTTTGTTATAAATCCAAAGAATTATATATGAGAAAACATTTAATGCTACATTTACTCGTGTGTTTCTCCCGCAAGCTTTTTAACTCAAGATTCTAAAATTTGTATTTTAAAAAATTTCGGAATCTTCGTAATATTTAAATATGATTTAATAACGTAATTTTTCCCTTCCTCAAAACTTTCAGAAAGTGAGTTCTAATATATTTCAAAATAGATTCCGAAACGGAGTGGTTCTCTCATCTTACTAACAAAGATAACTCATGAAAACTACCTGCGAAGGTCACATCGAACCTTCCCTTTTCCGTTCACTCAGAACAATAACATATTAAATACAATGCAACGTTTACACAAGACCTTTGCGAAGTACAAATGCCATAATTTGAGCCTCAATGCTAGGTTATCAAACCTTACAACGTCACGGAAGCTGGTATAAGGATTTTGTCTAAGTGTCCTAACGGTGATATTTATACCAACCTCGTAAAAGAACTGAGCGTTCACAGAGAAGCAAATATAAATTGACATTTGGTCAACGATTTCGCTAAGACCGCTGCATATTCACGCATGTACAATAAGATGCTTGACTGAAAAAGACGATAACAACAGTGACGACGGCAACGACTTGCAGTCTGTAGCAGATGACACAGATAACAATCTCAGCAACACTGAATGGTTTGAATCATAAAAAAATCATAAACTACAACCAGAATTTACTACCATATAGACATCTGGTTTTTTATGTATCAAACTTTGATAAAAGAAAGCAGAAAACAAGACAAAATGAAAAAAAATTGCATTAAATAAATAAATTAAAATTAAAATTAAAAAACAACAAAATTAAATTAAAATTA
>KK120046.1:142514-180689 GCA_000611955.2 Stegodyphus mimosarum | reverse complement strand
AATTCATGATATATTTAATTACAAACATTGAACATTTTTACAAAATTACATTACATATTTTTTCACTTTTTTAATATATAGAAGATATTTAACTTTTCTATGTTAGTCTAAATGCATATTCTTCTGATAGCCTATAAGGTATATAATCATCTAATATGCTATGAACAAAAAAAAAGCTTCAATATAAGTAGGATGACTGATTTGGGATCTAAATACGTAAATATAACTCTAAGAAATTTTTGCAATCATATGCCATCTTTCCTTTTAATACTGTAAAATAATCTGTACAACGTGTTTATGGTGAAACAAAATTTCCAACATTTATTTCACTCTCCTAAAACTAAATTTATAAATTTTTATAAGAAAAGTAACAAACCGGACAATTTGTTACCAAGCAAAATATCGTATTAATACAACACGATAAATTATGACATCGTTCATTTGTTCATTCTTATGCATACCAGATGGAAAATTGTAGTTCGGAGTGCTTAGCATAATTTCCTCTTTAAGTCACTGCAATTCCATTCCGCAGAATCTTTCAAGAAAGTTTAGAATTACTTAGGCAGAATTGTTTATCCTTTTCTCAAACTTCAAGATTCATTCGGCTGTAAACCCCAGGACCGAAGATATTGAATTCATTTTAAAACTGACTCAAAGACTTTGTGGCAAACCTTTCGCTGAAACAATTAAGCGCATAAAGAAGAGGCTGCCATTTTTAGTGAGTCGCATTATTATTACTTGAAATATAACTTCAAAATGGCATTTTCTCTCTCGCTAAGTTTGCTTAGCCGACCGCTTAAAACGTTTAGATTTACTTGGAAGCTGTTCCCATTCGAGCTGAAATAAATGTCGCCGGTGGGGAAAATTATTTTGCTGACTTCGGTAAATGCTTAGTAACGGTATTATTTGATACATTATCTGTGCTTTGTCAAACTTGCGGAAGATTTGCAATGCACGACAAATAATTGTGTATTCTTAAACAACAAATTTTCATGAGCAAGCATCAAATAATGCTTCACAATCGTTCCACAGTTTGGGTGTGGCATCCGGTTTCGGGGTCTACAAAATTATAACTGTGACTCACAGTGAAATGTTTAGCATTTATTGATTCCTCTTTCTTATATCCTTTCCTGAAGTCTGAAAATAATTATGCTGCAATCTGCGATGTTTTCCTGAATAGAAGTCATCAGTGTTGTAGCACAACGATCGGGAACGTCGACCGAAATCCTTCTCTACTTTCTTGGCATAAACCCCCGAATATCCATTGTTCCGGAAGAACATATCCAATTTTATTTTTTTCTTTTTGTTAAAAGACTTCCGTCTATTTTTACGATTTTGTTGGCTGCACCAGTTTTATTTCTTTTAAGAGACGTCAAGCCATTTGCAAATACCTCCCTCAAGTAGTTATTCCAATCTAATGTCCTATTATGGCTGATTTCTAACTGAAGTTTGCAAAATTCAAACGACGTCAATTTTTGACACCACAGATAGATAAAAGGAACGGCACTGAGGAAAGAAAAATGCGAGCCTTCAAATCATGTTTTGGTTCTCAATCCGTTTTTTTTCCACAGCAAGAACGTACGTAACAACGCCATAAAAGACGTTTCTTTGAGTCAAAAGTTAACTTCATCGAAAGATTTTATGAACAAAGTCAATGCTAAGAATTATTCCTTTGTCCTGATAGAAACTTGTGGCAACCTCTTCATCATTAGGTAATCTCCAAATTGTATATCCATCGTACTAGAAAAATGGCGAAATATGGCAAAACAATTAACGTGTGAAGATATTTCAAACAAAAACTGGAAATCTCAAGCCACGCTATTGGCGTGTTGTTGTAGCATCGTTTTCTTCTCACTTTTCTCTCTATTTTTAACTGACGCTGCTGTAACGGAATAATACCGTTTTCTTATTTATCAACATTTTCTATACATTTTATTTAATTAATGGAACACGTTAAAAATAATCGAAGTCTAAATAAATGTTGCATATTTTTCAAGTTTGGGAAAGGAAGAGGGGAATGAACTTCTATCAGTGGTAAAAAGTGTTGTATGTGGCAAAACGTTGAGAACCCCTGTTTTAAAGCTTTCATTACACTTAAAATACTTTTACTATTATGGGACTTTACCTTATTTTATACATTTTACCCTGCCCTTCCAAGGGCCTTCAAAGACGTCATACATTTGTCTCATACGACGTCAGTTCAAGGTTACCTGAAAAAAAAATCACAGATCACGGCACCAACTCGCGCATAAAATTCCTATCACTGTGAAATTCAGTGTCTAATTAAACATTTTTAACTAGTGTGGCCGACAAAACGAGTGTCTTATAAAAAATATAAAATCAGCTCTAGGTCAGCTATTTCGAGGATAAATAACCTAATGGAGCTTTGCAACAACTCTGTCTCTGAACTACAAATTCGTTTGAAGCTTAAATTCAGCTTAAGTTGCAGTCTGGTGATTTGCCGATGAAAGAAACAGAAGGCACGGAAAAAGAATTAATGTAAAAATAATGTATATATTAAAATAAACTCTACAATGCAATGTGTTTAAGAATTTTCCATAAAAATGAAACGTACGTTTCTAATCTTATCTTATTGAAAATGATTTTACATGCGACCGCATGAACATAAAAGGTGTGAGCACATGATTAAGCACATTCTATTAATTAAACCAAATTTCAAGAAAACTGCATAATACTTAAAACTAATAATAAATACTTAAATACTAAATAATAATAATAATTAAAACTAATAATAGTACTTTTTGCTGATTATAGGCAATTGTTACAATAATTTCAGTGGACTGTATTTTAAAAAACACTTTATTTACTTTCATTTAGAAAACACTCGCGGTACTTTTTAACTTTATTCTCTCAAACCGTTAGAATCTCAAACTCTAAAAATTAAAAAAGTCGTCTGCGATTTCCATGACAACTTGAATCGTTTTCTTTTTCTTGATCGCGCTGCTACAATAACGCTTATAATTAGGTACGAAACATTCCGCCCCACATTGCAATCTTTATATTCAATCATTAAATCATGCAGTTATTTCAAATGTAAATAGAAAATAAACACAATATAATAATAACATTAAATCACATATAAAACCAAAACACGAATATGAGATTACATATTAATAGGTAAAATGAGATTTTTTAAATGAGTAGTTTTTAAACTCCATATTGAATTTTTACAATTATTCTACATAATGCCCATTTTTGAGGCCATAGATTATCATCCTGAAAAACTCATTTATTTTCGCCTTATCTTTTTCTACCATCCATTTGGACCTCTATTGCAAATTATTAAGATATGTACACTCAAGTTTGTGAAAATTGCAACACCAAGAAGGAATCGTCATAATTGAATGCAATTTAATACACAGTTGAGTGGTAGTGGTACAAATAAATGATTAAATGTTCAAAGCAAACAAACAAGAACAAGAGATCAGAATCAGTATTTTGTGTGGCCACCACGCGCCGCAATAAGTGCTGCTACACGACGTGGCATGGAGTCAAACAAAGTTTGAATGTCTGACTGAGGAAGAGCATTCCATATCGTTTGTACGCGTACCCAAAGTTCGTCTGCAGACGCAACAGGACGAGGATCACGAGCAAGACGCCGACCAATGACATCCCACACATGTTCAATTGGCGACATATCCGGGGAACACGCAGGCCAAGGAAGAAGCTGTACCTGCTGCGCTGCAAAGAAGGATTTAACAATCCGAGCAGTATGAGGGCGGGCATTGTCCTGTTGAAATACAGCGCCTGGCAAGCTTTGAAGGAAGGGAACAGCTTCGGGCTGTAGAACTTCACGGATATACCGGTTGCTGTTCAGATTGCCCACAATTCGTAGCAATTGAGATCGTCTATGATATGCTATGGCGCCCCAGACCATAACTCCGGGTGTTCGTCCACTGTGGCGTTCGATAATGCACTCCGGAAGGTGGCGTTCACCGGCATAGCGTCTGACACGAATGCGGCCATCATGGTACCACAAATTAAAGCGGGATTCGTCAGAAAACACGACATGCTGCCAATCAGCACGCCAGTCTCTATGCTGATTGGCCCATTGTAGCCGCAGGCGGCGATGGTCGTGCGTTAGGGGGATCCTGTATAAAGGAGTCCGTGCGCGCAGTCCACACTGCAGCAGACGTCTACGAATTGATGAAGCACACAATGAAACACCTGTAGCTATTGACCACAGTGCTGCCAATTGTCTAGAGGAAGCTGTACGGTCCGTCCGCGCCATGCGGACCAGGTGTCTATCATCGCGAGCTGACGTCACATTTCGGGGTCCACTCCCGGATTTCCGAGTTGTCCGACACTCGTCCGTCCACTGCTTCCAAACGCGCATCACTGTGCTGCTGTTACGCTGCACACGAGAGGCTACTGCACGATACGACAATCCAGCTTCACGAAGGCCGATGATTCTCCCTCGTTCAAACTCTGTAAGTTGTTCAAATCTCGCTCTCTTTCGTCGACGAGGCATAAGTACAGATTGAGTTAACGTTTACCACTAGCAGATAACCACCGATAACCATACACGCCTCGCTACAGCCGTCTATTTATTCGGATCCATCAGCCGTTCAGAGGGCGCTGCTCAGCATACGCATGCGCTACGGATTTGCAATTCTAATCATTTGCATATCATGCGCTACTTTGCATTTCCTGAAAATTTCAGCTCACTCGCGTAAGTCCTTCATGGTGTTGCAATTTTCACAAACGTGAGTGTATATGCCATTTCTTCCAAAAAGCTTGAGTTATTTTTGTTAGTTTTTCCTAATTAGACAATCGCTTGTCTTTAATTAAATTTGGCTCTACAGCAGTATTTAAGTGTCTGCCAATTAGGAAATGGCCGGAAGTTAATACATAATACACATCAGTATTGGAAGACAAAGGTACAAGCGGTCTTGAATTTAGAATTCCTTCTATTTGGGTAATAACTCTTGAGAATTCTTCATAACTCAGCCAGGTATTGCCTAAAACTCTTTTAAAAGGATACTTAAGCCCCTTAGTTCCACTTTCGCAGAAGCCACCAAAGTTAGGTGCTCTCGTTGGAAGAAAGTTCCAGTCAGTTCCCTCAGTTGGCATGTAACTATCAAGGTCATTGTTTGGTTTTACAACTAAATTGTGTAATCTAGAAATTTCGTTATTTGATCCTATGAAATTTGTGGCATTGTCTAGAAACTATTTTGAACATTAATCTCTACAAGCCACAAATCTCTTTAAACACTATACGATGGTATCTGATGCTAAATCAGTGACAATTTCCAGGCGAACGGTTTTTATGACTAAGTATATAAAACTACACACATATATTTTATGATAAATTTCCTTCCCTTAGCACTTTTGTTTCATCTTGCAAGTTGTAGCTACTGTCAGATCCTGTTATTAATTCTGATCACTTGTTCTGTTATTAATTTAGATCACTTGTACAGCATCTTACCTCCACTACAGACAGACTACTAATTCTGATTGTAGTTCTTTTGCTTCATCCAAGGTGTCTGCACCACTCAGGACGTCATCCATATAGAAATCTCTAACGCTGGGCATGCTAAAGGAGACTTCTGGTGCTCATTTCTTGATGACTGAAGTAAACCTTTTCGCTACAAGAGTTTTACTTCAATCACCAAGAGATAAGACGCACTAACTATGCCATGGCTTACAGTTTAGAGCTCATAAGACTTAAGTCATTCTTTTACTCCCTTAATCCGAAGAATTCAAAGTAGTTTTGTTCAGGTCAATTAAAATCATCCTATACATTTTTCTAATGTCCGCCACAAACGCACAAATGTTTACGAAATCTTATCATTATTTTAAATAATCTCTGAAGCTTCGTTGAACTTTTACGAGGGTGATAGACGCCTAAATTCAGATTCTTTTTAAAAGCGATTCCATAGCGAATCTAATTTCTTAATATCTTTGGATTTCCCTAAAAGCATTGGATCATCTTTTAACGGCATTTTTACTCTACACCTCCCTGTACTATCTTTTTTAACATATTCCACAAAGTACGTTTCGCAAATTATTGCTTTTTTATTGTTGTGTACCTCAATCTGCACACTTTCCCAAAAGTTCTCCAAAGTTTTGCTTAGACCCGTGTTATCCTCAATGAAGCCACAATGTACACTGCAGGGGGAAAGAAAAAAAGCACAGCTCTATATCTCCCGTTCTCCTGGGCCTATTACAGTTCATCGCCACTTGCTTTAGTTGCATTTTCATTGTGCAGTGACTCCGAATTTCTTGGATAATGTAAAGAAACATGATGGCACTTGATTATTCCATTTCGCTTACACAAAGGACAAGAAATTTGTAATTTGCAAGTTTTAACCAAATGTTGGCCCAAGCAATTAAAACAGTAATTATTTTTCTGAATTACTTGTACTCTTTCAGAAACAGACAGCGTCATATGATTTCTACATTTATTTAAGGGATGGCTTTGGAAACAAGCAATACGCTTTAGAACTCTTGCTATCAGCTAAAATATCCTAGGTACATTTCTCTAATTAGAGAATTTTTAATTAGTATCTGTCAATGGTTTTCCCCGTGACACAAAAACAAATCTGCTCCTTTCTCTAGGGTTACGGAATCTAACCAGTTATCTGATTGTTTAAGGCTGGTATAGGACGCGGTTTCTTTATCTAACGTTTGGAACAATTTGTCTGATACAAATAATTGCATTAGTTTCTCAAAATCAGATACTTCTCTTGATTTTAAATAATAATTAAAGCTAGTTGTTAAACGCGATGCAAATTGCACATGAGTTTCATTTGAGTGCTTGGTAGATTTTCTGAATTGCTCTAAAAACAACTATGGTGTTGCCTCGAATTTTGTAATGCAGTTTTCTTTAATTTATCATAATCACTCATTATCACTAAAGTGAGATATTATGTTTGAAGCTTTCTGACATGGTAAATTCAAAAGAATCGCTTCCTTAAATCTCCTCTTAAATTTATCGGGTACGGTATTTGTTAGGAAGCATCTTTCCAGAGAGGCAAAAAAGAGACTCCACCCTTCTGGCCCCGACTCGGAATTACCATCGTCAAAAATTTTTATACACTTTATTAGCGATTCCAGAAAATCATTTTTCTCAATTTTATTTTCTGGATCGTCTTCGTTAGTTTTTGGAACTGACAACTCTAATTAAGCTTTCGCTCTATCTGATTTAATTTGTTCTAACCGTAATTCTAATTATTTATTTTTTTCGAGTGTCTCTAACTAAACTTTCCGGTCCTGAATTATCCCCTCTAAAAGATTAGACACAAATTCAAGTTCTTTGAATTTTATGATATTAATCACATCTGTAATCGTCATTCTGTCTGTTACTCCCTCTCCTAACTCTATAGCAGCAAGCTGCAAATCAACTTTTCTCGCGTTTTTAAACATTTTGAAAACAAAACTCAACATAACTAACTCTTACGTCAATAAAAAATAACACAAATTATCTTAAGAAGGTAAATTACCAGAAACGTTCATGCACCTACTTCATTACTGTTTGCTAACTTAGTAGAACACCTTCGAAACGGTTCACATTTTGGTACGCATCCTCGTAAAATATCACAAAAACGAAGGTTGAATTTTCACATCTCATAATTATCTATAGTGCGCTTAATAGCTCCTCCGGTCTCATATGACCAGATAATTTCAGTGGACTGTATTTTAAAGAACACTTTATTTACTTTCATTTACAAAACACTCATGACACTTTTTAACTCTTTTCTCTCAAACCGTTAGAATTCAACATCTGAAAATAAAAAGTCGTCTACGATTTCCATGGAAACTTAAATCGATTTCTTTATCTTCATCGCCCTACCACAATAGCACTTATAATTAAGTCTGGAACATTTCTTATAATGAACTTATAATTAGGTAAATATTTCTAATCTGATCTTATCGAAAATGATCTTACATGTGCCCGCGTGAACATAAAAGTTTTGAACACATCATGCTGACTATTAAAGAAACTAAATTTCAAGAATAAAATACAAAAAGAAAAAAAAATTTAAAGGTTTCAAATTTTAAATTACATCCAAAGGGGCGTTTTTTAACATTTTATGTGCTACCTTTATTTATTAAATATCATATGCTTTGTACTTAAACCATAAAATTCAGTCCAAGAGCAATATCGCAATAAAATTTTAAAATGAGCATATCTTTAGAATTTCCGATACGCAATCTCGCGTACTGGAGATAAAAAAATTTTTCTGTACAACGTTGCTATTGCTCGCTTTGAAATCCTTGTGTTTGTTAATAAAAAATTCGTTAAAGTTTTACAAAATATGAAGTCGATAATAAAACAAATTCCAAATCTCAAATTTGGTCTTCCAGATGCCCATATTCGCAAAAGGATTAAATTATTCAAAATTGGATGGTTCCAGGTACCGTTGTTTTTTCACAATGTGAAAAACGTACGTAAATTTATGCAGATTCTTCATTATTTAACTTCTTTAAATATAATGCGGGGCTATAATAATTGGTGGGAACAATTTAGAAAGTGATACAACGCTTATAGTGAATCAACGCAAAATGCCAAAACGAAATTAGTCCTTCTGGGCAAGTTGTCCCTTTGTACTAAAAACTGCGTAATACATATAAAACTAATAATAAATACTTTAATACTAAAACTAAAAAATACTAGTAATTAAAAATAAAAATAATACTTTAATACTAAAAGAAAAATAATAACTTTCAAAAAGAGAAATATACAAAAAATAATTTGTAAGCTTAAAATTGTTTATTGCGATAAAATAAACTGTTGAAGTATAAAATGCATCTAGATATGAATTCATCCAAAATACCTTATAAAATTTAATTTTCTCCTAAAATGGGAAAATGCCTTTAGGTTAGATTTAAAGAAGCCTATAGGTAACACAGATTCTCAACTCTGTATCTTATGTTTGAAATCAAAACTGAAGAACTTTTCTTTCCAGTTTCTAACAACATAAAATTATAGGAACTTCATGTATTTGCTGTTCGTATTTTGTATTGATTCATTAAAATATAATAAAATATTTTTAGGGAATTTATGGAACTGGTGAACTTTGCTCCAGGGTTCAAAGAACTTCTTAATAGTTCTCATGAAAAGTCTTTGTTTGCGCCAACTAACGAAGCAATTCGTCAGCTTCCACCTGAAGCTATAGGCACTATCAAGACAAACATCACTGCCATTACAAATGTAAGCTACCTTCAAATATTTTGAGTTGTTAAACGCCAAATTTAATTTAATTTTGTTGAAAAATTGCAGTTGACTGTTAGCGCAGAATTATTTTTGCATTATAGTATTACATTTCTTTACTCATAGAAGCTCTTTTTAATGGCAAACAATTCGAATTAAAAAAGAAAATGAATTGTGAATTATAAAAAATATTTCATTATGTGTTCATCAAATGTGTAAAATTTTAATATGTATCCGAAAGGTGCTATATATATTTGTATATACAGGGTGATTCGCTACCAAACCGACGAACTTAAAGAGTGTGTAGGGGGTACAGAGACGACTCGGAATCACATAGTAATCCCTAGTCGCGAGCTATGGTGCAAAGAAGCAGAGAAAATGAACAGAAACAGCAACACTTTAATGGGACAGGAAACATTTTATTGAAAGTTTGTACTACAACAGGTGTTCGAAGTTACAACCAGAAGTCATCTGGCAAGCCTGAGAGCGGCGCTGCATGGAATTCCTTACGTTCTGAATGATTCTTGGCATGTCACGTATCCTCCCGGCAGCATATAAGCAAAATGTACATTGCTAGGACAACGGGTTGGATTTGGCGAATGACAATCCAGAGAGGGTCAGCATTAACTCCACCCACATGAGTGATGTCACATTTCTGACGTTTGTTTACATTCTGTTGGAAGTGCGTTCGTTGAATGAACAACATTTTTACTTTGCAGTGTAAATTTGCTATAGTGATGCTATTTTTTTAAAGTATTATTTTCTTACTGTTCCAGAAGGAATATAAATTTATGTCTCAAACTTTACAAAATTTCGCTCTCTATGCGTGCGCTGGTATACACACATACATGTATTTTCAATGTATAATCATATGTGAATGATATGTATCAATATATATGTGTGTAAGCGTGTATGTATTATTATTTATATATACTTCTCCTTTTGGTTCATTTTTCAGGATGTCATATTTCTAGTGAATAATCTAGAAAGCGTTTTTCTCTTAATATTTCACATCTTCGCATTCAGATTTTTAAATAATGTGGATGAGTGTATTCATATTTAATATTCCTGCCCAACTTGATTTATCACCTAATAATTAATGGATTTATTTAATTTTGGGTAAAGTGGGATGTCAATTCCAGTAGTATATGATTTTTAATGGTAGAATAATTTGTCTAAAAAAGTGTTTGTTTGTTTTTTATTTTTTAATTCCTTTAAAAAATTATTTAATAATATTAAAAATAATTCTTAATCTATTACTCCATAGACATTCTTAAATATGTTAACGGAAAATTTTCATTCAATAGCTTTATAAATTTATTTTATGCAGTATTTTACTTTAATAAGAACTAGGTGTTGATAAACGAATTTCCATTGCTATCTTTATACATTTAGTTTAGAATTCAGTTTTCAATGCATGTAATTATTCTCCTTCCTGGCCCTCCACGCACAGCCCAACAGTGGCTGAGCTGTAAAGTCACTAGAACGTTCATAGTTCGATCTGAGTTTGATTCCAGATGGAGAGGCCGGCTGCATGAGCATTTACCTGGTTTTCCACATGCGTATCATGGACTTGAGGTAGTTTTTTTTCCTTAGAAAAATATTCTACGAAGATATCCCTCCCACATAGACAACTACATGCTTTCCATAATAAAATAAACCAAACCAAGCCTTCAAGCAAAACAGCTCCTCAATAGAACTGCTTCATATCTGTCAATCAGTGGCATTCATTAATGCAAAAAACTGCCATCATACACACTAAATCAAACTCTGAAGTTATTATTAATTATGCTTACAGAAACAAAGTACTTAATGCCAAATTGTGTTGATCAATTTTCATTTTTAGAAATATCTGAGTAGATTTCTGACCTTTAATAAATACAGTGAACCCTCTCTAACATGACCACCAGCAATTCTACATGATTTTAATTTCACGTAAAGCTTATCATCTCAAAGAGAAGATGTTTATTTACATAATTATGCAGTCATCAGAAAACTGGGTAACTATGATAACAAAATTATCCAGCCCTTCAAAAGACCCGGAACAATATTCTATAACAACAATTGGAAATAGAAAAAATTGTGCATGATGTAAATATTTGCTTATATTATTTTACAACGCCTGGTAAAGAATTATGAAATTTACGCGTTCTACGCTTGGTAATGCCAAAACGTGGACTTTATGCGTATCTCCTATTTTATTATTTCCTTTATTTACTCAAGATTTACTCAAGAATGTGTTTATTATTTTTATTTTATTAGTTATTTTATTTCTGGAAGAATTGTACTAACTTCGAATATACTGTGTATTGTAAATAGCTTTTTAATTCACGTGATCTGAAAACTTACTCATGATTGGTAGATGCATCCAATCATAGAAAAAATATCAACTAATTTTTCAGCATATTCTACATGCTCTACGCATCTTACTAAAATCAATTCTTATTCAACAATTGATCAACTGCAATAAATGCACCAAGAAAAATATGCCATGCTTATCATTTCAAAAATTGCCATACCTCATGCCCAACAACTTATACCGTGGCTCCTAGATGGCGTCACATTTGCTCAACTTCATCAAGGAAGCAAGAACTTTTTCATTTCTAAGTTGCACGAAGAATACCCAGTGGGGTTAATAATTGCTGAGTAAAGGCCGACAGGCCGAATACTCCCATTTACGATAATTCACTGCCGATTCACCGAGAAGATATTCAGTACCAAAATTTGTTTGTATATTGAGAAGTACACAGTCCAGTCACATTAATGTGACCACCACGAACTTTCCATGTCAGAGTTAAATAACCAATCACAGAAGGCAGGTGGCAGCACAGTGCAGTTGAGCGTATATAAAGGGTGTGTGAGGGCTTCGGAAAACATTTCAATCGTTGGCGTAATGCAGAAACGAAGCGATTTATCCGACTTCCAAAAGGGCATGATCATTGGCTTTCGGGCCAAGGGTGGAAGCATTTCCGAAACGGCTGAGTTTGTGAACTGTTCGCGTGCCGCCGTGGTAAAAGTGTACCGTGCATGGCAAAATGGGACTGTCCAAAATCAGCGACGTGGCAAATGTGGTGCACCACGGGCCATAGATGACAGAGGCGAACGACGGTTGCGGAGATGCGTTCGGGCAGATAGACGGGCTACCGTTGAGCAACTGACCACCAAAATGAACCAAGGGGCTACCAAAAGTGTCTCCCAAAGTACTATTCAGCGAACATTGCTGCGTCTGGGCCTCCGAAGCAGACGCCTGGTTCGTGCACCTATGCTGACTGCTGTTCATCGACGGCGAAGGCTAGAATTTGCACGCCAGTACAGCAGCTGGACGTCCACTGAGTGGCGACAGGTTGCGTTTTCGGATGAATCGCGTTTTATGCTCCATCGGACAGATGGACGTTGGCGTATAAGGCGTGAAACCTCTGAAAGGAACCACCCTGCAACCATTGCCGGAACGGTCCAAGCTGGAGGCGGGAGCATTATGGTCTGGGGAATGTTTTCCTGGCATTCTCTAGGTTCACTGATCATTGTGGAAGGCACAATGGATCAATACAAGTACGCATCTGTCCTTGCGGACCATGTTCACCCCTACATGCGCATTGTTTTTCCTCAGGATGATGGCATCTTCCAGCAGGACAATGCGAGGTGCCATACAGCTGCCAGTGTACGTGCGTGGTTCGAAGAGCACCAGGATGAGTTTACCGTCCTCCCCTGGCCAGCAAACTCACCTGACTTAAACCCAATCGAGCGTCTGTGGGACCATCTCGATCGAGTTGTTCGCGCCATGGATCCTCAACCGCGTAATCTAGCGCAGCTGGCCACGGCATTAGAGTCGGCATGGCTCAACATCTCAGAGAACACCTTCAGGGACCTATGTGACTCTCTTCCTGCACGTCTCGCAGCAGTCCGCTCTGCGAAAGGTGGTTATTCTGGCTTTTGACAGATGGTCACATTAATGTGACTGGACTGTGTAGTTAGTTTCAGAGGTGATCGCAAAGAAAAGGTTTGCTGTGTTATGATAATCTGTTTCTGCCTTTTTTTGCAGTGTATGGTTTATGTGATTATGGCAAAGCCTTGAGGGCTATCTGCCTAAGGAGATGGATGCCTTCGTGGAGGACTTTCTAAGGCAAATTGTCGCGAATACACGTTTCACATGGGGAAAACCCCTAAAATGCCCATGCAGCCAGTACGTTCATCGGATTCGAATCTCAGACCGAACTACCAGTGTCCAGCCACTTTACCGATCGCCGCTGGTGAGCCCATTTTTTGCAGGGAAGGAAGTGTTTTTTAAGTGTAGGAGAAATCAGTCTTAGCCCACGTTAAGATTTGATATATGAAATAAATAATGTTGAAGCTGAAATTAAAATTATATAAATTTCAATGCCATCCATGTAATCTGAATCTCAAATTTAGTTTCCTGCAATGTGATTTTTTTGGAATGTAAAGCTCACGCTCTGGTATATTAGTATATATATATATAAATTTTAAATGTATCATGAAGTCCCATATTTGACTATAATACTGGAAAACGTTACATATGAGAAAATAAACGTATATTTTCTTATAATATTATGGAATATTTATTCCTGATTTGAGGGAATATGAAGTTATACTGAAAAAATGTATGATGCTCAAAATTTTGACATAAGATCTTTTCCTCAAATAAGAAAAGCTCTGGAGAACATAGATGCTAATTAGAAATGGGTGCTAAATGCGAGGCCATTGGCATCCACATAAATACAATGTATTAATTTTAATGTTGTTTTAGGTTCTTACGTATTATCCCGTTGACCGGCCAAGTAGCATGATTTAGTGCTAATTATATATGACTGTGCTCTATATTAATTCCATAGAAATGATTCGCACTTGGTAACTATTGCCGAAATTTCCACAAACGATCGATATAATAATACATAAGTGCCCTATTTCATAGTGACATGAATAAAAACTAAATTTTTTATCACATACCGTCTACTAAAAAAATTTTCTTTTGGCCCTTGATTGGGTTTGGTTTATTTAATTATGGCAAAGCACTCGAGTGCTATCTGCTTAACCGGAGGTATGCTTTCGTGGAGGATTTTCAAAGGGAAACTAGCTCTTATACACATTACACTGTAGGAAACCATGAAAGTGCCCATGCGGCCGGCGCATTCGGCAAGATTTGAACCCCGGACTAAACTGCCAGTGTTCATCGACTTTACCGCTCGGGTGCTGTGGTCTGACCTCGGTCCTATTAAACTGAAATTCATGTATATTTATAAAGCGCCGATCAGAACAATGCACACACTTTAACTAAGAAAATTCTTGTGCATTAGTATTGAACTTAATTATAAGTTAATCAAATCATACATATGAGAGGTTAGGCTAGGTGTAATACAATCTTCTTGTACATGCACCTGTACAGTTACTTAGATTGCTCAAAGTGTTACAGCGGTATCCTTTAGCAGTTAGACACATAGAACAATATTGAGCAGTTATTTGAACAAAGTTAGTCGATGTGTCGGAGGGGACTGCTGCGCATTCTGCCATAATGTGTTGACGAAGGACCACTAGCTTAACCGATTTCCTGTACTACAGAACATCTCTCAAAGTCCACCAACTCCATTTGGGTTCACTGTCATGTGTCACTTATATGTGAGATTACCGACTTGTTAAGGGAATACCATACTACAGATAATTCAACTTAAAACCAATATATAGATATCATCTGTTAAAGTTTGTATGTATTTTTCTGACAGATCTTGTATGTAAAGTTCTACTTTTTATTAGTCCCACCTATTAATCAACTTAACGGTATTGCTGTACAGAATTTATATGAAACTGAACTGATAAATTTTCACATCTGTCCCTTTCTGTTTTCTTTTCATATATATTTTTTAGTAGTTTTATTTTTGATGTTGCTTTACATGTCAGTTTAAATATATGAAAGCAGAGAACAAAAGAAATTCACATTGAAACTAAATTTAAAATTAGTCTGAAGATTAATAATGATGTAAAATAAATGGTGTAAATAGTCGCTAATTTATCAAAATTGCATAAGAGGACATATAATTAGTTAGTATATTCAGATTTTAATTACAAGAAAAATTTTATATTCGTAACAGTAAAAATGTCTATAGAAAAGCACATATTACAATGTTATTATTTTATTTCTTGCAACCACATCAGTAGAGCTAGACAAATTTTTAAAATGTGCCCAACTCTGGCAACCATGCTCATAACAATCCTTTAATAGGGCAATGTCGCTATTTTCGTGCTTTATACGTACGCGAAAATATGTACTTAATGTAAGTTTCAGTACTTATTTAAGTTCCAACAATTTTTATAAACAAATTGTAATATTTTTTGCCTTAATTATAAAATATGCACTTTGGAATTTGCCAACAATGGGAAAAACTACGGCCAAAATTCTACAGGAGTACAAAATTTTGCCATAAAATTTCTAAAGAAAACAACAAGGAAATGCATTTGGTAGCTAGCCGATGCTGCTGAGGTTTGAGATAACGAGTTTATTTTTTTAATATATTATGTAATCCTTAATTAGTAATTAAAATTTATATATTAAATTGCTAAAGTATGTTTTCTTTTCATGATTTGATAATGTTAGTCAACTTATGATAAATATCAATGATTTGGGTATCTGTTTAAGAAAAGTTGCGAAACCATCAACTTGCACCCAATGAGTAACCTTTACCTTTTCATGTGTTAAATCCAAATTGAGCCAAGGTGGTTGTATTAATACACCATTAATTTTACGGTTGTGTTAATAAGTATCATTAATTTTACGGGCAGTAACCTGTATTCTTTTATGTACTGTAATATTTAGTTTGTGCTGAAATTATGTAGTGACAATAATTTAAGATAGAAAATTTTCAATGTTACAAGTTAACATTTTGTTTAATTTTTTTTTACGTGGTGAAAAGCAGCACGTTAAAAATTTTAAAATGAATATTTTGGAGTTCTTAAATTTTGCAATAGTACTAAACATTATTTTTTAATGACTTGATGACCATTCCAGAAATAATAGTTTAATTCTGTATACGGGGGGGAAAATCATTTCTGACTGGCATAAAAATCAGAATTTTGAAACAGTAGTAGAAAATCATTAAAATTACTTATTTTTAAAACTCTAATGTAACAAAAACAGGTTAGGATGAAATATCTGAGAAATAGATAACTTGTGCTATTATTAAATTCATAGTTATGATCATTCTTATGTAAATAAATGTTACATGATATCTTAGACCTCTGTTTTTTAAACTCTATCTATTAATCTGAGAATTAGATTATTTCCTTATAGTAAATAAATAAGTTTTAATAAATGTATTATAGACGTCAATAATAGACGTCAATATGTTTGTTTTCTGTAACATGTATTTTGAACATTTTAATTAAATAATTTTTCCCCTTCAGTTTTTCATCAATAATGTGTGTATATATGTTACTTATTATGAAGAGAAATTAACATTTAAAGAATGAATTATACACTGAAGTATTTTGTAAAAGAAGATATTGGAAAAGAAAATTATTGCAATTCATCGAAGTATAAAAATAAATAAAACGTGATAATTAGTGAGGTATTGTTCTTATTTGTTAAGAGTGGATATTAAATTATGGATAATATAATGGACTTCTAAATGTGAAGCATTTATATGAACAATAATATTAATTACAAACATTCCGATCTTGATTTCAGTAATTAATATAAATGCAAAGCATTATTGACAGCTTAGTTCAATCATATTAAATGGTTATAGAGTGATATTAAGTCCAATGTATTTATTACAAGATAATGATACATAGTCTGGATTTTAATTTAAAACACTTTTCACATATCCTTAAATGACCTAATTTTAACCGATATTCTTCTGTTTTCGGGACAGGATTCAGAGATGTATGTATGTATCCACACGTGGTTTTGGTTTCAGTTCGGTTTAGTATGGCGAAGTACACTAGGGCTATCTGCCTAGTGTTCAAAGATTTTACCGCTCGGCCACCGGAGGGCCTATGTACATATGTATATGTGTGTGTACACACATATACATGAATACATACATATATTTCTGAATTCTATAACAGAATAGCACCTTTTAACCATATATCTTACAGTTTCGATTAATTATATATACTGTCATCAATAATACGTATTATTATCATTAATTTCTTACTAACAATTCAATTTCAATTGCTATCAGTTGGTTTAAGACTCATACAGATCTTATATATATAAATAAGTTGTTTCAATAAGATCACAGTGTAAGTAACATAGCATATTTACAATAGTTATTATTTACACCTACGTATAATGTATAAAATCAGGCAGTAAATTGTAAAAAAATACTTTTAATGAATATGGAAATAAATGAATAGTAATCTACATGCCATCAGAGTTTTTAAATGCACAAACTTCACAGTTAAACATGTGAAAAATTAGAAAATCGATATCAAATGCTTCTTCTCAAAAATAACGTCGGTTCAAAACATATTTTATCGAGTCCAATCATCAATGGATCTCCAGTTAATCAGTCTTTAATATGTCAAAATATAAAATTTGAAATAAGTTAATTTTTTTAATTCATTTAGTTTTGGCTTATGTAAATATTGTATTTGACTCGATGTAAAGGACTATAAATATACATTCAAGCAAATCACTTGAGGGTATGGTTTCCTGGAAATAAAAATACTCACTTAATTCAGCGAATAAAAACGCTTTTTTAAGATTGATTCATTGCAGCACCTACTCCAACGCAATTGTAATTGAAAATTAATTTAAATTCTTATCTTTAAAAATTAAGGCACTTAATTAATTCCTTGTAATTCCTTATTCTCCTATATATTATCAATGCCTTATCGTATGCTTTGCCACCTACGATCATTTTTCGCCTTCGGGCGCAGTGCATTTGCACTCCTAACGTTTAAAAAAAATTTTTTAAAGCTATCGCCTTAGGCCTCAAATTAACTACTGGGCAATACTCTATGTAGTAGACACCAGATTTTTAAATTTACGATTTGGATTGGAAATAAAAGTATACTTACAGGATTCAGTTCATCGTTATACCTTAGAATAGGTAATGATACTTCATTGTAGGCATTTTCGATAGTCTTGAAATATCATAACTGGTAAATGGTATTAAGTTATGTTCAGCATCATTTAGCATTTGCAGTTTTATAGCTAAATTAGTTTTCAGTAAGTCTATAACACTAGGCATTAAACAGTTATTAAGTATTATTATCTTTGCATTTCACCAAAACAATTACCTTCATTTCTAAGAATGCATACTGAACAATGAAAATTGCAGATATCATATATGCTTTACCAGAACCATAATGTCAGTTAATAGTGATTCTTCATAGATATGCATATCCAGTAGTCTTAAAATATCAGAGCTGGTAGCCTATCTTAAATACTTTCAGTTCTTACTAAATAATATTTGCATCATTTAATATCAGTAGTTTCACAACTGAATTATGTTTCAATATGTTCATTACTGCAGATACACTTTTTCATCTTTATACTCTTTACGTTTTAACACTAAAATGAAGTTTATTTATAAGAAAGCATATTAAACCCAGAAAAGAAATCAAATCACAGTTAATAATGCTTTAAATATTCACATAGATATTTATGAAATGCATTATAAGGATTTTCTGACACACACTAAGTTAATTCATTGCAATGGCGACTGGTGGTTTTTTGATTCAGAATATTTAATGCATTAATTACCGTCACAAAATAGCATTTTTAACGAAGAAAAGGTAATTTTACTTGGTATATTTTATGTATTAGACGAATCACTTAAAAGTTTCTGATTATTAATATGTATAAAGATGCATGTAAAATGGGGTTTACAATCATTTGTAAACCCCATTTTACATGCATCTTCCAGCCAGTAACTTCCGTCTGACTAGATCTAATTTGCATTGAAGCAGTAGAGTGATCCTTAGTATTCCAAAACGGAACAGCTTGAGTATAGGACCCCATTGGCGATTTTTTGACTTGGCGACCGAAAAATGTCGCCAAGCCATGGAAAAGCAGTTAAAATTGAAAACACAAGTTAGCATGTTTTAACCAGAAAAATTTTAGAATATATGTTTAAACAGCAAATTTGAAGGTGCATAAGTAAGTGGCGGCATATTTTAAATAGTAATATTGAAAATTCAAGTTTAGTCTTAAAAAAGCAATTAAAATTGAAAATAGAAGTTAGAATGCACATTTTAACAAGAAAAATTTTAAACACAAGTTTAGAATATATATTTAAATAGTAAAACTGAAAATAAATAAGTGGAGGCATATTTTTAGCAGTCATACGGAAAATACAAATTTTAAGTCGTAAAATTGAAAATAGGAGTTCAGAATACATGTTTAAATTAAAAACATGAAAATAGTAGTTAAGAATGCATGTTTAAATTAAAAAGAAAGAAACGTTTGAAAATACACAAGTACATGGAGGCATATTTTAAGCAGTAATATTGAAAATGCAAGTTTTAAGTTGTAACACTGAAAACAGAAGTTCAGAATACATGTTTACATTAAAAAAAAGTAAAGAATTGCTGGAAATTTAGTAAAGTTTACAAAATCATGGTAAATTTACAAAGAAATCCTATACTCTGCCCAGATTATGTCTCTTACAATTTCTTGAAATTTGTTAACTACATCAATAGTTTGCTCCTTGCAAGATTTAATGAAAATACAGACAGGGTTGCCGAAATGGAGTATTCTAGAATTCGCTGGGTTACCAGAAAAATACCGTCCGAAAAGTGCGCCAAGCTGAAAATCACCAATGGGATCCTATACTCAAGCTGTACCTCCAAAACAAACATTAAATAGTTATATACAGATATATAAGCATATATATAAACACTTTCATTCCGAAAAACAAAATGTACATTCAAAGAACGCACTTTGTGACGCCGAACAGCAGAATGTAAACAAACGTCAGAAATCTGACATCATTCAAGTGGGCGGAGTTAATGCTGACCCTCATCTGGATTGCCATTGGCCAAATTCAAGCCGTTGACCTAGCAGTGTACATTTTGCTTATATGCCTCCCGGCAGCAACAGATATTCGAGCGACGGGGCCTTCAACTGAAGGAACAGGCGTCTTGTACCTGTGATTTGGCAGGTCAGTGAAACGGGCCCCCACGATCTATCCACCGCTGTCCAAAGGTTTCCACCGCCGTCAAGGTATCGGCGGACGTAAAAAGTGTAATGTGGATGATCCCCGTCATGCTGGTACCACATGGAGTAGCTGAGCGACAGAGGAACATGTGCTGCGTCAAGAAGTTCGGGCAGGACTTGTTGCAAGAAGATCAGATATGCCCTACCGTCCAAAGAACTGGGCAGAAGGTACGGTCCAATGAGGTAGTCTCCAAGAATGCCGGCCCAAACATTGATCCAGGTATGCTTTTGAACTCTACGTGGTTGCGTAGGATGAGGCTTTTCGAAAGCCCACACATGGACGTTATGCTGATTGAAGGCTCCGTCACGGGTGAAGTATGCTTTGTTCGTAAAAAATTCGGGCGCAGCAAATGAGCTGTCTGTAGCACTCTATTGCAGGAACCATGTAGCAAATGACCTTCGGAGTGCGTAATCCTCAAGTTCCAATACTTGCACGTGATGAAGATGGTATGCGCTGATTTGCGAGTATCCTCCAAACAATGGATTGAGGTAAACTCACTTGTTGGGGTACCGTTTGAGTACTCCTACTTGGATTGTCTTCTGCCTGATGTAAGAACGCCTCCTCATTGCTGGGTGTCCTTGTCGTTCGCTGTCGATTCATTGCAGTTTTCGTTTAAAAACAACCACCTTTTCTTCACACTTTCAAAGGTCGTGTAATGTGAAGCATGCCTGTTTGTGCAACGTTCCTGGTACAACCGCTGAGAGGCGTGTCCGTCATAATCCGTAGCGCCATACATTATCAGCATGTCACCAGTTCATCGTTTGAATACCCGTTCATCCTACTACCTAGGCCTAGGAAAATGGATCGCAAATGATGACTTCCAGTAGGACGGTTGTTCAAGCTACCTTCCGTTCAGCGCCATCTACTGCAAAACTGCCGAGAGGAATCTTCCAGAACTTAAGAAATTATATCCGGCGCCGCTGTCAGGCCTGCCCGAAGACTTCTGGTCGTAATTTCGAACATCTGTTGTAGTACAACCTTTCAATAAAATGTTTTCTGTCCCATTAATGTGTTACTGTTTCTGTTCATTTTCTTCGCTCCTTTGCACCATAGCTCTCAACTACGACATTTGTGACCCTGCATTTCTACGTGATTCCGAATCGTCTCCGTACCTGCAACCCATACATCCTGCAAGTTTGTTGATCTGGTAGAGAATCGCCCATATAATAAAGTATAGTTAATATATATATAATAAGTTATATAAGCAAAAATGTGCGGCTGATTGATTTTATTTAATTTTTCTCAGTATTATGAATCCTTCTTTGGTACTTGTTTCAATAAAAGAGTGTTTTTAACAGAGTTATTATTGAACTGCATAAATACTGTAATCGGTTTGATTAGTGGTTTTTATTCATTGTTCGTAAAGGTAATTCATGTTATTATTTTTAGCTTAAAATCTGCCGTAATGAGTGTTACATCACTTTTGGGCATACGTGAAACTTCTCTCTTTCCAAAATAAGTGCAAAAGAAGGCAGATTTTCCTAATTATTAATTTTGGACTGTATTATAAAAATATAATTGTGAAAAGAAATGGTGTTCTTTACAAGTTAAAGACTTAATTCATAATCGTGAACATGTAGAATAATGATTAAACTTTAAGAGTTGGAGACAATATACAATACAGACCAATTCGTCTCTGTTGATAGAAATCTTCTGATAGCTTGTAGACGAGGAAAATACGTCGATGTCTAATGATTGTCTTGATCTAATGTCAACAAGTGTAGAATTATGAGAAAATTAAAAACAACCAAAAAAATTATGAAAGCTTTCAGATTTTATATTACACACAAAGTGGGCGTTTTTGTAACGTTTTATGTGATACCTTTATGAAAAATGTAAGGTTTACAAAATATGAAAGAGATAATAAAACAAATCAGAAATTCAAAATTCGGGCTTCCAGGTTCCCATGTTTGGGTGGAGGATTACATAATTCAAATTTTGATGGCTCTAGGTACGTCGTCTTTTCACAATGAGAGACACATATATACATTTATGCAGAGTCTTCATTATTTAGTTTCTTTAAATATAATACAGAAAGATAATATTTCATGGTAACAGTTTGAAAATTGATTCAGATTCTCATGGTGATTCAACGCAAAATGTCGTTTTGAGACTTATAGCTCTTCTGGGCCAACGCTCCTTTGGCCTAATAAAATGGCTGAAGAATTTCTGCTGGAATTGGAAGACCACGTTTGGTGCTGGAATTGGAAGACCACGTTTGGTAAAGAATTGCACTCAAGACCAAAAATATCATACCGGACCATATTCAAACCTTTAACCTGATCTCCACAAACTGTTTAAAGAGTATTTGATTTGACTCAGCAAGAAAAGAGGGTCGCGATCGTTAGATGAGGTTGTTATTGATCGTGATCGGAGAAGACAAAAAATCAACACCTTTCACTCGCAGATGATGATGAATTTTTTTTTTCAGTTAAGTAGCAGTTTAATCTAACATGAATCTCTTGCTATTTATAAAGACATCTTTTACTATAGATATAACTGACCGCTTCAAAGGAAGTATAGTTTTATATATAAATTGAGTTATTGATAAATGCACAGAGTTGAAGGTGTTGGAAAGACCATAATTCTATTTCATTATTGAAAATGATATAAAGCAGCTGGAAATTCACTCTACAATGATTATACCTGTTCTCATGATCGTCTGTTTGTAGCATTCATTATTTTAACTAACCGAGTTATTTTAGTTTGAACTTTCCTATCGATATCTCGAAGTTTCAGTTGCTTCCCGAATTTAGCTCGAGCGAGATATTTATGTAAATCCCATATATCTGATAGCAGTTTAAAAGGCAGGAGTTAATGAGAAAAAGAGAGTCTTGGATTTATCGCCGTAAGGTTGTGCGCGCAAATAATTCCTCTGTCTAGTTTAAGTTCGCCTTCATAGGCAATTGCATTTACTAGTTTTTACTCATGAAATTCGCATCATTGCATTTCACTGAGAGTTAGGCTTCCCTCGCCGTCTTACTTAAAGTTAAACGTAGGTAATTGAATTGTTAACCCGCTTTATTTTACATTATTTTAGTTCAGCCCAAGTAGTGGCTTACTCTCAAGTTGGAGAGTTGTAATTATTTGAATTAAAGGGTCCTTTAAACCCTCCTTCTGACTTGTAGTTCTTCAACACTAAAGGACATAGCCTAGATTTGCTCACTGTCCTCTACATAGGGTTTCACAGTGAATGTTTAGCAAGAAGATTAAGAGATTACAGTTGAAACCTTATATGTTAATGATCCATTCTAAAGCGAAACTAGCCTTTTACTTCTCGATGTAACTTTCATAGAACATGCATGAGGTAGTCTTTATATGCACATTTTTGAGGAATTATTCCTCAACGATTTCCAAAACGGGTTGGACTTAGAGCATTAAATCAGGAATGCAAATATCTTCCTCCTGAGCTTCTAGCTTCCTGCTAATCTGGCCATTGATGCAGTTCATAACAGTGAGGCAACATGTAACGCAGTAAAATTTTCTCCGAAATTCTATTGCCTACTTTTTGCTCGTTTTGCTTTCTTAAGCCACATGAGTGAACATGGTATGTTTAATCCTGTATCATTTTTTATTGAAAACGAAACGGTATGCTTCTTTAGGCGTACCTGTTTCTGTGAAGTTTATCCTTACTTCATATTAAGTATTTAAATACAATCTATCTCATAAAATGTCTCCTGTGAAAATATGGTCCTTAAAAGTATAGTTCTGAGCAGTCAAGAAACTTAATTAAAGCTTGTAAAAGAACGCTACAGAAATTCCAGAAGTTAAGGAGGAATGGTCAAAGGCCTAAATGGTACAATGATAGGTTCGATATTTTAGATCGAAAATATCTATATTCAACTAATGGTCAGATTTTATCCTTCCAATGTTGCCTATTTAATGCTTTTTCAGAGTTATTAAAGGAAAGAAGATTTTAACAAATTACCATCTTCGAGTGACTAGTTGTTTGTCAATTTTTTTCAAAAAGGATAAATGACGTTTCTTCGTAAAAGGTTTTTCATTTTAAATAAATCATTTTTCTGAACGTTCTATCCTTGCATAAACTAACTTCAGCAAGAACATTAGTCTAAACTATTTTAAGTAGTATGTTTGCCTTTATTAAACTTGCTTGTTTAAGAACACTATACAAAATAATTCAATAATATTTACTTTTTCAGATATTAATAAAGTGTAATGTTTTACTTTCAAATACTACGTAATTGTTGAAACTTGTCCAGTAAAAAGAATATGAATTACTTATTGCATATCTTTTTCTCCCACCATATATATTTTTACAAATTTTGGACATATACGGCCATATTTGGACATATTTTGGACATACTTGCCACATTTTGGTCCGACCCCCGTAACGAGTATTGATTAAATGTAATTGGGCTGTATATTAGCTGTATCCGATCTGGCCCCCCTTTTGCCTTCCAGTAGTTTCGAGGAGCAGAAGGTACTAGAAAGGTTTCGGCGGCCGAGTGACAACTATGCAAGGCCGGAGAGCATCTCTCCTTAGTTCAGCATGAATTTGGAGTAATCTCCGGGTAGTGGCTTTTCACTGCTTTGTGTTTGAGTTCTCAGTAGTTTGAAGTTTAACTACTCATAATATGGATTCTGTGGTATTGTGAACACCCATGTGAACGTTTCTGTGGAAAGTTTCAGATCTCTGAAGTATTTCTTTTGATAAAAATTATTGAAAATTAAACTTGAAAAAAAATCTCCGATGATCATTGGAGCTGTGTGCGTTTAATCCATTACGAACCCATAAACATGCAAAAATATATATATTGTTATCAGGACTTAGTGTTCTGTGCATCCGTTTTGGAAGCATTGTAAATTCTGTAAAGGGTTCTTATCCTTACGTTCTAAGTCCTGAACTGGAACAGGGAGCGGAAGGTACGCTATGTTCTGATGTAACTGCTGGGCTGGAGAATAACTGCACGTGAAGGGATTTGAAATCCTCTTTTATTCAATCACTATTAAATACAAACCTCCCAATTCGGGAGAGATACAGAACGTAACAGACCACACTTTGGTCGAACTTAACAATCAAATAAATTTAAATAAATTAAAATAGAACTTAAATTAAACTTTGCTTCGCAGAGCAATTCGCGGAAGTTGGCCTCTACCTAAAAGGGTGCGTAGCAAGGTATACTAAATACTACCGCACTTTAATTTATTTTACAATGCAATCACGTAGTAAGCACTATGGCTTATAAATTTAAACTGCTAGCTGGTCAGGCGAAAATTGAGCAGCGTGACCGTGATCTGAGGCAAAGCTCTCACACACCGAGAGGTTTCTACCTCTGGCTTAAATAGTGCTTGGCTGAACTTCAAAAATTAGCATAAGCTAAAAACGCGCGCTTCTTCTGACAGGAAGTTGAAGCAGAGAGGAGATAGAAAAGATTTAAATTAAAATAAACTTGGTTAGTTTAACTAAAACCTTACATTGTTACGGATTTTATATTTATTTAGCTATTTTTAGTAGAATTGTAATTTAAATTGCTTTATTTCCCCGTGCAATGCAGCACGAGACTTATTTGAAGAGAAAGCGCTACGCCGGAAAAGTAAAAATACAAGAGCGCGTAAATAGATATCTCGTAAAATTGTACTGTTTAACTATCCAGAAAAATCGAGAAAATAGATTTTACGAGAATATTCTCGTGCTTGATTAAAAAACTTATAGAAGCCGGATTAAAACATCTCAGCTCAGTTGTAGTTGTTTTTAGCGAACTGTTGTTGTTTACTTAGCGCTGTTATTGATTTTAGCGAATTCGCTTCTCTGTTTTTAATTGAAGTTCTATTTAAAATTTTGCATTAGTTGACAATATAACTAGTGTGAGATATTGTGATGTTGTACGAATATTTCTGGGGAAATATTTCTGCATTTTGTTTTATTTCGTGTAAAAAAGAATAAATTTTATTAACTTTTTATCGAATTGTGCATTCAATCCATTACGAACTCGTACGCTCGCAGCAGTATGTATGTAATAATTTAATGCATAAGGGGATGGATAATTTGATGCGCTGCAGCTTGGACTCTACAGAGTTTGAAGTATCGCAATCTTTAATTTGACGCATATCAAATCTTCCTTTCGCAAACAAGATATTTTTTAATCATAGTTGAATACAATAATTTCCCTGTACAGGGGTTTTAAAGTGCGACTCCATCTTTTGCAAGTAAGCAGCAGCGTGAATGAGGAGCGTCTTTCCAGAAGGAAAGCGTAAGCGGAAAGAGAACGCTGCAATTCAGAGGAAGAAGGGAGGGATTCAAAAATTTTCAGTTCGAGTCTAAAAAAGTTTTAGTTTGCGATTATTTTGATTGGGCAAGAAGTATCTGCATTAAACGTTACGTTACATGGAAAGATCTCGAATTTGGGAGAACAGATGAATTTAGGGAGAGAGTATAAAATCTAAAATCATTAATTTTGAGGTCGCCAATTATTCTTAAAGCAGTCGTCGTATTTTGTTATATCTTACATGTATACTATAAATGCAAAGTAAAAAGCAGCTCAAAACCTAATCCAGTTGCGAACTGAAAGCAGCAACGGGTGGTGGTAATAAAGAAAATTAATTAAATAATATGTTTAAAATATTCATCCCATATTCAATCTCCCGTTCAAAAAACAGAAACCAGAAGCATAGTATCAAAATGCAAAAAAAGGACAAAATATGCCAAAACCAAAAAGGCAAAAAAGAAATTCACGTTTTTCGCCGCATCATCATCATCAGAGGTTTGGTGCAACGGAAGAAGTATATAAATCAGCTTGTTTCTGAACAAACAAAGAGACAAATTAAAGTTTAATACTTAAAATAATCTCAGTAGAATGTAGAAGTAATTTATAGAATCTTGTAGCATGTAGAAATAATTCGTAGAATGTAGAAATAATTTGTTTTGCTCTAGAATAATTGTGTTGATGTTGAATTTATTGAATCCTGTAGAATGTAGAAATAATTTGTCTCGCTATATCTACTCGGGTATGAAAATCAGAGTGTGAGAAAATCATAATGAATGCGAACTGAAGATATAATAAAAAGTTAAAAAGTGAGGCTGAGAAGTAGATGCTAAACCTTTCTCTAGCTGCAAGCCTTTTCACATTTTTATGAGAGAACAAAAGACTCCTTGGATTGAATATGACTAAAATGTTTAAAGACTGGCTTAGTTTTGTTCAGCTTAACCTGCATAAACAAAACGTTAACTTACTGGCAAAGCAGCTTAATAGTAGCTTTGAAAGTGATGATATTGATGTTGCCCAATGTTTTAATGGTAAACTTCTTGATTTTCCAAGTTCTTATAGACTTTTCTTTGACAGAAAATCTAATGATATCAAGTCTGCGGTTATTATACGAAATTGTGCGATTATCGCCTTTTCTGATTTTCAGAATTGCGATTTATAATCCTGCCATTATTAACATTTCTTTTAAAAGATGGGAATTCACTCTTTTATCTTACTATTTTCAGCCTTCTCTTCATATTAATGCTGATCTCTGTAAAATAGACCATATTTTTTCAAATAAAGTCATAAAGCGCCTTGTTTGTATGGATGCTAATAGTAAATCCGATGTTTGGTTTAGCCTTGCGGATGGCTCCAGAGGTATTAAATTGAGCGAATTCATCAGTATGTGTCAGCTTTTCGTATTCATTGAGGACTATGAACTTACTTTTTGCGCGACTCAGTTAAGCAGTTATATTGATGTGACTGTTGTTAAACAGGGCCTTTTACAACGTGCTGGAAAATAATATATAAATAATATATTTCTGATTATGATTCGATATCTGACCGCAGAATGATTTCGTTTGAAGTGAAAATTCCCAGTAGAACTATTCTTATAATGATTCTGTAAAACTAATTTCTGTAATACGAAAAGAGCAAATTGGAGTTATTTTCACAATCTTTGTGCTAAATGCAGCCATGTATATTTAAGAATCCATTAAACATTTTACTCGACCTGATTGCAGAAAAGTCTGTTCCTTTGAAAAATGTGTGGTTTTCATTACGTTCTCTTGCGGTCAGCTGAAATATCTTGCATGTAAAAGCAATTAAATGGTGTTAGAAAACGGTATCAGAGGACAAGAAATTCACTTTTGAGAGAAGTTTATTTTTTTGTTCAAATGGCGGGCCCTCAGCCGACTTCAGCTTGGCCACTACTAAGGCCAGAAGTGATGGTCACTTTATTCTGGAGGCACCTAATATGTGGGCCACCTTTGCCTCCTATGAAGGAATGGACAATTACAGCCATGCCTTCTCCGGGATTCGAGCCCAGGCCCTTTAGTATCGTAGCCGGCTCCCCTAACCACTATACCGTCTGGGCGGCTAGAGGAATTTATAAAAACAAGTATCTTCAAATTAGGCTAAGTATAATTTTTAATTTGATTAGAGCAAATTAAAGTCCTGGAAAGGTTTCTTTCGAATATAACTGTGTAGAATTCTTAGGGGAGAAGAGATAATGCTTGTGGAGTTAAGATCAGTTTTGTTAGAAAACTTGAAATTTCAGAAATTGAAATTTCTCATCGTCGCTTTACTTCGCCTTTTAAGGATAGAATTGGCTCTATCATACAGAAGTCGTTTCCTCGTGATTCTCTCGTACATGATACTCATTTCCATCGATCTATGCGCTGTGAAACATTATGATGTCGAATATAATGTCCCTTTCTCTGTCGCAGAAGTTGATTGTGTGATTTGCACCTTAAGTTCGAATATGTCTCCGGAATCTCATAAGACTACGAATGAAATGATTAAAAATTTTCATATTGGTTTCCCCTCTGCCTTGCACGCTTTCTTTAATGTGTGTCTCAATCTTGGTATGCTTTCCCACGATGCTGGAAGAGTGAGAGGATTATTATTATTCCTAAAAGTGCTCAGATTTCGAAGATGCATATCGATAACATTCGGTGTATTAGTTTACTTCCGTGTGAAGGCAAGTGTCTTGAGAAACTATGTGTAAATACTCTTAACTATCATCTCGGTCAGTCTGGTCTTTTGAGTGAAGATCAGTTTGGATTTACTCTTCAAGGGCCGGCTGATAATGGTTTGCTTTGATTATATATTATTGTTGCTCAGGGGAAGCGTGGGAATGATGTCAGCTTTCTTAGATATTTAGAGATGCATTCGATATTCTTCATTTGCTTAGGCGATTCAAAGCCCGTAAGAATATATTTTATTTAATGAAAAATTTCTTGCAGTTCGTTCTGATGAGATTACTTTGGGTAATATGACGAAAAAATTTGATTTGGAGAAAGGATGTCTTCAGGGTTCCCTTTCTGGTCTTTTCATTTGGAATCCTATTATGAATGATTTGCTTTGCAATTTGAGAAAGTTCTACAACAGTCACCAAATAGCTTTTGCAGATAATTTACTTGTTATCGTACACTGTAAGACCATTAATGACGGCAGTGCTCATTCTCAGACTATTTTAAACTATATTTGTGATTAGTTGAAGCACTGCAAATTTGAATTTAACCTTTCAAAGTCGAAAGTAATGATGATACGCAAACAATCAGTGTCATTTTACATAAGATTGATTTAACTTTCGGGAGTGAGCCTATTGAAGAAGTGCAGTGGATTAAATATTAGGAATTATTGTGGACAATAAAATTACAATGGAAACAATAGAATTCTTATATTTGCAGTAAGAATGAAAATATTTTAGGTTTACTGCAAATTTCAAAGAACACTTTTGGGGGAAAAAGAGATGTTCTCAATCTGATTTATAATCGGCCATTGTACCACTCATTTCCTATGCCTCAAGAGCTTGGGGGAATTCTAAAGAAGAAAATAAATTCCAAGAAATTTTCAAATAAGATTTCTCCTCTTCATTATTCGTGGTTACAGAACTGTTGGTTATGAGTCTGCATTCATTATTTCTGGTCTTCTGCTTATTGATTTAATAATCTTAAATGATCGGGATGTTAGAGATAGACTTTCTAATGACAACCCTTGCAATATCTTGAATTGGATACTTTCTTTTTCAAATTTATCTCACCTTTCAGACAGAAACCCTGTAACAGTTGTTACTTATGATAATAATGCTTTCCAAGAATATAGAATTATTTGTTTCACAGATGGAAGTAAGATAAATGGAAAGGTTGGCTTTGCATTTGTTATTCATCAAGATGACAGGGAGAATGTAACTGTTCAATATGATGTTTTCAAGCTGAGCTTTTAAGCTGAAATCTTGCCTTTAAATGGATACAAAACTCTTGTCGTAAGAATGAGACGTTTAAATACACTGTTGACTGAAAAACTGGTGGCTGAAATTCACTCTATTCTACATACGTTTGGGCATACTGCAGATATTCATTTTGCCTACGTTCGAGGCCACAATAGTATTCTCGATAATGAGAGGGCTGACCATTTCGCTAAGCAGGTTACTTATCGTGATACTGCTTTAATGTTGTCTGCTCCCAAGTCTTATTGGAAGTAATGTGGCTTGGGAGAAATCTGCGGTTGATTGGAATGTTGAATATCTTGCTTCTTCGAAGACTCAGTTTACAAAAAAGAATTTTCTCAAGTATTTTTCAGCGACTTAAGTGTAGGCACTTTCAACCGGATTATAAACTTATTCGGATTTTGACAGTCATGGGAATTTTGGAATTTACTTACTTCATTTCAATATTGTTACTGGTAAACTCTATACTTGCGGCGATGCTGCGGAAGATGTGGAACATATTTGATTACATTGTATGTTGCATGCGAGTGCCCAGAAGTGCATTTAAAGTGAGTTTAGGGCAGGTCTCTATTTGTTGGCCTCCGGTTCCCTATGATCTTGTTTAGGAGATCCGAAGCCTTTGCAGTCTTGCGCGACTTTGATTATTTGGACTTTTAGTATTATTATTTATATGACTGGATTTTAATCTTTTGTGTGTCATATATTAGTCTGCTTATGGTCTGTATATGATTACGTTATGTTTTGATGTATTGTATTATTGATATATCATTTTCCCTTTGTATAAGTACTATTTTTAAGTATTATTCCATTTTTGTTATTATTGTATTACTATTAAGTTGGTTTATTTTCTTCTATAGGGGTATTAACATTGTTTGGTTTGATTACTCATGGTATATTTTAGTATTTTTATTAAAATAATATTTGTATTTTATATTTTTTATTTACTTTCTCCAAACCTAGATAATGTTTTTATTGTTGAATTGTAACGCATTATATTATGGGCTATTTACTACATCTGTAAGAATCGTGGAATACTCCGTGGAATAAGAGGAGTTTTGTATTTGTTTTCCTAATTTAAAAAGAAAGCAAAATTCTCAGAAAATCAAGTAAAGTACTATGTGTCTTTATCAGTCCAATTCCTACAAGGCCATAGTAAGTATAGCAACAAAACCATAAACAAGCTTAAAACAAATTTGAGTAAGAAAATAACACACCAAATAAAGATTATTGGAGAAGCAGCAAGAATCAACGTAATATTCGCAAATTTGCATCAATACTTCCGAAAGTTCTATATTTAAACCTTCGAAACTAGTCCTGCAAATTTATGAACGTTAAAATAACTCCTCCTGTAAGATTTTAAAATGCTTAAAAATTAAAAACATTTTTTCGATTAACCAAAAACCTAAACATTATATATAAACAAGCCAATGGATGAAAACGTTATGATTGTACAAAACAGCTTAGTTTATTAAGTAAAGAGATGGCATAATTTAACTTAATTTCATCAAGAAAACAACTAAAACAGCTTGCTAAACAACAGTTGTCAATCTAAATATTATTATCATCACCTAATGGCAGGTTTTCATGATAGACTTCACCTAAACCATCATGGCGGTACGGTCTGGATTTCTTTAGACAGCTGAATTAGGTATGCTTGTCAAAATTCTTACATTAATTTTTGGTTTAGATTAGACTGTCTGTTTTTAAACAAAATGGACCTTATTCAGCTTCCAAGTCTCAAAAAGCTCCGCTTGAGTGAGCTCTATGATATATAATATTTAGAATTTGTTTTATTTTCTATTTCATATTTTGTAAAACTTTAACGAAATTTGGATTAACAAACTTAACGATTTCAAGGCGAGCAGTGGCAACAGTGTACGAAAAAAACATTTTAATCTCAAACGAGCGAAACTGTGTATCAGAAATTCTTAGGATATGCTCTTTATAAATATTTTATGGTTTTGCGGCTGAATTGAGTTTTATGGTTTAAGTGCGAAGAACATGATAATTAATAAATAAAGGTAACACACAAAACGTTAAAAAAACCGCTCCTTTGAGCATACTGTAAAATCATAAATCTTTCAGATTCTTTTTAATTTGTTTAAAATTTTTAGATCACGTTCTAATTTGGTATTCCTATGTCGAATTGTTCCTGTTTTACACTTTTTTTAGACTTAAATTAAAAATAATAATCGTAAGATTTTTAAAGCTTTTTGCTTGTTTATAATTTTGATACTAAAATTTTAAATTTATTCCGGCCTGCATAGTTTTAAAATTTTCATGTATTATTTTTTCCTGCATTGGATTGCTTGTATTTACATGTTTTGTTTCTTCGACTCTGTGTACTCAAAATAAATATTTTAAATCTTTAACCTTTTTTAAGTTTGTTTGTGGTTTTGATACTGTACTTTTATAATTTTTTGCACTCCTTACTATGGTCTGTAGGGGTCGAATTCATGATGACACAGATTACTGAGATTATTTTGAAGTATTAAACTTTTAATTTGTATCTTTGTTGGTTCCGAAACAGGCTGATTTGTTTAGTTCTTTCGTTGCACCAACCCCCTGATGACGATGCAGCAAAGGTTGTGAGTTTCTTTTTTCATTTTTGATTTTGGTATTTTTGCCCCTTTCATGTAGTTCGCCACTGTGCTTCTGTTTTTTTTCACTTGCTTTGTTCCGAATTGAATGTAAGATAGATTTTAAACGTAGTATATAATTTAATTTATTTCGCGTTATTACCACCACTTTTTGCTGCTATCAGTCCGCAAGTGAATTAGGCTTTGAACAGCTTTTTATTTTGTATAACAATGTATATGTGTGAACTGAATTTTAATATACTAATATATTTACTTAAGCCCTTTTTTATGCATTTTAGTTACTGAAGCTTCATCTGGTAATGAAAAGCATCTCCATGGATGACGTGCTGTATGGACGGTACAGAGAATACGTATCGGCTGACAATAGAAACAGTCTGTATTTTCGAATTTTGGGAGACGAGAAGAACAAAAGTGAGTTCATTACAATTTATTATCTGTTTAAAAATAGTATTAAAAAATATGTAAAGAAAGGAAATTTGAAAGGTTTCAGATTTTGACGTTGCACCAAATGATTTGTCAAGGTTTTTTTATGCCCTCGCTAAGCATCGCAAGTTACCCTTCTGCTCTTAGGCTCACTTCTGCTAATACATTTTTTTCTTCTTGGCTTAAATATTGCTTTTTTCGCATTTACATGATATAAAATTAAAACCCAAATCACAAATTGTTAAAAAAACAGCATATCTTTACCATTCCCATTAGAATGTTAGGGGCTGCTTTATTTTTTTATATAAGTTGTATTATTTCTTTGAAAACTAACTACTCTAGCGACCAGTCGCCTAAAAGAATAATCGCTTTAAGGAATCCACCTAGTGCCATTCTATAAACATATTTAATATTTCGAATTAGACATCTCATGACTTAAGTACATTTTTATTTAAATCAGTCAGTTTAAAAATTAAAAAAAATTAATTTTTAAGAATTGCGTTAATTGGTTTTCAATCACTTTGTTTGCTACACTGTAAAAAAGTTCTGTAAGGTTACTAAAAAAACTCATGGAAACTGGGATGCCGTGGGTTATTTGAGTAACAGTAACAGGTGCATTCTTTGTAACTTTACAAGGATTATTCCTGTAAATGTTACAGATCTTTTCCTTGTTATATTACGGCAAATAGTTATGCAAACAGAACATATTTTTCTCATGTAAAATCCCAAACGATATATCTGTAATGTTACAGATTATTTGTGTGTAATGTTACAGTAAGTAGTTATGCAAAAGGAACACGTTTTTCTCGTGTAAAACCCCGTCAGATATATCTGTAACCGTTACAGGTTATTTGCTTGTATTATTACAGAAAGTAACTATGTAAAAATAACATGTTTTTCGCATGTAAAATCAAAATAGATATATCTGAACAGTTATAAGTGATTTGCTTGTATTATTATAGCAAGTAATTATGTCAGTAGAATGTACTTTCCTTATGTAAAATCCCAAATCTTATATCTGTAAAGGTTATAGATTATTTGCTTCCAATATCACATTATGTAATTATACATTCATTGCCAAAAAATTTGGGACCAAGAAAGAGTTGTCAGAATAAAACGAAATGTTACATATGCAAGTACTTCTTTGATATAAGTAAGTGATTAGAAAATCAAAGAAGAAAGGATTATTTATTGCAGAAAAAAGTAGACATGGACGGAAGTTTTGTACTCTGTTGGACCCCCTCTAGCGCGAATGCACGATGCGATACGAGCGGGCAATGAGGCATACAAGTTCCGTATGGTGTCCTGAGACATCTCGTTCCACAGTTGCTGTAAACGCGCCTCTAGTTCGGCAAATCTCGTAGGCTGTCCAACTTGCCGTTCCAAATGATCACAGTTATGCTCGACTGGTGACAAATCTGGAGATAGAGCAGGCCAGGTAAGGGTGTTAGTGTGACGGAGACAGTCTTGTGAGTGCCGTGCTGTGTGTGGCTGAGCATTGTCTTGTTAAAAACAGGCTTCTGGGAGACCTGCCATGAGTAACAACACATGTGGCTGAAAGATGTCATGGACGTACCACTAGCTTGTCATTGTGTCATGGATCAATATTATGGGTGACCGTGTATCGTAAACAATGGCACCCCATACCATCACACCAACTGTGGGAACAGTGTGTCGCTATAAAGCGAAGGCAGGATATAGGCGTTCACCATGGGTCTCCACACACGAACACGATTGTCATCACTGGTCAAATTGAATCTAGATTCGTCGCTGAAGACGACCTAGTTCCACTCCATGAAAGTCCAATCCTGTCGTGCGCGACACCACTCGAAACAGAGGCATCGGTCGGTGGGTGTCATTGGCAGCACACGTAATGGGCGCCGCTACACCAGATGCTTTTCAACCAGGCGCCTTGCGATAGTTCGGGAAGACACAGGGGCCCGTAATCAAGCTGCTGTCTGTGTCTGGATAGCGGCCAATGGGGCAGTTGGCTCTACGCGTGCATATCGTATGATCTAACGGTCTTCTCGACGACTGGTCTGTCGAGGGCGTTCTGAGCCTGGTCGCCGCGTAAATGACGTCTCTTCTATCCACTGGTTCCAAGACCTCCTCACAGTAAAATCAGAACGGCCTACCTGACGAACTACTCGCCGAGCTCACCACCCAACTTCCATCATCCCGATGATTCTTTTCCCCTCGAACTCTGAGAGCTGCTGATATTGGCTTCGATGGCATCTTTGCATCATCGTTTCCTTAGCAAAATATAAAGTACACTCAAACAATCTCTGCTTACCTGTTTTTACCATGCCAAGTTTCGTTACGATCCCACAATTATTTCTTGGTGCGCAAATTTTTATGGTAGTGAGTGTATATGTAGAATATATTTGTTACAACTGAAATACTAAAGGCTATATCTGTAGATAATAGATGTTTTGTCTAAAGTGATGCTTATTATAATAAAGTATGTTGAATTCAGTATTCAGTATGTTTGAGTAAAAGAATGGTATACATATATACCATTCTTTTAGAAAGAATATTCTGTTGCAGAGTATATTATGCCTCATTTTAATATCAATTCATAAGGTATGTTCTAGAACCTTCTTTTCTGTTGTGTAATCGTAACTGAAATAGACAGCTACTGCTTTAGGTTTAAGCTGTTGGAGTAAATGTATTGCAAGTGCAGGGTGATATGATTACATTATTACAATGGAAGACATTTTCAAGGTATTTCTGTTAAGAATTCAAAATAGCCTTTCTCCATGCTTCAGAAAGATTATACTTTCTCCATCTAAAAACAGTATTTTCAGTAAGGAATGCAACACGCTAGTAAACCTCATTTTGTTATCACTATGTTCCCAAATTTTTTTGTATGTTTGAATTACTTAGCCCAACTACTCTTTTTATTCTTATCTGCACTCACTGTCTGTCAACAGCATGTTACATTACAATTAGAAGTTTATTCAGTCTATTACTGTTTGAAATTACAGATGGTAGTTGCATAACTTTTAATTTCCTCTGAATTAATAGTTAGAACTCTTTCACTAAAAGTCAAATTTTGTACTTTTAAGAAAGCAGAAGATTTCATGGACTGAATTTTTCAAGCCTTGCTTCCAATGAAATACTTAATATAACTATACCTTTAAACAAACTTGTTTAAAAAATCAATACTTCAGTTTAGCTAAAAAATAATGTATTCTCATTTTGCTTATAATTTTATTCCCCCCCGTCCCACAGATTTACAAACACAATACGTAATAATTCTTAGTTTTTACAGTGCACCCAAAAGTTTTCAGTTTGTCATCACTTTCGACCTAAATCAAGTTTCAAAATTAAATCTATTGAAAAAAACACTGAAAACAATCTTACAAATGAATTAATCATTTTTGAAATGTTTTACATCCATAAAACTTTTTCATTTTATTAAATAGTACAAAATGATCTTCTCATTATCTATCAGTTAAAACTTTGAAGTGTTTAAATTATACAACACTCACTTATAATATCATGAAATAAAATTAAGTTTTGGAATAAAACTAAATAAATAATTTTAAAGTTCAATAAAGTTATACTTGTTTATATGAAAAATTACTTTAACATTTTCAGTATTAAATAATAAGTTGAATTTGCATGTATAAACTAAGCAATTATGGTGCAAAAGTCAAAGTTAATATCCTGGAAACAAATATTGCTGTCAAATGTAAGACCTGTAAAAATTCATTCAGTTCGTATCTAATTTATTAAATTATACTTAGTGCAAAAATCTGAAGTTAGTATTTTCTACAGTTCTTAATAATGAATTTTACTACACTACTTTAATAATGAATTTCCATACTAATTATTTGATTACATTATTCCAATTAAATTCTAAGAAATTATTAAGTTAAGAAAAATTAATGAAAAGCAAAAAATTATCAAATTAAGGAAAATATGTTACTCTAAAAAAATAAAGGCCCACAAAACTAATCGATAGTGGACAGAAATGAAAGGTAGCATTTTAAAAGCATGTACACATGCATTCCATAATTATAAACTTAAAATAATTATTAGCTCATAAGTATTTTTTCATGCCATTTTAAGCATTTATTTGGATAAGTTGAATTTAAAATGCTTTTCATTTTATAAACCTACCTGCATAGTTTATTAAAGATTCTTCAGATTTTCTGCCTCTTTGATAATCAATTTACTTGATTTAAATTGCAAGCATTTCATTGCTGGTTAAATAATCTTCTTTGGTAACAGGTTATAATGGGAAAAAGTCGTAAAATAAAATAAAAAAATTCAGTTTTCATAGATTAAAAAGCGTTCCTTTTTCCAACTCATTTTCAGATACTTGTTTGCTATAGAGCAGCTAAATTTAAATCCTTTGAGACATCTGAAATTATGTTTGCCAATTTTGACTACTAAATGTAAAGGCTACTTTAAAAATGCACTACTTTTATATTTCATGCTACGCAAAAACTGATTTTTAATTTTTTCATAATCCTCTTGTCAGGACTTAGTGTTCTGTGCATCTTTTTTGGAAACATGATAAATTCTGTAAAGTGTTCTTTACCTCCAATAGTCAGTCCTGAACTGGAACAGGGAGCGGAAGGTACGCTATGTTCTGATGTATCTGCTGGGCTGGATAATAACCGTGAAGGGA
>KK120046.1:63386-138734 GCA_000611955.2 Stegodyphus mimosarum | reverse complement strand
AAAAATCAAAACACAGATCAGAAACTGCATAAATTGAGCTGATAATTACTACTAGTCTAATGCAAAATTCTATGAAATTAATTAACAAACTAAGAATGACATTCCCCACCTGCAAAGTTTGGAAAATTTTATGTTTAAATACTCATATTTAAATAAATATTTTTTAAAAAAGGGTCCCTTGGAACATTGGACATTCTGCAACTGCAACTTGCTTAAAATATAAATACACTTCAGGACTTTCATAGCACTGCTTTTCTTTTTACTAAGAAGAAATATTCCCTTTAGTTATTGCATAACCGATTTTCTCCCTCCTTCCACCATGCCTAACGATAATACACTCCACTCGGCGCTTTCGAGAGGTCCAGGTTCGAGCCCCGGCGAGGGTATTTTTCATGTCACCTGCCTCAAAATAACCTAATGACTCCACAATTGAATTTATGTCTTCTAACAAGATGTTATTAAAAATAAGGAATACTTACTAAATGTGAAATTAATTTGGGTAACTTAAAATAATTTAAAAAAAATCATTCTTCATATAAATATATGTCTAAAACTTAGACCTTCGTAGTTTTCTTTTATTTAAAAGATATTTGCATTCTATATTAGTTTTCACTAGCAAATCATTGAATAACTAAATGTAAAAATATAATTAAATTAATGTAGCTTACAAATGCATAGAATTTTACTTTCTACATTAATTTAAAGTAACATTTTTTGTATATTTGTATCATTTTGTTTGGTGGAACATGGCAAAGCTTGAAAAGCTATTTGCCTAAAAGGAATCATATAATTATGGAGGGGTTTGTAAGAAAAAGTGGTTTGTATTCACATTGTATTTATATATGTATATATGTTTATATTGTTAATTCTAAAATTAATGTTTTATTAAAAATTTATTATTTTTTATAATTATTTAATTTTTAATACTGACAAGCACATACAGAATGGTTTTAAATTTCACATAGTCAATTCTTTGTTTTAAGAATTTATTTTATGATTTACATATCATATTACAAAATCAAGAATACGTATACATATGAATGATATTACTTACATTCTTAAAATATATTCTTGAACCGATGTAAAAAGCTTACAGTGATTGTTTATTTTTTTCCATAGCTCTGACAGTCGACGGAGTGGGCGTCAAAGCCGCAGCAGTGCAAGCAGATATCGGAGCCATCGACGGTATGGTGCACATAATCGACAGACTTTTAGGAATGCCCTATCAAACCGTCTTCTTAAAACTGCAGTCGGATCCAGATCTCAGGTAAGTTTTTCCTCTTGAAATGAATGCCAACATGCAGTTACGATTTAGCGGCCTTCATGGCATCAAAAGCTAAAGTGCGCCTGAATACGCAACTTTTGCGTGTTTAGTCACATAATTATTCTTTAAGATTTTCGATTACAGTAGCCTGCGCTTAATGTGATCGCGGTTAAAGTTATCATTCGGATATTGTTAACGAATTGTTGAAATCCACCCGTTTGTATACGGAAACCACATCGCTTATTGTCATCAATATTTCGCTTAATGTTATTAAAACTTTTCAGAATGGATTTTTTAAAATGAAGAAAAATCGCCACATGAGTTCGATACAAATTGCCAAGAGACAGAAGTATGTTTCTAAATAAACTGTTAAGTCTCGAAACAGTTTAGTTTTGATTTACCATGTGCAAAGAAGCTCGTTTCCTAAGATTTAGGAAGATCTATTGGAATAAGTAAATAGGAATAAGGAAACGAAATCCTAGACGACCTTTATTTTTTACGCCAAAATATCTGAAAGCTATCTTTCTTTTTTCTGTCTACGTATATGAAAAAAAGTTCAAGCTGTAGCATCAGTGGCAGAAGAAGATATCTGCCAGCCTTTTCCTGAAACAAATATCATAGGATAAACCTTCTGAATAAGAAAATGATGAATTTAGTGAATATCCTACAAATGCAAAGATTATTAATATGATCAAAATGTTATAGAATAAATTTTTAGGATTCCTCGCCCTTTATCTAAGATGAACTTCGAGAAATCTAATAAACTATGTAGCGATTTATCGCTGAGTTCAAGCAACTAAGAAGTAGATTCGAAAAGAGTTAAAATACCCTTTTATTTACTCAAATAAGCATAACCATCGGCTGCTTCGCGGGTTTTAACTCAGAATAAGAAAAATTAACTAAACAAGACTTAGCCGAAGCTCGACACTATTATCTAACGTAGTTAGCCCTTTAATTAAAGTAGCCGGCGAATATCAATAGACACGTGTAATACGACCGAGCATAATAGCTTCAAGAGTGACTTAGTCAGAAGGTAATATGCGCCACTAAAAACTCCTAGACTCTCTATTGAAGTTAGTTGAACATTCCTTAAATACTTGTAACTCATTCGCATTCAACGCGATTCTAAAATCTCATTCTGGTGGGGAGTTGTAAGTGGAAAGAATTGATTCATTTTGGTAGGGAGTTGTAAGCGGAAACAAGAATCGATAGGAAAGGGTTTCCAAATTTAAATAACTGTTATAAAATTAAAATATACCTCACAAATATTTAAAACTAAAGTAGAATCGCGAAATAAGGTCAAAATTGATTATAAAAATTGTCAAATAACAAAAATCGATTTTGTAGCAGAAATATTTCTAAAGAATGTTCCTCACCTTCTGAAAAAATACTCTTTGAAAACATCTCCACGAAACTTAGGTTACGTTTTTACTTAATTTTAAATTTTGCATTGGCAAATTCTCTTCCGTTCGGGGATGTGTTAAGATTAGGGACAACATCGGTCAAATAATTTTCGGAAACGTTACGGAAAGCTCATAAACAAACTTCTGCATAAGAGACATTTTGAACCCTCAATAAAATACCGGGAAAACATGTATTTATATCCTTTTACCTGTGTTTATATAAAGTTAGTTAAATGCCACTGTTGTTTCGAAGCGTATTTTTCTCATCGTTTAATGTTATTCAAATAGCCGTGGATAAACGTGATCATATTAAGCTGCTCTTACTGTTGCATTTCAGTGCGATTTCTTTCTGTGAGAAAATCTGAAACTTTTGTTGTATGAAAGTTTGTTGTTTATAACTAGCAGAAAATATGAATGATTTAAAAGCAGTCTGTATTTATACATACACACACGTCTATATATGCTAACAAGTTTTATTAACTTTTATACCGTGTATATAATTTTCTTCATTTTGACTGTTGCAGCACCACCATTAGCAGGATAACGAATAACTTACTAGGGAAGCTTCCTTCGTATAGACGGTACAAAAATTTAATTCACGTGTATATTTACTAAAAGGTTTCACGTAACCAAAATTACATAAACTTAAATCCTACCTCACCTCACCTCACCTCACCTCATTATCTCATCATTTTAATGACTAGTTAAGAGATATCAAGTAATTCTAATAAAGAAGAACGATCTGATAATGGAGTAATTCAGAAGAAATTTAGTTTCGAAGATTTAATAAAACCTTCTTCCTCCGCTGCAAAAGCCAAAAGGAAGAAAAAGAAACATAAGACAGTGATAGAATAAGTATTCGAGAATGTTCCGAATAAATTATAGCTAACGAAACTCCTAGCACCATGTATTGACCGAAATTTGAACAAAAAGCATTTAAGAAACAAATATTTGTAAATCTAACGGTAAAGAGGGATTGGAACTCTGATCTTTAACCAAAACGAAAAGATGTTTGTGAATGTAAGACACCTCCTAGAAATCTGATTAGCAAACTGTAAGTACGTTTGCTGCAGAGAATAGAAAAATTCTAGTTTTTGTTTATTAAGGATTTGCAGTAGAGGACTAACAGACTTCTTTTGAAACAAAATGCTCGTGCTTTTTAATGCGAAACTTCTAGATTATCGTTGTTTGACTGAGGCTGCTTTTGTCACTTTTTATCCTATTTTGACATTATATATACTATAGCTAGACATTTTATGGGATTAAATTTTCTCCTGGAATGAAGTCTTCAGATGTCGAACAGCAAATTTGATTTGTAGAATTCCCCGTTTCTTTTATTCTGCACGGAATTTCGTTCAAGTGATATTTAGGCTTATAGGGTGGTCTTTGGATACTTTGGATTATCGGGTATATTTTAATAGAATAACACATTTTATAGCACAAATTTATCCCCCCCCACCTGTATAACCTAATATAATAGATTCTGCATTATTTAGAATTTCATTGTATAAATGTGTGTACCATGTCTAGGGTACACACATTTGAACCTCCATGGAATCCATGATTGAAACAACCATGGAAGAATGTACGTTATAGAATAAGGAATATAACACTGTGTCAGTATACAGATTTTAAAGTTCTGATGTAAGCTGATAAATCAAACACTCGGTTTTTCTTTGAGTAGATAGAAATTTCCGTAATGTAATATAACCCTGAAAATAGCGTTATATACATGGAAATTTAAACATATAATACTTTTGCGTTACATAAATGTTAATCTTTTGCGTTACATATATTTATATATCTGAAAATCAAGCATATTTTCGAAAATATGCTCTCTGGTACTTAAATACGTATTTAATACAATTTTTACACGGACTGATGTCTGAAAATATGTGCTATCAGTAAGTACGTTTTCAAGCTAATTTAAAGTATGGAAACCATCGAGAGATTTTTTAATGAGTCTTTAATGTGCTTTCCCAAATATTTCTTTAATGGCGTTACCTCATTATTTCGGTCACTGAGCATATTCCTCCACTTTTAGGTTTCGCGAAGCAAAAAGTGGCGTTAATGTCTCTTCAGTTGTTGTCGTCAGTTTTAACCATAAAAAAGTCTTTTATTTTCAATTCATCATTTTCGCACCAATTTAATTGTTCAGCCATTAATCGTTTGCAACGTTTCCGTACTAGCTCGTTCATTTCTTGTCTGAACGCGAAAGTGATAAAGTATCGAGAATTCAAACCATTTTGGTTGAAAGGTAGTCATTCTGCTGTTTTGCAAAGTACGCATAAGTAGCTGTGTCCGCCATATCAGGAGCTTATTATGCTTCTGAGATGCTGATACAATCTGAAATATAATTATTGCATTTTTGTGTTTTCAGACCTACTTTTTTACGGAAACTTGTATACACTAGAAGATGGTAGTGGTTGCTCTGTGGGAAAATGTAATCGAAATTATTTTTCCGAAAGCAAGGATTTATTTTGCTGATTTAAAATAATTGAATTCCAAGTCTATTTCCATGTTTTTCTAAACACATAATAATTTTTCTGTTCAATGCGGCTTTGTAATTCAGTCTTTAAGTAATATTACAATGTGGTCAAAGGATTTGAATGAATGAATATAATAATTTGATTTTAGTACTTTCAGAGATATTAAGCTCATATATCTGTATGACCTTCAGTAAGAGACATCTAGAACAAAATGAGAACGTCTTTTCATTTCAAAAGTTTCCCTGGAAAGCACTATATTCTAGCAAATGAGTTGGAATTCATCTTACGTATTTGCAATGGAAGAGATATAAAGTACTTTATTTTTCCATGGAACTAGAACGACAAACTTTTGAGGTGGAATTTGGTATAAAACAAAACATTTTATATAAAAGAAATAAAATGCAGTTTTAATCCATACGCATGGTTGCCTGCGTACGGGTTTGTAATAGATTGAATGCATAAGTCCGATAAAAGGGTAATAAATATTTATTCTTAGAAAGAAATATAACAGAACGCTGTCATTTTCTCTGAAAGTACAAGTGTTCACAATATCACGCAAGATAATCATTAGTTATATTTCAAACTACTAATAACGTTAAAATACAACGCAATGCAAAGAGAAAGAAAGGTAATTCAGATATCTCACTTCGCACGGAACCAAACTCGCAACAACAGTAACTAAACAACTGAGCCGAGATATTATCTCTCTGGCTTTTTATAGCTTTCAATCGATCGCGAGAAATTTCTAGTAATTTCTGCTTGTCGAGATTTCTGGAAAGCAAAAAGTGTGGAATTACGGTTACAGCTAACATAGTTGTTCAGTTACATTTATTCAGTTTAAATACAGATTACGGAGTTTATTCAAGGTTAAATTCACGTGCTCCTGTATTATTACCTTTCCGGCATAGTTTAAAATTTGCCACGCGTTGCATTGCACGGGGAAATGAAACGATTTTAATTATAATTCTACTAAAATTAGTTATCTGAATACAAAATTCATAACAATATAAAGTGCATCTCCTTTCTAAAGCATAGAAAGGAAGCGCATCGTCTAAATGAAGAAATAGTTCTTCAGGAACTAATTGTTCAATTGAAGTATAGATTCGAAACTGTTTGAAAAACTTAAGCTACGCTGGCAACATGATTCCGAAGTTATCGATATGTTACTGGGAAAAATGGGAAATATGTTTTTGTGTCTGAAGTCATACGTACATTTTCGGCACCATTCTGCATGCATAAAGACAAGTATTTTTCGGTAATGTGAATGCATCTACTAAATTTTACGCCTGAAATCTTAAGGTATCGGGAATTGAAGGAAATAATGAGTGCTTCGAAGATGCTTCTAGATGCTTCGAAGAACTCAACTATTAAAACATTATTTCTTTCTCCTATTACATATCCTGAATTCCTGAAATGGACCTTTAAAAGGTGCTTTTTTAAGTCATATTTTCTGCTTATGAAACCGAAAATAGGCCTGAGTAAAACAATTATTCAAAACAGTTAAAATTTTCTTTGCAGAAAACTAACGAAGAACACCTGATTGAGCGAAAAACATGTATTGATTCATAGTCAATCGCATGAAGCCAAAAACAGGGAAAAAAACTTGAATCCTTAGTCAATTGCTGTTTTAATAAAGCAAATCAAGCAAAAAAGCATTTAAATTTCTTTCCGTTTGTAGATCATCTTTTAATACTAAACGTAAGCTCAGATGGGGGCCTAAAATCTAAGCAGTTGCGTCAAGACAGCTTATATAGCTTTATTTAAAACTGAAAAGTTTGATGTTTTGCGTAGCTTAGATACAGTATAATAATGAATGAGTTTTAAATTAATATAAATATTTAGGAAGATCTGAGAAGTCTAAGATCAAAATCTAATTCATGACGCATTTTGCACGTTAAACATGTTTAGCGCAAGCTCACTTTTCCACATACAGACGAGCTATCTTTCCAAAAATATTTTTTCTTACTCCACTTTACTGTGCAATGAATTCCTTTCGTAGTATCAAAGGGTAAATATATCAACATGGATTCCTGAATGGAAATATAAATTTTAGTGTCACGTATTTCCCATTGAAATGTTTACAAACATTTCGATTCAGCATACAGATACGCAAATTATACGGGCGTTAGCATTTCAGTAAATACTAATACTACTGAGAACTGGTGACTAATCTTCACTTTCGGTTGCAATAACTAGAATAGCCAAGTGAGTTTCTTTTCGTGGCTATTTTTTGCGTAGAAAAGAGTCACGTTCTGCTCAAAACATCCTCTGTTGGAATCATATCTGTTAATGCCATATTCAGGGTTTTATTTCTAAAATTAGAAGTATCGAAGCTCTATGGAAGACTGTCAGGAAAGAAGAAGAAAAATGAATAAATAAATAAAATGACTAGTAAAATAATTAAATAATTAAAGGATTAGAATAATTAAACAATTAATATTAAAATGTAATAAAATCTAAAGAGATAAATAAATATATAAGTTAAGAGAACCCGCCGAACAAGTATTAATTTAGAAGTCAAATAACAAAAATCAATGCTATATTTCCAAATTTTCACAGGACTAGTTTCGCTGGTTTTACCGAACCGACATTCTCAGCTGCAAAGCGAAAATCAATGAGATAAGATAGTGATTAGGTAAAATAAGAATGGCTGGACAGAATTAAGCTACTGGCGCCCTCTATTGATGAAACAGAACTAAAATATAATTGCTTTAAAGGCTGAAGGCAAAGATGGATTGGAATTGGGGTCGTTAACTGGAAGAAAAAGATTTTCTCGAATGTGAAACGCCTCTAGAAAATCTAATTTACTAATGGAAGATGTGTTCTGAATAATTTTGGCTGCAGAAAAATTGAAAGTGTGATTTTCAGGCCAAGAATGCAGGGCAACTGAGGACTTGTAGGGTTTATATTTATTTTAACTAACATTTATTCTAAGTTATCTTTCCTGTTTAGCCTTCATTTTCCCCTAGGAATTCCCGTGCCAGAGTATGTAAATTGTAGTAGCACGCTCTGTTTATTCAAATTTAGCGGAAGCTAGTTGAATTAAAATAGTAGACGAAACCAGAGTGTGAGAGTCTTGCTTTGAAGTTACGCTAGTGAGATTCCTCGGTAGAATTTAGATCAGCGCGTGTCGGCCTCTGTGCCTAGCTTTGCAAAAGTGCTAGCTTTCGACTGTTTAATCAGTAATCTTGCTGAATCTCAGCGGTAATTAAAAACGCGGTTGGTTTAGGGTCTCAGAGCCTCGTCGGTAGTGCTTTGATATTTGTTCATCTATTTATTACTTTCAGTTTTACGTTCTACTTTAGTTAAACCGCCGGTTTGGCGCAGTTTGTGAGCGTCAAGTAGACGCATTTGTCATTTTAAAGATAAAATAAAAAGGATTTTAACCCCTTCTTACGTTTCTGTGTAAATTCATAGTAGCAGTCACTACCTCAGTTTCTGACAAGTTGGGGCAGCGAGATCTTACAGACTTCTGAGTTTCCTTTTTCCTAACATGTGTTTCATATTCCTTAACGCGAAATTTTAAGGCTTTCTTAGTTTGACGAATGTAAATTAAATTAAACTGGCAAGGAATCGTATAAATACTTTAAAATCCTGTAAATACCTGTCCTTTGCGATTTGGAAGCTGAGAATGATGGTTCAGTAAAACCATCGAAACTAGTCCTGTGAAAATTTGCGAATATAACGCTGACTTTTGTTGTTTGACTTCTAAAGTCATTAAATATAAGGTAAATAATTAAATATTAAAATAAAGTATTGGACCTTGACTTATCTGGGTTTCGGCTGGAATTTCAAAAAGAAATATCTCAACCGGTCTCCGGTTTAATTTAAGCTCTAAATATAATGTACTACTGCAAGGGATGAGAGAAATCTAAACCATTCTTTTTCCAGCACATAAATGAAAAGCGTTAAAATGGTTAAAGCGCCACTAATGAAAATACAGAGAATTTTATAAAAAGTAAGAGGATGTGGTGAAAATTTTAATTGATGACCTGTAGGTATGAAAACAAGAAGAGAAGAATTAAACATTTTCTGACCATGATCTAGCTGTCAAGCAAAATATGATAGGGGAACAAATTTTCACCGATTCCGAGAGTTAGCCAAAAAAAAAAATACTAACAAATGAAAATTTTCATCCCCCATCTTTGGTTACATCGTTCAAAAAGTCTTCAGGAGCTCCTTTCCGCGGGAAGATACTAGCGTTGGGACGAAAAATTTACCCACTGTCGTAAATCTATTGTACCTTTATGGAGAATAAGCCTTTCACATATGAGTGGGGCTTTTCTTCCCTTAAAAGTCTCGCCCTCCATCGAAGGGTTTGTTTTCCAAAAAAAGAGAAGCATGCATTTAGAAGTCAGGATCTGATACTGAAATTGATTACTGAAATTGTTGTTCAGCTACATTAAAGAAGTGCCGGAGCTTTCTCATTTAGGGCTCCGGTGAGCTCGGGCTAGAATTATGATTTATCTAAAAAACTAAGAAGCACCAGTTCAATTTAAGCTCTGGTAGTAATAGACAGATGCCATAATGATGTCCAATTGTTGTCTGGAAGTAGTTAATACGTTCGAAGTCATTAAAGACTTCTCAGAATAAATCCTATAAACAAGTAGAAATTATTTGCTTTAAAAACACATCAAGTCTTAAGGTACTGGATTTGGCTTAGTGTAAAATTTGGTCCTATGAGTGTCTCTTCGAGCCTGAAAATTTGTGTCTTCCGTGAACTTGGAAATTTATGGCTATTTTCCACTGACAGGTATCGCACCCCGAGCTTCATGTGCTCTGTCTTTTGTCGAAAAGTATCTGACTGCTATTGTTACGCAACTGAATGCGTATTCGCAAAATGACTTTTACTAAATTTGATTCCTCTTAAAATGAAAGAAGGCTCTGCTAGCAAGAAGTTCTGCTAAAAGCTCTTCCGTTCGTAATTCAAAACTTCATATGCAGTCATTTATCTAGCGAGTCCAGCTGTTATGTTTAACAACTGTAGCTATTTCCATGAAGTTTGTTCAACTTACATAAATTTTAGCTCATATGGGAAATCTACTCTTCAAGATCAGCCGCCAAGTCAATTTAGAAGACAGTAGTTCCTTTCTGTTTGAAGGTCTCGTATTAAAAGACTCGTGTGACGGCAGCCATCTGTTCATTGTTGGACTTATATATTAACAAGCGATTTGTCTTAATAAAGATCCATACACAATCTACGCACCCATTAAAAAGCTCGTACTTGGCATGTCTGTCCTTATATAAAAAGTATCCTTTTTAATAAGAATCTTACTAATCATCGATAACATGGATTTTTTAACTGTTTCTAACAGAAAAAAACTATTAAATTATAATTATATATTTTCTAACTTCAGATATCATAATTAAAGGAGAGCATAGGTAATATAACTATTAATAAGGTACTCAAAGGAGATTACAGGTACTAAAACAATTAATTAACCGTATGCCCGAGCAAAATTATAATCTCTAGTTCTCAACTGACGTTTAATAAATTAAAAATAGCAAACAGTGTTTCATTAATCGCTTTTATCAATATAATAAAATAAGTGTAAATTAAAATCCGCGCTTTTAAAAATTCTTTTATATATTTTTATCTTGCTGAAGAAAAAGAAAATTTATAAAATGCATCAACTTTTATAATTGGCTTTCCTTTTTCTTTATTTTCGGATTTGTCTTGAAGTATAAAAAACCCATACTGTAGATGATAATTTAAAGAATCTGCCTCTTAATTCTGAATGAGTAGCAAATTAATTCTGTTGTTACATATGGCTTTATTGTAAAGATCAATCCAAACTTACAAAGCAGCTGAAGTATCACGAAAGAACAATGATATATAAGAAGGGGGTAAGAACAAATATTTAAAGAAAGAACCAGAACAAATTAATATGGGATCAAAAGTAAAAAGCTAAAAAATTAAATAACAAGGAAAGGAACATAAGAGATGCAGTCTTTATAAGCAGTTTGAGTTTTCTGGCATTTCAACATAGTTTGCTTATCTCGCGCCACGTTTCTAACATTCTTTATCTAGTTCTGGGCATATAAGAAGATGCTCTGCATTCATGATTCCCGAATTGCAAATTTAGAATATTTTTTTATGGAAGAATGCCAATTTTCTTAAGAAGACATGCCCTGCAATCGTGACCTATTTGCAGTCTGAAGTTTTCCACAGCCTCTTTAGGGGGTTTTCGACAAAACTTTTTCCAGGTGTCTTGAATGTTAGTCCAGGATTTGCTTGTTGATTTTGCTACCTGGTCAGATTTAAGAGTATCTATTAATTTCTCAAATATGCTTTTTAAGTGACTCTGGAGGAAGCGGTTTGTTATCTTGTGGCTGAGGTGTTCCTCTCTTGGCTACAGAGTCTGCCTTTTCGTTACCGTCTATAACCACATGTGAAGGGATGTATTGAATTCTAGTTAACTTCATTTTGCAAAAATATTCATAGTCGAAAATATTATACATAGCTTGCTTACTTTTAGTAGTTTTATGGCATTTTCCATTGGATATTTCCAGCGCAAATATTTTTCTATCATAATCTAGACACAACATTTTATTTTAGAACTACCGAGAGTTACTCGATGCCAGTTAAGATAGATTGAGAGTAATGTATCTAATACAACAGAGAGCGAACGATACTGCTATAATCCTTCTCTAATAAATATGCAAAAAAAGATTCATAGTCATACATTTTTCAGTCTGATGCGATATGTAACCCATATAAAAAATTTCGATCAAAAAATAAACTAATTATCTCTCATTATATCAGCAGCAACGGCGCGCAGTTTTTAATGATTTCCCTTATTAAAAAAATGGTCTTAAAAGCTCTTCCATCCAATATTTCACCTATATTCAATTTTAGTCAGTTAAATGGGGCAAAGGATTTATCATAATGGATCAGAAATCAATACCTCGAGCAAACTAACAAACACACAGGCATTCTTGTTTCTTTATACGTATAGATTTTGTAAAACTGACAAATTTTTTATTAAAAAACTCTGCGATTTGGAAGCGAGATGTAGCAACACCTTTCGAAATGAAGCATTTTTATCGCCATCGGGCGAGACTGTTACCACTCGGAAAAATGAATGCGAAAATTAGTGTTTTCAGAGTTTCTAATTAATATTTCGGCTGATTAAAGTCGTACAAAGACGGGAACAGTCGAAATGGCTTACAACGAATTTTTGGAATCGAGAATAATGCATTTAATGTTTGGCAATGCTATTTTTATTTCATCGTAAAGCTTCGAAATTTTTTATTAACTCTAAGATTTGAAAGCGAGCAATGGCAACACTTCTGGAAATAAATCAAATTTATATCTCCAGCGAGCGAGACTGTTCCCACTCAGAAAAAGGAGGGCGAAAATTAGCGTTTTTAGAGTTTTTAATTAATATCTCTGTTTTTTTAAGTAGACGTAGACCTTTTCCAGGACCCAGAAAAGAATTGTAATAAGTTTGGTGACGATACTGCAGTAGTGACTGAGTTAATCGTGAACAAAGACACAAACAGACTTTTTCTTTATATATATAGATCTAGTAATTTTCATAGAATTAATAACATAAAACATTTTCTGAATTTAATTTTTGCACCGATATGTTACAGAACTGACCGAAGTACTTTGATTTAAATCACTTGTCCTCCCAGTAGTAGCTGGGAAAACGTACAATCAAACAAAATTGGCGGGAAAGCTTAAAAAAGGTTTAATGCATTTTTCTGGGGGGGAATGCAAAACTCATAAACAATAATTTATGACGTTAACGATAAAATTCCTCTCAGGTAGCAATAATGATAAACCATGTTTTCTAAAGCCATTTTTTTAAATGACATTAATGCGTATTTTTTTATTTAAATTTCTTAAGCCTAAAATCTTCTGTAAGGAATTTAGAGATATGGTACTGAATAACTGAATTTCTTATACTTTTAGTACTCTTAGGCTTCGGAAAAAGCTCGACTCCTATTGCACGTTGGAATGTAATATCCAAATACATTCTATTAGAAATGTAATAAACATCTTTGGGATATGTTCTTGTTTATTTCTTCCTATTGTCTGACAGTCTTGATTCTTTTCCTTGTACTCAGCCGAATCTTCCCTTGCCTTCAAAAAACTTATAACAGCTATTTGAAGAAAACTTGTAATGTGAATCTTTCTTAGGTTATGGATAGAAATGGCCTGATTTAGAATAAAAAAGGCGTAATTTACTTAGTTATGAATGTAAACAAAATTAATGTAGCGAAACATCCCTAAGCCTCAGGAATCCAGACAACTTTGGTCTTTATTTGTTTCGATCTTACACTACTCGGCATTGAAAATGCAACACCAAGAAGGAGTGGTCAGAAATTTATGCAAATTTTAGAGTAGACGCACGTCACTGCGTTATGCGAATGATGTGAAATGCGCAGCACTCTCCGACGCACGTGAAGTAAGATATAAGGGAAGGAACGTGCAGAATGGGCAATATTCGTGTCGTTATTTCTGCCAGACGAATTTTCGAAGAAAATTGTTTTTGTCCCGCAGGATACGTGTAATAGGACAGAATGCCAGGTCGCCGTCAGCGAAGGCACTTCCAACAGATAGACGATTTTACGAGGGGTATGGTGATCGGATTGAGAAGGGCGGGTTAGTCTTTACGTCAAATCGCAGCTGCGAGCACGGTGCATCGGCTATGGCGAACATGCTTTTAACAAGGGAATGTGGGAATAAGAAGGGGTGAAGGTGCAGCCAGCACGCGTGGATCGACGCATTCGCCGACAAGCTGTGGCGGTCCCGCAAGTCACTTGTACCGCGATTCTGCAGCATGTGCAACATACCCTGGATGTTCCCGTGTCGACGAGACCCATTTCCCGTCGATTGGCTGAACGTGGCCTGCACTCACGACGTCCGTTAAGAAGACTGCGATTGACCCCACAGCATAGACGTCAACGTTTAGAATGGTTCCGGACTGGAGCGATGTGGATGACAGTGTCGCCGCATACGTGTGTGGCGTTGACGTGGAGACAGATCTAATCCGGCAGTAACTGTGGAACGCTCCACCGCGCGACAACGTTGCATAATTGTTTTGGTTCGCTATTGCCTACGATTCCAGGTCACCTCTAGTTCAGGGCCGTCACAGTATTCAAGGCACTATGACGGCCCAACGATACTTGGATAATGTACTGCGGCCGGTGGAAATCCCCTATCTTCAGGGGCTGCCTAATGTAGTTTTTCAGTAGGATAACGCCCGACCACACAGTGCTCGCATCTGCCAACATGCTCTGAAAGGTATACAGATGCTTCCCTGGCCATCGTTCTCTCCTGACCTGTAACCAATCGAACATGTGTGGGATGTGATTGGACGCCGTTTGCAGACTGTTCTCTACCTCGTTCAGAAAACGAACTGTGGCAAATGGTTGAAAGGGAATAGAGAGCCATCCCTCAGGACACCATCAGCACTCTTATTGACTGTATGCCTAGACGTGTTTCTTCGTACATCGCTGTCCGCGGTGGTCCTACATTCTACTGAGCCGACGCCGTTCTCGCTCTGTATTCTATCATTTTGAAATAAAGATCACTTATTGCTTCTTGCTGTCTCTGTCTTTTTTCCAAATTTCGTCACTTTCTGACCACTCCTTTATAGTGTTGCATTTTCAATGTCGAGCAGTGTATAAGGTATTTTCTCTTTCCTTTCTGCATGTTTTCATGATGTAACGGTTAGCAGACTCGTCACGTATTCCACAGGTCCAGATTCGAGTCCCGGCGAGGGCATTGCTCATTTTTAACGTCTTTCGGCTTCAAAAATCTTAATGACTCTACAGTCTTACCAGAGTTTTAAGTATTCTAGTAAAACGTGATGCATAGAATTGCTCTTACCCAGAGACTGCGTATTAAAATGGTGTTACAGGATACCTAAAGATCTTCGTCAGTGGTTTGATAAAAGATATTGCTTAAAACCGATGTCCCATTTTTAGTAGTACGGTGTAAATATGACTTAACTTTTATGAATTATTTATATATATATTTCATTTTTATCATGGTTTTAAATACTTAATTTACCTATGTTCTTAGAATTTAAATGATATTGTAAATTGGTTTGCAGAAATTATTTAATTTTTGTAATTAGAATTTTAAATTTATCTTTACTTTTTACGAATAGAAAATATTTGTTAAATTACTTCTAATAATAATATTTTCCAATTTGTGCCGTGAGGCACTAGATTAAGATTTAATAGTTATCATAAAATGTGTTAAGTTCACCAAAATATCAAAATTTGAGTGAATTAGTTAAACAAAGTAAACCAAAACTTTATGGGCAGTGAAAACTAAATAGCTACAGGGAATGCTTACAGTTCTAGGGAGCGTTCATTGTTGAAAAACTGCGAAACTCTACAAGCTACTTAAAGCAGTGGCGTAACGAGAGCTTTGATACCCGGGACGGTCTCTGAATTTGTTGCCCGTCTCGATATACAAGCGAATAACTTTCAAAAGTGTCAAAATGACACATAAGGAAATAAATGACAACTTTACATTTCCTTTTAAAGAAAAGCTTTCCAACTTATCAAAATTATGTGATATTATTGTTTGTTCGTTTTTTCACAAAACTGTTGATGACAATTTAGAGATATATTTGATTTCTGTAGTTGCTGTTATGCAGGTAATAAAGAACGATTTCTTAAATCCAAAAGATTTGTAAATCTTAAATATTTCTTAACTCTTAAATGCATGAATTTTTATTTTTAAAGCCAAAAATATATTAGAATTGATATTAAATGAAATTAAAAAAATACTAAAAAAATCTAAACGAAGTTTTTATTCCAGTTTTCGAAAAAGTATTTTTAACGTTAACAAAAACAATATGATAGACAATTTATGTTATAATACACACCTTATAAGCTTGTTCAAACAATTTTAAAATTTTGAATACATCAAAATAACAACAGACACAAACACACACAACAGACACAAACACACACAACAGACACAATGATGTCCACACCCTACACATCAACTCACAATAATGACCGTTACACCGTTAGTGGTGCCATCACAGTGAAACTTTCAAAACTATATGCGTAAACAGTATGTATCCAGTTGGCTACCCTATACAGTATGCTAAGATTTGTGTTTTTATTTGATTTACATGACTAAATATGAGTATGTTGCCAAATGGCAACTATATGCATTTAAGGGTTAAATGATTTTATTTAGGAAAACCTTTTCACAAATATCAACACTTTCAGCAATTGTGACAAAAGTTTAGAGTAGCATTATAGTATTTAGAGCAACGTTCCATAGATCGCATTTTAGAACGAATAGCAAAAATTCAAAAGAATCGCTTTTCATTTTCCCGTTTCTCCAGCAAGAGCGGAAATAAAATTCTGAAATACTTCTGTCATAATGAAAAATTCTAGCTCATTGATTTCACCGTGATTGTAATTCAGTTGATATTCGTAATTTTCATTCAAAAGTTTCACTGAAATAAAAAGTGATTACAAGAGTGTGTAGCTGTTGAAATATTGTGGTGGTTACTTTGAGTACTTTGTAAGGTTCATTCTAATTTTGTAGTGTGTTATTTTATGTCAGTGCTCTTTCTTATCAAGCCCCGTTTCCTTTCCCTGCAAGAATGCAAATTTCCAGCGCTCGCGATTTTCAGATTAAGTATAAAGAATGAAGTCCCTAAAGGAATATTTTGCAGAGTGAAGTCAGAGTGTGTTCTTCCTGCTTGAAGGTCACGTTGCTAACTTCGATTCTCTAGCGATTAGAATTCGGCGACTTTGAGTTATTCATGCCGTTGGCTTACTTACGATCAGAGCCAATTTGCCCGCTAGCTAAACTGTGAAGCCATTAGTCAAGACTAAAATTTCATTAACTTTGGTTTATCCATTATCTTTGATTTAGCCAAAAGTATTGGCTTCTGTAAACAGGAGTTGGTACCATTTTCAAACTTTATTTGGGTTAATGAAAGAGTTTTTTACACCCTTTCCCTAACTCTGTGGTACTTACAAGTCATTGAGATAACTCTCCACTTGTCCTTCAGAGTTTTGGTCTAGTGTATGCTCCCTAAGAAGACTAAACTCCATAACTTTATCTAGAATAAAAACTGTTTTTCTTTTTCAAAAACTGTTTTTATTCTTCTACTTTTATTCTCTGTAACAATTCAGAATTTTTATTTTTCACTTGCTTCGACATTCGCATGAGCAATCCCTATACGGTAATGTTCCCCGCAGAAAATACCGTCTGTAGAAATATACTGTTTTTGGCGCACCACCCCCTCCGCTTATTCCCTCCAGCTTCGCCACTGACTTAGAGAACATAATTATAAATTATGTTTATTGTTTTGTTTTAAATATGCTTTCAAACTGGTCACTCAGATATGAGTGTCTTAGAGTCTGAGTTTAGGTTTAAGTCTTCTAACTGTATAAGATGAAATAGTACCTATATTTCGTCATCTTGTTTAAAATTTAAAATATTGTCTTCCGTGTTTACCAAAGTAGAAGTTGCCAAATTTTAAGAATGTGTTAAACTTTGGCAAATATGCGCATAACCATTCTTCAGGCAACCGTATTCATAACATGCCATACTCATATGCTTCAATCAAGGTCGCCATTTTCGTATGCGTTCTTTCTGTTGTATTCGAAGTTCCAATGGTTTTTTTGTTCAAATCGTGATATTATGGTGAACGTTCTGCAGGAATATAGTAAAATCATTAAAAAGAACAATGATTTGGTAGATAGCTGGTACGCATCGCCGAGTTTCTGCAATTCTGTGGTGTTTTTATAGCGAAAACAGATCGTTCTGTACACGAAGAAAAAACAGCGCTAAAGAATTTGTTTTTTTTCCTATAATCCTTATTTAATAATTTCAATTTGTATTTTAAAATTTTTAAAGTGCTTTTTCTTTATATATGTTGATTTTTCGTCTTAATATAAATATAGACTGTGTGAGAATGCTTTTAAGAAATTTGCGAAGATTATGGACTTTCATCCAATAAGTAATTTTTACCTTTTTCGTTTGTAAGAAACCGGCAAAGTGAGCCAGAGTGGTTTCGTTAATTCGTAAGTATCCTTTCTGTGAGAAGATCCTTCATCCTAGATGGTCACAAAGTAGCCTGTTGTTTCTCATTCATATTGAAATAACAAGTCACGCGCCGACCAGAATAGAGTGAAGAATCCAAAATGCCATGCAGCTGCCAATCAGCCAAGCTCAAAATCGAAATCTTTGCTTTAGCTACTGAAGTAACTACAAACCTGTTTCATTTGAAATAGTCCATTAGTCATTACAGTTATGAAATCTATCATGTGATAAACACCGTCAAAAAGAGAAACTCAAAAATTCAGTAGAGTGACTTGAGTACCATTGGACTAACTGCTGTGCATCAACTTGGAACGGCATCTGCCGACAGTGTTTGATAATTTTAAAAAACCAAAACTCGCCATTAACATCTGAACGATGACCGTTATGAGTTGATCAGGCGTACAGTTATTGTAGTTTTAACGCGTAGATGCTGATGCTCCAACTCCTCAAAAGCAACAGCAAGAGTTCGCTTTGGAGGAGTCAGCAACAGATGGCTGTTGCTTATCGCCGCGATTATCATGCATTTCGCACGACTTGTTCCAGCTGTGTTGATGTAGTTCACAATGTAGATCCTGGAGGACAGAGCAGCAGTGTGGAGATGATGATGCCTATAGGCCATTGGCGGTTAAATATAAAATAAGAGCAGAGAGTCGCTGATAAACGGCGAAGGAGTTATGCACAACAATGGGGGCGTTGGAATAACACTAGCAGCTTTGGAAAAATATAAACATAAATGCAGAGCACAAAAAGAGATGCATACTTGGAACTTGAAATAATGTACAGAGTTGAATGTTTTAAGCACGGTATGGAAAACTAAATGCATAGTACTTAAAGAATAATAAATCGTTCTGAAATAATTAGACGCACTTCTATCTATAAACACTATATACACTATGTATAGTCGTAAGTCACTGCCTAATAACCTTGTTGGATCGATCCTAATCTGCTATTTTTGCAATATAGATAAAACCTGAGTTTATGATTTATGTGAAGTAAAGCTTTGAGCATGTTGTAGCTTTACATCTTCATGAATTTGCTGCTTCCTTACGAGCTATGGGGCTTTTTCTCGGAAAAGCTGATATTAGATCGGGAAAGCTGACATTAGATCTTTTATAGCATGTAGGGCTCTATTCTATACTTTGCTGACATCTATGTCGTAAAGCCATTTGGAATCCTCGTTCGATTCGACAGGAGACTAAATCCTGAAAATTTCGTTGCAAAAAAAATGCTGAAATTTCGCCCAATGTTTTTTTACATGGCAACCAATCTGCCTAACCTGTATATTGCTCGAGACTCAGAGAATACCCAGTTTGTTGTTGTTAAAAACAGCTGTTTCGCGCATGCGCTTCAGTGGAAGTCTGATGTGAGAGAGAAGAAAGTAAGGAAGTAAGAAAGAAAAAAAATCTGATGTGGATACCACGTGGCTTATTTGTACGGCCTACTAAATTACAAACATGTTTTTGCTGCGCTTCATTTAAACTTGTTTCTTCCAATTATTCTAACTTAATTAACCGATCCCTCAAGACAAGTTGAAAATGACATCAAAAATTGCAAATCTTGAAATTAAATCAAATTTAATCTTGAAATATTCCTGTCAATTACAGGAGTCAAATCTCCTTATAATTTTACTTTTTCATAAGGAGTATTAAAATTCCGCAAGTATAAATATAGAAACGTCTTCGTTAGATTTATTCGTTATATATATTATATGTGTGTGTGTGTATACAATATAAAGTGAGAGAGGAAGAATAAGTAAAAGAAAAAGAAAAATTATCGTTTTTCATTTGTGCGAGATACATATACATACGTACAGACGTCATGAAAAACTTCATTTTGAATGCATTTTAAATACATTTTACAAAACATATTGCAAAAACGTCTTTATTCTGCTCTTACATACAATAGTCCAAATGGACTCAAGAATGTTTAAAATGGGTATTTCCTTTGAACTACGATAACCGAGACTTTTCGAAAATTACGATACTTCCTTTACTTCGTATAACGAAATAAAAAATTATAAACAAATTAACGAAATAAAAAAATAGTAACTAAACCCTCCGGTTTAGTTAATAATTTTTTAAAGTATGTGTAATAATTAATTAATAGCATGTTTATTGAAGGGAAAGCGTCAGCAGATAGTTTAAATGACTTTCCAAAAGGCCGAAATTTAGAGCAACGGAAGTATAATTTCGTATATCCTTTGCTAGAAGAGAAATTTTAGGTTAAAAATACCGGGTAGTTATAATTGTAGTTCCACTTTGAAATGGTCATAAAAGGAAAACTAGTGGATCAAATGTTATCAAACTGCATGATACTGTAAAGGAGGTCATGGGAATTTATTTTCTCTGGAAAAAAGTTCAAAAACGCACCAAAAGGGGAGAAATGGCGCTGTATGCAATATTGTTAAACTAAATAAGACATGAAGACATAGGTTTAAAATGTGTTTAATCGTTTCTGAAACGTGTTACAAAGCATATTCAGTGTGGCGTTCACCATTTTCCGAAAGCAAGTTAAATCGTATTACTGCATTCTCAACAGCAGTTCTTAGCATATCGGGAGGAATGTTACGGGAATGTTGGTGTATCGCATCTTTCAGTTCCGCCATTTTGTTTAGATTATCACCACAAACAGTGTTATTGAGATAATCCCATAGCCAAAAGTCACAAAGGCTGAGGTCTCGTGACTGGGGGTGGCAAGAAGTTGGGGAAGTGTCGACCTATAATCCCTTCATTCGTCAAATGTTGCTCAAGTAACTCTGTGACACGTGGGCGGTGGGGCCCCGTCCTACATAAAAATCGTAGTGTCTAAAATGCCCCGTTGCTGTAGTTCAGGTCTCACGAAACATTGACGCTAAGTGAGCTGCAGTCACAGTAACAAGTCGACTGCTCTTCAAAGAAAAATAGTCCAGTTATGAAAGTAGCTGTCATACCATACCAAACGGTAACCTTAGGAGCATGCAATGGAACTGGGTAGATAACATGAATATTTGTCTGGTCCAAATACTGCAGTTATAGGTGTTGACATCACCATTTACGTAAAAATTGATCTCATCTGTCCACAAAATGTTCCATGGCCAACATTTGTACACTTCCATCCATGCAGCGAATTCCAAAGCGAAAGATTTTCTTGCAGCAGCATCGTTAAGTTCTTAAACATGCTTGGTTTTCTATGGATAGAACTACAGCACTTGAACGGCGGCACTTTACATTTTTGCAAATCACGGCGTTCATTGCTATCACATTCATAACAAAATTTCACCAGAAAAGCACAGTCTTGCATGGTTAGAGATGAAAAATGAGAACTCTTGACAAATACGCTCACTTTCATCAATCAAATGGCGCGTAAAGGGTAATTGCTTAAATCATTTGCTTCTTCCTTCCGTAAGGCTATTGCAAGAGACTGCGGTTTTGCGCAACTCGTTTTAGAAACGAAAATTTTTTAAACCGATATCTTCATGTCTTAAGGCCGAATTCAGGGTTCCAAAATCACAAATTAGCGATCTTTTAAAAATCCATTTCCGGAATGCGCACACTTTTGCTAGTGATTTGCGATCTCACATTTTCTAATCTCTAATTTGTGGTTTTTTACGGACGTATTTTTCCGTTGCACGGATGGCGCACTCGACTTTAAATCGCCTTAAAATCTTTGAGGGGCGGAAAAAGGCAATTAACTTTTTCAGCAAAACTCTTGTTTTATTTACTATATCAATGAAATTATTTGCGACAATTACACGTATTTTGTTCAAGACGCGTGAAAAAAATGACCACTCTATAAATCAGTCTCTATGCTACTCGTGGAAACAGTTTTTCTTTTTCAAGCACAGTGCAGCTTTGAATGTGCTGCATTCCTACACTATTCTTACAAGCTTTTTCTTGGTGCTGCAGTCTTCGATGGCTGATGCTTATTTTTCTTGAAGTCAAATTGCTGCATCAACTACTGGCTTATGTTTCTTGATCGCCATCTAGTGAGCTACAAGGGAACTTCAGAAACGGTAAGTCTTGAAAACACGAGTGTGTAAGACTTTCAATAGAAAAGGTGGTCACCTACAGTAACCACCTTTTCTAGTCACCTATGGTAATTTCGTTTGGGGCAATGTTTCTTAAGAGTATACAACATGTTAAACACATGTAACAAAAGGTTATTTTAGATTCCGATCCTCATTTCGTTTAACAATATTGCATACAGCGCCATTTCCCCCCTGGTGGTGAGTTTTTGAACTGAATATAAATTCCCATGATCTCCTTTCCACGATTACCAAGTTTGATAACATTTAATCCAGTAGTTTTAATTTTATAACCATTTCAAAGTGCAACTTTAAGAACACAAAAGTACAGGGTAGTTATAATTAAAGAGTAATGTAACAGGGCATTCGTAAATAAAGTAATTGAAATACTGCAAAGCGTACACGTGCTTAATGTTCCCATTGAATTTGAACCGCCGAATTCAACTTTTGAATTTTCAGAAACTGATGATTATATCAATGATTTTGTTTTATTCAGGAATTGTAACATTCAGATAAAATACTGATAAATAGAACAGTAATCTTAGTCCATTATTATTTTTAGAGTTTTACTACTGTCATTCAGTTGCAGATTTTATTATTTAATACCCACTCTAATCATACTTTGGACTACTAAGGAGACATGCATGCCCCACTAAAAATTTAAAAATAACTGCTGATTTAAAAAGTACTTAGGATCTCCTGAATGTTGGGTAACATCTTCCAATAGTCGAAAAATCAAGACGCCGCTATTCTCGTTGTACACAAATAACATAGAGAAAAGAGCAAATATAAGTTGCCCTATGTTGTACAGTTGGGTTTATGCCTAGAATTCTTTACCCTGTACCATACGATGGCAAATATAAACAAAAGTTTTCCGGAATAATAGGTGTGCTTATAGTAGGTCGATGGCTACGTGTGGGACATATGTATCCCACCATTAACTACAGATGGGGTATATGTGTCCCAACGTTTGGCTCGAAAGCCTTTTGTCAAAAAAATCCCCAATGCTAAATTTACCTTAATTATGACATATTTTGTTCGCTTGGATACAAAACTGGGTATTTTTTTTAAAAAGCATTCCTAGGTCCTACTCTGGTTTGAAAGTTTATTTGCTTTCCGATTCAGTGGCTAATGTCATAAATGTCACAATACTCAATTGTACGAAAATTTTACAGTTATCGATTTGATTTCCGGTTTTTTAAAAAGAAATAATTTTGGTTAACAAACATTAAATCATTAACAAACTCGGTGATTTCAAAGCGAGCAATGGCAACAAATAACGAAAAAAACATTTTTATCTCCAACACGCGAGACTGTGTATCGGAAATTCTAAAGAAATTCTGTTTTTAAATATTTTGTGATATTACTGTTGAATTGAATTTCATGTGTTAAGTGCGAAGAACGTGATATTTAATAAATAAAGGTAACACACAAAACGTTAAAAAACGCCCTTTTGGGTGTAATATAAAATCTGAAACCTTTCAGAATTCTTTTTTTCATTTTTATTTTTTATGTATGTATTTTTTGTAGGATTACTTATGAACTGAGTGAGCAGGACGGTTGGGGTCAAATTCTGAGTGGCAACGACAAACGATTTACATTCTTTGCGCCCAGTGACGATGCATGGATGCAGCTTAAAAGAAATATGCCCACAGTATACAAGCAACTCACAATGAAGGCTTTTCCCTACCATACCAAAAAGGTACATTCAATTTTACAATCCTTTTTCACAATTATGCTGGTATTTCGCTCTATAAATCTGCATTTCTTTTCAAATATTTTTCGAGGACCAAAAAAATGTCAAATTTTTTTAAACTTAATTTATCCAAATATTTAATGTTAAAATATTACGAAGAAAATCTTATTATAGATATAGAGAATTTTGAATGAAGAAAACTTCATCATAATGTCTGTAAGAATATGTCTGCATAGTGCCTGTGCTTAAGTTTGTATTCAAAGGGAAGTTTCGAAGATTGGTTTTTTTTTTTTTAATTTGCTTGTCCCATCTGAAAATCGAAATGAAACAAAATTAAAAGCGGGTAACACTTATTTTCTCGAATAAATTTCAGAAGTGATTAAGCATGATTTAATTGGCAATAATAAAAGAAGGCGTTATCTTTGTTGTTTCAAAGCTTAGTTTCTCTAGATTGGCTGCAAATCCACTATTCTGCTAAGTTTCAAATCTAAACAAATATGGCCGCTATGACCAAAATAATTAGGATTACCCGCATTTAAACAACTTTTAAATTGCTGATAATTCTGCAATTATAACATGCAATCTAACTAAAGGCATAAAAACCTTAACCGGAAAATAAGAACAACATAATTCAATCATTTTTAAAGCAAAAAATGCACAATTTACAAACATATAAGAATAAAGAAACTGAGGCTACTGAGCCGAGTAACACAGTGCATATATATATAACAGAGTGAATATATATATATATATATATATATATTTATATACTTTTGGTGCTGCCGATTGCAGCCAAAATAGGAGGTGCACATCTACATGTTATAGCAGTTCTATATACAAAATTTCAACGTTCTGAGGATTTGAACGTTCGAAACATCTACTCACATACATACGTACGCACAGACGCCACGTAAAAATCCCTTCAGAATCCATTTTAAATCAGTTCTAGAATTGTTTTGGGAGAAAAGAGTCCTTTATTCTGTCCTTATGTTCAGATGTCACGCAAAAACATTGTTAAATTGCATTCGGTAGCGGTAAAAATGGACATTTTAGTTGAAATATGATACTCGAAATTTTTCGCGATAACAATACTTTTTACTTCTTCAATACTTTCAATACTTTTTTTCTTTTTACTTCGTACAAGAAAGTAAAAAGATGCGAAAAAATGCCGAAAAATTTATGAAGTGTACAGGGAGAATGCTGTGATTGAACGAAGCACCCAGGAGTGATTCGCTCTATTCCATTCCGGAAATTTCGATGTCAGAGATGCACCTCGCTCAGGTTGGCCAGTCACTGAAAAAGGTCGATGAAATTTTGCAACTGGTGAAGCAAGACCGGCATGAAAGCTGTCAGGAAATAGCGGAAGCACTAAATGTCAACCATATGATAGTTTGGACTCATTTGAAAAGAGAAAGCTACTAAAAGAAGCTCCGATGCCGCATGAATTGGTGCCATGTAATGTGCACAACTCGACTGTTTGAACGAAGCAGTCCAGAAAGAGCGACCAGAATTGGCCAACAGAAATGGAGTTGTGTTCCATCATAGCAATGCGCGGTGACATACATCTTTGATGACACGAAACTTGTTTGGGAAGTTTTGATACATCCACCGTATAGCCCGGACCTTGCACCGTCTGACTACCATTTGTTTCGGTCTCTGCTAAACTCTCGTGTGGTTAAAAAACTGGGTAACTGAAACGCCGCTGAAAATCACTTCGCCAAGTTTTTCGACGATAAACCGCAGAAGTTCTACTCCGATGGACTTATGAAGCTACTCGAAAAATGGCAAAAGGTCACAGATGATAATGGTCAGTATGTAATTGATTAAAATTGATTTTCAATAAAGAAAATTTTTGTTCAAAAATGCACCAAAAAACCGCGGAGCCTTTTTATATGACCCAACATATTTAAACTCTGTACGCATGTTCTTTGCTTGTTTAAATATCTGCTCAGGAACTTATAAAAATCAGCTAATATCAGCGTCTACTACTTCAAAGAACATTGTACGTATCCAACTGATGCGTGTTCCTTGATTTATTGTATCGAGATATTTTACTGTACATTTATTTACTCTCCTTACATCCTTAGCGGGGACTTCAACGCACATCACATCATACGGGGCTACTCCGAAGTGAATCCTAAAGGGCAAGAACTAGAAGATCACATCGCTTCCAACAATCTGCATTTGCATAACTCACTAGAAGCTCCCCCTACCTTCGACAAAGGCTGATCTGATCTCACGCTCTCAAGCCGCGACGCAGCCAATTGGATCCACAACTTGGAAGACTCTTCCATCGTCTTCTCAAGACAGAGCTCACATCCCTCCATCTGCACAACTGCTCTACAATTAGATGACTTCACTACACACCTGACAAAGGAACTGCAGCACTGTTGCGACTTGACTCTACCCACTCGCGCAGTCAAAAAACTTCAAGGTATCAGCTGGTGGAGAAAGCCTTTCGAAAGCAGTGGCAGAAATGCCGGACCCTGAGACTCGCATTACTAAAGCAACAATCCCAGATGAGAAATCTTACTATTTAACCATCTATAGGAAGGAGCGCGCCGACTACAAAAGAATGATCCTCACGGCCAAAACAAAAAGCTGGAGAAACTTCTGCTCCGCTAACAAAGACCTTCACGGAATCCTCCGCAAGATTTCGCAACAAATCCGCAACAAATCGAGTCTTCCGACCCCACCAACTGTACCTTCAACAGCCAACTCCAGACTCAAACGCACACCGATATCAAACTCCCACAAATGGAAGAGCAAATTTCACCGCAGTCACGGCTGCCATCACACTGGACACCATTTTGCCGGTAGACGACCCACTGACAGACACTCCTCAACAGAGAAGAATCCGAGAAGATACAACAACTCGGACTTCTGCTGACGACATTGACTTTGGACTACAAGAAATAGCACAAATTTTTCGAATCCTCGCCAGAAAGGAAGCACCGTGACCAGATGAGGTAGACTATAATATCCTTAGTCTAGATCATCTGGTTTGACGAGATCATCTCACAGATCTCGTCAAACCTTCTGTCACCAGATCTTCAATACCCTCCTGCGGCACTATCTGTTTCCCAAAGCATTTAAAGTTGTCCACGTGGTCCTTTTCTCCAAAAAGTACAAAGACCCTACGAATCCTCCCTTTCTGCGCCCCATCTGCCTCCTCCCCGAGCTTGGCAAAATTAACGAAAACCTTCTTGTGCAACGACTCAATCACCACCTCCAAGTACAGAACATAATAAGCAATAAACAATGTGGATTCCGTCCTGGCCTATCAACTCTTGATGCACTCAAAGAAATTCGCCAAGTCGTCTATCACAACAGGATCCACGATCTGCACACGGCCTTCATATCTCTGGACCTCCAGCGCGCATTTCACACGCTCTGGTGGCCAGCCATCAGGCAAGCTCTCAGGACTGCATGTTGTCCCCAGAATATTTACCTTACTTTTTGCAGCTACCTCCAAGACAGATTCCTCATCGTTCCACATAACAGCGGCACCACAGTAAAGGCGCAAGAGAGAGGTTGCCCTCAAGGCCCCCGGGCCTGTTTTGTAGAACCTTACCTTCAACAGCATCCTAGCAGCTAACTGGCCACAACACACCCAACTGATCGCATACGTCGACGACGTTGCATTCCTAGTTCAAGGGAGAACGAGACATGAAATTGAACAAAGAGGCACAGAGATGCGTCATCAATTCAGTTCTCTCTGCCAAGCCATGAAACTCACCACCTTTACAGAAAAGTCTACAACTCTACTTATACCAAAGTCCGTCATCATCCCCACTCGCCGGCCAATTCTCCAAGGCCGTAATCTCAAATTCAATGACACTCTCAAATATCTCGGCATCATTTGGGACCTTGGCTTAACTTGGCCCCCGTCTTCAACATCTATACATCAAAACAAATGCAGTAGTTCTCAAATTAAGGCAATTTCAATCCACCTACTGGGGACAAAACCCGTGCATTACCAAAATCTTTTATCAAACAGTAGTTGAACGCATTGTTCTTTACGCTGCAGCCATCTGGTCCACACCCATGCAAGGACGCAAACAAAAGCAACTTAAGATCATACAACGTCCTTCGCCCTTATGATGTGCAAGGGCTACCGCACTACAGCCACAAACGCTACTCTTGTCTTGGCAGGCATTCCGCCTCTACACCTACGAGCGGAACAAGAGAGCACACTTACAAGAATTCTGCAACTCCACAAGGATGCCAATTTTCGCGCTACCACCTACAGCCCTGCGACGTATGAACGTCCCAGCACAGCTCCTCACCTACATCCTAGTCGCAAAAGAATCGGCATACACATCACTGTCTCCACCAGCAAAACTCTCATGATGCCCGGAAATACCTACACGTATTAAACAGATGGATCCAAAACAGAAAAAGGGGTCGGCGGCGCTTATGTACTGTATCACTACAACCAACAGATTTGCAGCTGGAAAGTCCAACTCCACCAACATAATAGTGTCTTCCAATCCGAAACACTAGCTATCCGCAAAGCACTAAAACAAGCTCAAGCTGCAAGAATCGCACAGCATCCCATTTACATCTGCTCCAACAGCCAATCATCTAGCCATGCCATACTGAATCACCGCCACACATCACCAGTAATTACTGGCATACAAAGTCAACATTACACAGCAGATACAACAGCATTCAACTAACCTGGGTCAAGGCGCACGAGGGCACAGAGGGCAACGAGGCTACAGACGTCCTGGGAGAGGAAGCTACCAACGGAACCAATGCCCATCCAGAGAACATTCCCGCTCCGCCGTCTCATCTAAAATCACAATTGCATGAAGCAGTCTTCAGTGAGTGGCGGCATGAATGGAACACAAGTGACACAGGTCGTCGTACCTATATCTTCTTTCCAAGAGTGTCAACGGCTCGTCTCATTGCAACACCACAACTCACAAGATATATCACTGGACACGGTCCCTTTCCTTCATATTACTTCAGACACCACAACTCCAACACTGACACCTGCATCTGCGGCCAAGAAGGAGTACCCTATCATTACGTCTTCCATTGCCCACTGACAACCTTAATTTATATTAAGCATCCCACAACAATAACGGAGGCCAGCACTAAGCCAACAATAACACAAATCTGCAACATCATCGACACATTAAACTCCATGGGGCAAGATGTCTGCAACCCTCGCGAGCTTCCCAGTAACAGCCCACCACACGATCGTTTTTTTTAATAGTCTGATTTTGCAACATTTTTGTTTCCATGCCATATTTGTTAAGTCTTTCTCTAAATCTGTAAAACAAAACACTAGCGCCCTTGTCTGCCAGCGTACAGCCCTTTTCATGTCTCAATAAACTCCCGACGCAGCCTCTTGGGGCTTAAAGAAGTTGTTGCCGCTAGATAGGAGAGGGCGTGGGACATAGGCCTGTTTACCTATGTTAGACACCAGGCGTCGCTGTCCTCCGTAACCTGTAACCTGTACATTTATTTACAGTTATTTACAAGTCTTATGTCACTTGGCATGTACATTATATCAGCAGGCTAGGTTTCTGCCACCTGGCAGATACAATGCATTATATCATAGCGGTAATACGTCCGACATCTTGACGTGTTCGCTCCATTAACGTTCTATAACGCGACTAACTCTTTGTGCGGTGCGCCTTCTAGTAAAAACCACCGCAATCACCGTGGAGCCCAAAACAATCATATAATAGAAAAATTAACTAACCAAGCATTTTGGTTGAATGTACAGGGAGGCCTTTATTAAAAAGTAATAAATAATTGTGAAGTAAATTAAATCCTTGTCCTTCAGACCTTACTATACAGGCAAAGGAGCTATCGCTCTAGTCTGAATTAATACGGCAAAATCCTAAGAATGACATTTTTATTAACTCTGTAAATTTAACACAAGAGTACACTTGTGAGTATAAATAACCTTCTTTACTTGCGAGTATTTGAAATAATACAAGCTAGAATTCAAATTCGAAGTAACGTAATCAGAAACTACATAAAATGGTCTGTTTGAGCTGCCTGAAATATTTTAATGGCGTGTTTTAAAACGTCGGCTAGCGAAATGGCAAAAGCTGAAATAATCATTGGTGGGGCTGGGCGATCAAGTGCAAACTGCGGGCGAGGCTGGCAAAAGCTGTAGCACTAAAGTATTCACAGCCGTCGATTTAAACAGCTAATTTGCATTCTGGTGAGAACTACGGAAAGGAGAAATTGTAGTAAAGATTTAGATCGTGTATTTGGTAGATTAGCATGAATTGCCTTAAATAATCATTCTAAATTATTTGTTAAAAATAAAAAAATAGGTACGTCTTAATGACTGAGTACTGCTTTTTAATTATAATTCTTGTGAGTTGAACTTATTGTAATAAGGTTCTTGCTTTATTATATATTATTACCCTGTTTATCTCAAAGAAAATGCATTAATTAATGCTGCCTATAAACACCTGGCATGTATAATCATTATCATTTATTCACACATACTCCCTTTTTGTAATATTTAAACACGTATTTATTTTCACAGATTTTGGATCGCCACCTAGTGGTTAATCGAGAGCTTCGTTCCTCTGACCTTGAAAGAATAAACGAGATACAGATGGTGCACGGTCGTTTCAAGGTTATTCACCTCGAACATCCGGGTGGTAAGTTTTCCAAAGTCATTTTTGCGCAACATCGCTAAAATAAGTTTCAGTAACATAGTTTGTAGTTTTCGCTTGGAATAACCAGGTTGAAAGTAAATAAATTTAGCATAAATTCTGAAATAGTTAATTATATAATTGCTTAATGAATAATTACGGTATTTTTTATGTGTGACAGAAATTCGGCCGTAATTGTCCTTGTGTCAAAGCTCCTTCCGCAATCGATTTGTATCCGAGGATATTTTACTGATAATTAATATTGTAACCCCACGGCTGAATGAGCGCCACCTAGCGGCCGCCGGGGAAAACACAGGCCAAAAGGACAATAGCCTGTCAGTCGGTGCACTGGAGTCGGGGACTGAGCATGGTGTTCCCCGAGATCTATTTTCTAACTTAAACGTGTAATTCCAACGCCCCTAAGTGTAATGTTTTCTTTTTCTTTTTAATTGTGTTTTCTTAATTAAAGATAATTAAAAATCCAGGTGAGTCTTTTGTTTATGATAGTTTTGTTATAATATGCATTAGTGCATTTCTGAATGATAATTCATGATTTCAGAGTTAGTCTTGATAACATATTTAAGCTTTCAATTATGTGGTCTGCAAACAGTGTTGTTCAGTATGCTGTGCCCCCTTGGAGAAGATAACATGTACGTTTTGGGACCATTATTCTCGAATAAAAAGGGAGTTTAGTAATTTTCCATTGGAAAACAATAAAATATCTTTAACGAATCGATAAAATTATTTGTTATCGATCTTCATTCCAGAAATACTTCGTAGTTTTATTATTCATTGCCCTCTTTAAACAACAAGTATTGTAATTCCGTTTGGGCTTGTTTAACTTGCTAGTCTTGCTAGCTTGCTAGTAATTGAATTATTTTCTTAATTAATTGAATTATTTATCATTTTTAATGATTATTAAGTGATAAATTTAATAATAATTTGAATTATTTATTTAATTTAGTAATTGAATAATTTATCATTTCGTTCTGTTATGTTTCTCATTAAAACAGTGGTTCTTTCTTTTCATTTAATTTGAAAATCATATCCTTTTCTTTAATGCGTCATTAACAATTTTATTCAATTGAGCAACTTAAATTAAGATGAAAATATTTAAGTTAAATTAACAGTAAGACAAAAAGGTATTTTCGGAGGAAAGTATTATCGAGAAATTTCATGGAATAGTTTCCAGTTGAAAAATAAATATTGAGGATAAGAAAACATTCGGTAGAAACTGAAAGATAATTAAATTATTAAATATTTATTGATGTCTCGCTTACTCAACTTAACGGGAGCTATGTTAAACACTTGAAGCTCTTCTATTTTATTGGAAATACCTGAAAGACATTCAGGCTTGGGAAGATGTTATTTATATTGCGTAATTATTTATAAAAGCGTAATTAAACTGTAATATTCAAAATTCGCTTTGTGAAAATTATTTGAAAGCTTAGCATTCTGATAGAAGTGTCACCTCTAAAGAAATCGAAAATAACTTCCAAGAACGTTAATTTTTTCATTGTGCAAAATTAGTTCAAACTTCTTTCCAAATTAAACACATAATGCATATGATTTATTTAATATGTATGAAAGATATATTATTGAGGTGTTAAATATTTGCTCATGCTACTCACATAGGATTCCCCTGGAGTGCTTATATAGCTGAGATCTGTAATCTCAGATTCTCGGCTCTGGGGTGTAAAATGCAAGAGCCCGCTTCTTAATGAATATCTATCGAAGTGGATAAGTGATAGCATGTCGTTCAAACTCTGATTTCTACAAGCTTCACACCTTTCGTAGTGTGTATGAGGGGAAAATTTAGAAATTCCACCATTTTGGAATAGGGGTCTCTATCGGTGTGGCGAATGAGACCCAAAAAACTCCTCTGGCAGCTCTGTGAGCCATCTTCTCTTTCCTAATATGGAGTAGAGCTATATGGTGAGCTGTGTAGTGCGATCAAGGAAGACCCGCGGAACAGGTTTACAATATGTTACATTCCTATACACGAGGAAGATTATTTGAAGAGGCATTCGATTATTATTGTTTTGGTTTTCTCACTTGAATAAGGTCTTCAAAGCATCAGAAAATGTACATGAAAGATCGTTGGAATTCTGAAAGTATGAAAATCCGTGTATTTATATGTACAAGAAATTTCTTATCAATAAACGATCCAAGATTTCTTAACTGTGATCCGAGATTTTCGTCTCGCAGGTTGTCGTAATAGGATATTTGTGTCTTACAGTTATGGAGTTTCATTAAAATGTCGCTTTTGATTAAATAAAAAGGTATCGATGGCCTATTAGACGTCTGTATTCCATGTTCATGCTTTTCATGGATGACTTGAAAAGGTTGCATTAACTTTTATCACTTCAAAAACTGTTCCGAAGTATTCTGGTATTGTTCAGTTTGCTACTGTGTCACGCCTGTTAAATGTTCTTTGGATGCTGGCTTTCGTTATTTCAAACTTTACAACATAGACTGGACATAGACTGAACATAGACTGAACATAGACTGAACATAGACTTTGCGATAGCTCAACTCCTGATCAACGGTGATACTAAACAGAACTCGCCCTTATAGGATTTTCCTGCGCTGGTTGTCGAATGGTTAATCATGCACTGCATTTCGTATCGCACCAGTGATATTGCCATGCCAAGACACTGTTCTTTTGATCAGCACTCATCGATCATACCATCATTACTTTCAGAAACTGCCTATAACAACCTAACCTTTAATCTCTGTGCATTATGAATCAAACATGCTCTGTATGTTGCTTACACCAGAGTTGCTGATCAACAACTGACTTTGAGAAGCAAACTTTCAATACGCGGGAAAGGCATGAACAAGACAAAAAAGAGTTTCATTTAGGAGAATGATAAGACTTGATATGTGTTTGAAGGTAAAGTGGAGAAGATTTGCAATGCTGATATTATTCTGTGCCCCTTGCAACCCCATCAGTGTAACAAGCTGTCGCTTCGTGTCGTCTGCAGAAGGAAATCTGTTAGTTACACAAACGATCATTTAAACATATGTCATACAAGAGCATGAAAATAATTCTGTGTCGCTTCAAGTGATCCTGTATTGGGATTCTGTGTGTGAAGAACTCTTTTACAGAACAGATGCAAATAAAAGAACAATAATTTGCCAAAATACTTATATTTACAATACACAGTGAAAACAAAATTCCTTTTTACGGTATAGACACCATTCTACTGCTAATTCAAAATTATGAACAAATTAAAAACTCCGGAAAAGCTTAAGCGGTATATGAAAGTAATGTACTTCAAAGTAGAAAGTCCTAAGTTTCGAGAAATGTTATTTTTTTAGCATTTTCCACAGATGAGCTCTTCAAGTTTGAAGACTTCTTTCAGAAGGTTCTAAGAGATGCATGTCCTGATGTAAGTAATATCTCAGATAGCCTTCTTTACCACAACAGCACTGATCCGAGCCTTTAAGGTCGAACCTATGTAGGTAGGCCAATGTAAGTATAGAGCAGTATGGACCTTTGTGGTTTTAGTACTGATGAAACTAATGAAACATTTTCACGGATAATCTCTTTGTCCCATATCCTGGATAAATATACACATTTCTTCAATAAAAATTGCACCATGGACAAATCCGTGGTTATAGGTACTCTAGATATTTGCTGGCAAGCTCACTAAAGATTAAAAATGCCCCTTAAAATGAATGACAATACATTTCCTAAAGACCACGGAATACAGAAGAGGATTGAACTCAATACGTTCCGTTTATGAATGCTTCTACTGCAGTCTATTACATATAGGTTATTTTTATACATTTGTGTGCAACATTAGGAGAGTTTGCACATTATTCAGCATTTTTGTAAAACTAATGGGTAGATTTTAATGAGATTTGGTACGAACTGTCAAACGCATGAAGGGGTTGCGTTCGTCCAACATAATGTCTACCCAAACAATAACGCCTCCAACACTATAATGATCGTTTTCCCTGATGAGGGAGGGAAAATATCATGTTCCAGGTTCTCTCCAAATACAGGTATGACGAGAATCAGTGTCCAGGCTGTATCTCGCCTCATCTGTAAAAACCACGGTGCTCCATTGAAATTTGATCCAATCCTTATGTTGTCTGCACCAAGTTAAATGCGTTCTGCATCGAGGAGGAACGCAGAAAGAGGATTTTCTGGCATACAGTCATATTCCTTTGGGCAAATGTAGACAGTGAAATTTGGGATCAGTGGCCGCGCACAGCTCACGTGAAAGCTGTGAAGTTGTAACAGTTCTCTATAACGAACCTCTGTCAAATTACGAAACTCATTTAGCCTTGTGGATCTTGATCAACCTTGTTTAGCCCTTCTCGATATGGATCCAGTATCTCAAAACTGTTTCCACAAATTGCAGATCATACTGTGAGTTACATTAAGCTCTGCAGCCATCTGCGATTGTGCTTGGCCTCTCAATCTCATTCCATTACCCAAACGTTCGTTGCTACTCATTTTACTTGATACCTTATTAAATTTACCCAAACTCCTGCGAGAAAAAGGGAGAATGTCCGCAGACATACACAGTTATACTCATGCATTCGACTCCGAGTATTTGCTTAATTCTTTGGCAGCATAATTAGTATCTCTGGTTCCATACCATTCGTAAAATCAGGCATAATGTGAAAGTTCTTTTAATTTTACACGCAAATAAGAGGAATTGTGTAAGATGAATAAATGCTTTATTATTTGAAGCGTTTTGCGGCATCTAACGCAGTCAGAAATAAATTTAATTTACTAATTTACACATCCTTGTGGGAAATATGAGTGACTTATAAAATTGTATAATATTTATAAAACTGTAATATTACTGTTGTAGTCAAAGGGAGCAGAATAAACTAGAAAGCAAAAACTAATAATATCAGGAGAAATTTTTATAAGGAAAGAGAGGAGAATTTAAATCACGTTTCCTTTTAAAAAGAGAAAAGCTGCAATTAAAACAGAAGCTTTCGGAGTTGAAATAATTTTTTGAATTGTAAGAAGGGAGTAAAAGCACTATTTATTTAATAGTAAAGGCGTAAGACTATAAACTAAACTTTCTATAACACAGATTCTGCCCTTGAACATAGTTTTTATTTCATTTTCAAAATTATTATAACTTTTGTTGTTATTTATCTTTTTACTTGCAATGTAATTCTAGTCTTTCGCTTAAGACTTAAGGCAGCGCATGATAATCGTTCGATGAGAGCTGCTCAACATTTCCTCCAAAATTCTGTCTACTGCTTGAGGTGAAGAAGAAGATGGCATGAATCTCATTGAATATGAAACACAATTTTTTTTTGTTAGTTGTACAGCGCCTATAGATTATTCGATATCAGATTAGCAGCAGAATACTTTTATAAAGTAGATCTGAAGTAAAATTGAATTCTTTACTAAAAAAATGCATGCCTTTTAAATAGCATCATTCTTGCCGAAGCAAAAAGCGCAACATATATATATCTAAATATTTCAATCAACAAAAAATGCTGTCTTTAACTTTTACGCTATGCATTTCTGCTACTTTATGAAAAGGAATGTAGGAAGTAATTGGTTTCAATTTCTTTTTTGGTTAGAAAACCCTTAAGTGAATTTATTTTTTGTTACTTCATTTCAAAATGTTTTAGCTGCGCAAGTGCATTAGATATATGAAGGGACGTGTGAAGAGAAATTATTTAATGCTTTATAAAAGAATTATCTCATATAAATAAGACAGAATAAATTATTGTCAGCATATCCGTATTGTACAGTTTATCTAATTTAACGACTATTTTTTCATACGCAGACAGTCTTCCTTCAGATTACGCTTGAGAGGAAATAGGAACATTTTTTATGGATAAAAAGAATATATTTATTATGCTATAACATTTCTTTCGTTTTAAATTATTAAAATGTTTCTGAATTAGATAGTAAAAATACTTTAACCCCAGCTGTTACGCTCTGTCACACAAAACAACGTATCAGCGTTCGTAGCTTCATAATCTCATATTTTACAAAAAACTATAAAATTAATTTGTTTCGTAATTCAGAATTCGGTAGTTGGAAAACTGCTGGAGGTATTTCTATGTTTTTTTTCTTTTATATAAATGCAGTGGCTTAGTAAACTTAGTTATTGATATCAGTTGTTTAGGAAATATAGTTATTGAAACTTTGGCTATCAGACGGGAGAAAACATACATATGCAAACACATTTGAGAGGAATTGTGGCTCAACAATATGCGTATTCTAACAGAGAAAAAAAGACCTCTCCCTGCATTATTTTTAATTAAAGAAGTTTCGCTGAAAATGAAAGATGAGTTAAGAGAGAGTCCCTGTATTTGTTTTCAGTGTTAGCCTGTTCATTCATTAAGTCAAAACTGATTGCACACTAAACACTAAGCACTGCTAACATTGCTAAACTTAAACACGCATCATTAAGATCTACTAAACAAAAAATTCTGTTCTTTAACTGACTCCAGATTTCAACGGCTAAGATACTTGTTGATGGGAATGAAATTCGTGTTAAAGAAAATGTATAAAGATCAATTCTGGTTCTTACTAAGTGGGAAGTATTTCCTTTAGTTTTACACATTCGAAAAAAAAAGGCTTCGTATGCTTTTCAAATAAAAGTAAGCAAACTTTGATGCTATAGTTTATATATTTGGCATTTGCTCAGAGTAGGTGGATCTGTTTTTTGAGTAAGTTGAGCGTAAGTAAGTTTAGCATAAGTTGAACGCCTTATTAGCGCACACTAACAAACGTGAGTGCGTTTCAAAGTGGTAATCTATTTTACAGATAAATGCTTGGTCTAAGCATAAATCTAATGAGATGAGCTACCTCAGTATATGTTATTAATTCATTCCAGATCTTACCGAACGAATATTTCCAGTAAGAAATAAAATAAAAATAATTTATTCGTTCGTTCGAAAAATACTATTAATATTATAATTACAACACTGTATAATAATCGACTTCTCTAAAGAGACAAGGGGTATCATTATTAGTCCAAAGGGGCTTTGTCCCTGAAGGGCTATTGTTTTCGTTTTGCGATTTTGCGTCGGAAACATTAATATCGCTTCACTTTTCAAACTGTTGCCACCCAATATTGCAGCCCTGTATTATATTTAAAGAAACTAAGTAATGAAAAATGGTTATAAATGTATGTATGTTTCTCTCATTGTGATAAAATGACGATGCCTGGAGCCATCGAATTTTGAATGACGTAATCCTGCTGCGAATATGGGCATCTGGAAGCCCAAATTTGAAATTTGGAATTTGATTTATTATCGATTGCATGTTTTGTAAAACTTTAACGAATTTTTGATTAACAAACTCAAGCATTTCAAAGCGAGCAATGGCAAGGTTAGAAAAAAAATTTCTTTTTGACAGACAACAACTCGTGAGACTGTGTATAGGAAATTCTAAAGATATGCTCAGTTTAAAATTGTTTTGCGATATTGTTCTTTAACTGAATTTTATGGTCTGAATGCGAAGAACATGATACTTAATAAATAAAGGTAACACGCAAAATTTTAAAAATCGCCCCTTTGGACGTAATTTAAAATCTGAAACCTTTCAGATTTTTTTTCCAATTTAATTTTTACGACGACAAAAGCTTTCTCTATCGGAACTATTTACCATCAAAGAAAGTACAGTAACTATACTTCTTTCTTGAACCCATCGAACCATTATCGTACAACAGTCTGATTTTCTCTAAGTGTTCGTTGTTACAAATGGATGCGAAGCTGTCTGGAGATACATTCTACTATATTTATACTTGTTTTTTGTTCGACAGTGAGAAGTTATAGTCATCGCTTTAGATTCTTCATTGATATCGTTGATATTCGAAACCCAAACTGTCCTTTTTATGAATTCGAAACAGATCGCTTTTGAGTGTTTGTTGATGGCAGATAAGGCACTTTGCTTTCCGATTTCTCTGATTAAGTTATATGCCTTTGAAAAACACATAATGAAAACATCTTCTATTCTTTCATCTTTCTTCTTTCATTCATCTTGCAGGTCAAGTACACTTAGACAAAAAAAAAAACGACGCACCACGAACGCACCGAGAAGACATAAAGCAAATTGGACACAAATTGATATGAATACAGGTTTCGACGGAAAATGCAAAATTTTACACTTTTGCTGCCAATGAGTGAACGGTTGTCGCTACAGCGCATCTGATCTGCGCAACTGGCACGACATTTATGAGGAGATATTACGATTCCAGGTCATAAATTCTTCACGAATTTCATTCCGTGTACTCTGGTAGACAGTAACTATGCTTCGCATACATATGCGCGAAAGATATGCGCAGATGTCAGAATTTTAGAGAGGTCGTGTAGTTGGGCTTAAAGAAGCCGGTTGGTCTTATGGACGAATAGCTCGACATTTGAGTAGGAGCGATGCCACTATTAGACGATGTTGGCAGGAATGGGTGAACCATAGCCGCACACAGCGTCAAGAAGAAGCGGTAGGCCTAGAGAAATGACAGAACGTGAAGACCGAGCAATCGTCAGAGCGGCTGTCACAGCCCCAGATGCATCATTATCATCGATTGTACGTGCAACTAGTGCTTCAGCGACCGCAAGAACCATTCATAGACGACTCACAGAAAGGGGGCTGAGGTCACGGCGCCCCTTGCGCCGACTACCATTGACCTCTGTACAACGTCGAGTCCGTTTGCAGTGGTGTCGGGCTCATTCGCACTGGAATGTCACTGACTGGAGTAGAATAGTCTTCAGTGATGAGTTCCGCTTTGAACTGAGCCTCGATGACCAACGAAGGCGAGTCTGGAGACGCCTCGGACAGTGGTGTCATACCAACCTGTCTTCTGGCAGACAGGCCGACAACCAGGAGTAATGGTCTGGGGGGACATTTCATTTCATAATAGGACCCCTTTGGTTGTCATCCGTCGCAACCCTACAACACAGTGGTACGTCGACGAGGTTTTAAGGCCTGTTGTGTTGCCCTTCATGTCACGCCTCTCTGGGCTTACATTTCAGCAAGATAATGCCCGCCTCTACACTACACATGTTTCTACTGCTTGCCTTAGTGCTTTCCCAGTATTACCGTGGCCAGCAAAGTCGCTGGATCTCTCTCCTATTGAGCACGTTTGAAGCATTATGGACATGGCCCGCAACCAGCTCGGGATGTTGACGATCTAACACTTCAGTTGGACAGAATTTGGCACTATATCCCTCAGAAGGACATTCGCAACCTCTATCAATCGATGCCAAGCCGAATAACTGCTTGCATAAGGGCCAGAGGTGGACAAACGCGTTATTGACATTTTCACTTTGTGAAGCTCTATCACTTCAATAAATCATCCGATTTTTCTCAAACTGTAATCATTTGTTTTTCTGCACAGGTACATCACTTCTACCGATTTTCGTCCCATTCGAATAGCTCCTTCTTCGTGCGTCGTTTTTTTTTTTTTTTTAAGTCTAAGAGCGTGTATTTTCATGATATTTTGCAGCTTCCTCTATTGCCATCCCATTATTGTATTGAAATATTCAATAAATGGTTCTTTACCTTTTGCGTCAGAAGGCAAAAAATACAATGCTTCAACTGTGATCAAAGTTTGGGTGTGATCAGTGGTAATAATCTTTTCTCCACACAATCCCATCTGAAATTTAAAAGCAAATTAACAATGATTGCATCTTTTCATTAGAACTTTTTACAGCATTATATGAAATTTATGAGTACAGAACTTTGAATTTGCTTATGTATATATATATATATATATATAATTCAGACGTCTATAAGGAAATCTCTACAAAGAATTTATTGTTTTCAGCTTGTAGATTTTGTATGTAGACAAAGCAAAAATTGTTGCCTTTTAAGAGAAGTATTTATTGTAAGCTTTGTCTTTAAGTTTTGCAATGTAATAAATATGCAACTACATCTCATGTAATTAAGTTTGTCTGTTAAATAAATGCACAGACTTCTATATGCCATTAAATTACAGCGAAATATATCGTATAATTTTACTTTGCCATCTTGAACAGCTGAATTTAAATGTAAGTTTTTATCTTCTGTGCTTTAATTTCTGGGATATTAGATCTCAGACTAGTTGGCTTATAGTAGGGCAGCTCAAGACTGTTTCAGTTGTTAAACTAAAATCTGTAATCATAATGAAGTTGCAACTTCTTCTAAGATAATAATTTTTATATTTTAAAAATACTCTTTGAAATTTTAATGGGCAACTCTTTGGGGTGTTAGACGATTCTTCTGATTATACGTATAATCAGAAGTTTTCAGCTTGCAGTTTTTAATTCATAATTTATTTATATATTTATTTAATCTCTTTTGTTGTTGTTTATTTATTATTATTTTTTTGCATTAGTTTCCCGTCCAAGAAAAGCATTTTGCAGCTTACTTATTATATTATTATACGTATTATTTCATCATATGTAACGTAAATATAAGCCAGTCTCCCTTAGATAATCCTCGGCAAAGGAATCCCTTCCTTTACATAAACAACTTACTTTGATTTCATGTAATTATATAAATCTAAATAAATGCATTACAAAACATTTAATTTCTGTCATATGGTACATATTGCTATATGTGCCATATGACAGTATATAACCTTGTATACGTACTGAAACTGGAAAGAAAATTTAGTATACAAATAAAACAGGCTTATAGATACAGAGTTAGATTAAATTATTCATAATGGCGAATGTCCACCTATCTTATGAGTCTTTATGGAAGATTTCTAAAGAAAATTGTTCTTAACAATGAACAGAAGGAAAAGCCATGAAAACCTCCATACAGCTAACCTGCTTAATCACTAAATGTCATTCTTGAGAAAACTATCAGGATTGTGTGATGTTACATACATAAACACTGGAATAAGAAAAATAAATGATAAATAATGTGATACCACTTCTATCATATGTTTCTCAAAAAAGTTTATCCTTTACATATGGATCTGTCCTTCGTGTTGCTGCTGTGTTTAATTTGGCTTTCACGTTGATTGATGCTGAGCTTTCATCATTTTTATATAAACCTCTTTTATTTTCCTCTCTTTTGATTTTTCTAAAAGAGCTGTGGTGGCAAATAAACTGCTTCCTATAGAGCAAAGGAAAGGCATAGCATTGAAAAAAATGACATTATGAAACACGCTTTTTTTGCCATTAATTTTAACATACACAACTAATTAGTTCAATAATTATTCAAAATATACAGAGCTATCTTTTGAATTTTTAGCAAATTACTTATGACAAACACTTAATTTTCTTCTCAGTCAGTAATTGCGACTTTAAAATTTAAGCAATTATAAAAAATATAATTTTTAAAGTACTCTGTAGGGTTAATATGATAATTTGAATTATACGTTTTCTTTCAAATTATGTCCCCTAAACAAATTCAAGTTTCAAGATTAAGAATACCCGTATATGTAAATCTAAAATTTAGTTTCAAATCAAAACATCTATATCTGCAAGATACTCTAATCGTGTTCATAAAAACGATCTTGCTTGAATGATTTATTTGGGTAATTTAATCAAATATTAAAAACTAAATAAAATGAGCATTATCTGTTTTATTCTATATTAAATCAAAAGTATTAAAACTTTTTATGTATTTTTAAAGGTATCTGCTCTTAATATGGGTATAACATACACAAATGAAAAAAAAGTCTGAATGTGAAAGGAACAGAATGTAATAAAATGATAATAATAATATACTTACGATCACGCAATCTTTTTACAGTTGGGTCGAGATCGTCTTGTAATCCAGTTTGTTTTGGTTTTCGCACTAAATTCGTGAACCCAACTATTTACATCATCTAAGCATTGAAGATTACTTCTGATTTTTACAGCATCTTTGGAAGATTTTACAATTTCATTACTCCATGAAACTGGAAGATCTTCGGCAGAAAGCTGCAAGTAAATTATATGTTCTGACATTATTATTCAAATAAACGAAATTTTTTCTCGCGTCAGTGTGACTCGTACGGCCGATTTAGCGAAAATCCCGCCTAAATGTCATTGCGTCAAGGCGTTCCCAAGTATAGAGGAAATGATGACATTGGAAAGTAGACGCAATCAGAAGGACGGATTTTTTCTTATGCGTATGGCGCGGTAAATAATGCTTATATGCGGTCGGAACCTCAAGATGTATGACCAGCTGCATCAGTCGAGTCACTTCTTTGCGATTAACACGCAGCACGCATGATCTGCTTTTTCCAACGCGGCCTTCGATTACGCTTTCAACAAAAGCCTTTTCTGCATACGCGAAGACCTTACGTCCCCCTACAGAACTACCAGATCTCCTTTCCTAATGGGAACTCTTTTGTAGATATTGGGGTCTGCATGTCCAATTGGACAACTGCTAGAAAACTCTTTGCGTAAGCAATCGGACCGTACATCCTCCTGCAGCAGTATCAGCTTTCCTGTCCTAATGGAAACTCATTTGTAGATATTAAGTACTTGCATGTCCAATTGGACAACTGCTAGACAAGTACTTGCATAAGCAGTCGGACCGTACATCCTCCTGCAGAAGTATCAGATCTGCTTTCCTAATGGAAACTCATTTGTACGAGTAGATATTAGGTACTTGCATGTCCAACTGGACAACTGCTAGACTGGTGGTGAACACGTTAGTAATTCGTTGGAGATTAGTGTATTTTGAGGGACTTGTAATTAGTTGGAGAGTGTTGGGAGATTAATTACTGCATAGGGACTTAATTTGGTATACGAATATTTGAAAACTTGCTGTGGTGATATATGAAATAACACATCGTGCGAAAATAGGATAAAATAAACATAGTAATGCTAATACAAGACTGCAGTGTACAGTTCCGTGTTTCGCTAAAATAATCAAAATCTACATCCTGCTTTGACAGGAAGAAAATCCATAAGATTTGTCAGTAATTGAATATGAAATAGTAGAATGAAGAAATGAAATTATATGGTAGCATTATCTATAATGCTGTGAAATAATTGAAAATAAAACAAAATAAATGAAGGCATAACGCTTTGTCAGGAAAACTAAGTCCAGATTGCTTTGCCAGTATGAAAAGTATGAAAATCAATACATATTTGTAATTTTGGCTTGCATTGATTCTAAAATTTCACTCGCTAAATTTTTCGAAACGAGGCTGTCATCTCCTGTTCGAAGATGCGCATTTTTTGTAGTAGAATAAGGACTACCATATTAAAGGAGAATTGAAGGTCTGGTGTTTCAATGACGTCTGTAATTTTATTCTTACCTCCATGATCCAACTCGCGTCCCAACTAAAAAAAAAATAATAAAAAGGTAGAGATGCGGTGGGGAGTCTGTAAGAATCGGAAAAGATACGTCACAATCAGAATAATTTCCACACAAGAGGTGAAGCTTTGAATACGACTCGAATTCGGGAGCTCACAGTTGTGAGTCCATGAACTCGAGTCGTGGTCCAAATAAATATCGTATACCAAACAAAACGCTTCACATCCAAGCAAGACGTATGCCGGTTTGGATATACTTCAGTGCGAACGTGTACAGAGGCACTTTCCTTCTAGTTAAAAATAATATTTAAGATTTTTTTTGTTCATAATTAGTTTTAAAAACGCAAAATTTTTCCTACCTCTATTTTGTAGTACTGGCGACAACGAGAATACAATTTTATTTCGAAAGTTAGGAATCATTTCATTTTCGTTCTCTGTTATCGGGAAAATGCTGCATAAATGTTAATCAGTGTGTTCTAAATGTTATATTCTTGCCTTTAAAGAACACCAAATGTAACTGGTGCTTTTACGGAGGACACTAAAACAAGTTAGATTAGCAAAATGTCAGTCAATTAAATTTTTCTTGCGTTGTGATTTTAAAATTAAAATACCCGAACAAACCAATGATAACTGGTGGAAATCATTCATAAGCATATAAGGCATTACTCCCGCTTTCTTCGCATGCCTTCGTGGTGTAGTGGTCAGCACGCTCGACGCGAATGCGAGAGGTCCGTGGTTCGAGTCCCGGCGAGGGCATTGTTCATTTTTTACTTCTTCTGCTTCCAAATCACCTATGACTCTACAAGCAGACAAGGCAATAAAAAACATCATACTAAATTTATAGAGTAAAACAGACTTTTATTCTACCTTTAAAATAAATTTAAACTAATAGCATATAATGACGATACTCCCAGGAGTAAAAAAATATTGTACATTTTTACATATTTTAGCATATTAATATTAGAATCAAGTAGAATTGGATCTTAACATTTTAAATTTATATTGCATCAATTGACCAACTTTCATAGCACTTTCAAAACCTTATTAAGTATTGCAATACTTTGCATACTAAATAATGCCTATTAACAATACTTAGAAATATCCTTTCATTACAAGTGCTAAACTATAGCATCGACCCGAGGGCGCGGGCACGCATCTAAAACGGTATTCAAAAGATTACTATGAAAATTCCTACTGCACTATTTCTATAAATTCTACACCCACCAGCGGCCGAGCGGTAAAGACGCTGAACACTGGTAGTTCGGTCCGAGGTTCGAATCCCGCGAACGGGCTGGCTGCATGGGCGTTTTCGTGGTTTTCCCCATGTGTAACGTGTATACGAGCCAGTTTCCCTTAGAAAGTCCTCCACGAAGGCATCCCTCCCCTTTGGCAGATAGCCGTCGTGTGCTTTGCCATAATTGAATAACCTAACCTATAAATTCTAGATATTTAATTTAACATTAATACATTTTCTTCTATGAAAACATTAATGAAATTTCGCTGTTGCACATAACCCCCTAATTCAAAGGAAATAAAAACTTAACTGTCGTCTTCAAGCCAAACCTTCAGAAGTAGAAGCTAGTTAACACCGCTGGTATGGTACAGAACAGAAGGTTCAGCCGGAATAAGATGAAAAGCCAAGGCCACAGTCTTGGTTCTGAAAGCAGGAAATCACGCTCTTTATTAGGCCAGGAGTAAACTTAAGCAGGAACATAAACGACAGGAAAAATCTCGGATGGAAGGCTAGGAAGATAACTTGAATGGCAGAGATCCTTCGAGGGTACGTGAAAGTCCAGTCTCGATTCAAGTTACAATAGAACAGATGGCCTACCAAACGGAGGCCATAACAAAGACCCAGGCGTGACGCTTCCAGGCTTGAAGAAGAAGTGTTGTCCTTTTTTCTTTTCTGTTGTTATTTTCCCGATTGAAGTCAAAGAAACTGCATATGTAGTATAATTAAACATTAAACTATTTACCAAGTAGAGAACAAAAAATATTATGCAGCATAGTCATGCGGTGGCCTGAGAGAGCAAGAAATGACCCGTCGTCCTACGAAGATTCTGCACAGCCATAAGCGGAGGAAAAGAGTGGAAAAAATCGAGTGCTCCGGCTTTTTGTGACTAACTTTTACCAACCAAGCCAAAACTCACTCAAAAACTTGACAATTCTTGACAAAAGCGCCCCGCAGAAAACAGTATAAAAATTCTTATTTTTCAAAGCGTTAGTTCAACACCTTTCCCCTGCGTCGCCAAAAACTTCCCCAACCAAAACACCTGCAGACAGTAAACAGCCAGTAAACCTATAACTCCACCGGATTTCCGAAACGACTTTCACCTTAACTCCCCCGAAAGCAGCTTAAAAATGATAAGAAACGCAATTCATACCTCTTACACAAAAATCCAGCGAAAGCTACAAAATTTTGTTAATTAAATTAGCATATTTCGCAAAATAATTCAGCTATCAACTGGAAAGTACATTTAAATTAAAGTGCAAATTTTTCCGCTTCTTCTAAAATAAGTTATAAATATGTAAACTCAAGTTAAGTATTTTTAAATCCGGATTATAACATGAAAATCACACCCATTTCCATTGTCTACTGCCAAGCGCGTTCAGAAAACGAAAGTAACGAACTTACTGTCTTAAATACAAAACTCCAGTTAAAAGTAAAACAAATTAACACAGATTAAATAAAATACACATTGTGTAGCATAATTTGGAATATAAATGAATTAATTAATAAATTAGCTTAATTTCGCTACACAACATAAATAATAAAATTAGATCTGCCTAAAGTAACACTTTGATAAGAGGTGTATCAAAATAGAATAAATCTATCTAATGTGCATAAAAATTCGAAAATTGGCTTAATTCTGCTTTGAAGGAGATAACTCTTGCAATAACTCATTTTACATTTTTCATACGAAATCAAATGAATGAAATAAATTTAATGCTGCAACTACAACACTATTTTGCTATCCTATTTTTCCAGCTACGTGAGTTCTATGGGATTACCTTAAGTTAAAGTATTCACCAGAAGCCTTTCTGATGAGGAGAGCATGCTTATCATTCCTCACCAATTCAGATACGTGATGAATTCTTAGGAATTCATTGCATCCACTGCCCTTAAGGGTCGTTCACCGTATATAAATTCTTGGGAAACAAATAGCATTGTATTTAATATCCACTGGATGAGTGAAGACAATTTTGAAATTTGGTATTAAAGAGCTTGAACTTACGACATAAAAGGAGAAATTAATAAATGCTTTGTCGATAACCATGGTTAGTGTCTTTGCGCCATTTTTCATCTGTTTAAATTACCCAAGAAATGCTTTAAACCGAAGAACTGAATTCATTGAAGCTTTTTCCGTTCATCAAACTTTGTCAGTTTTCTTAAATGACTTTATATTCCACTATCGTAATCGAAAGAGACTGACTATTTTCAACTCTCGTTGTCGAGAGATATTTGTACCTTACCTCAGATTTTTTTTCACTTTCCGCTTTTTTCTCGGTAGTCGGCGCTATCGAAATTAATTGAAATATCGAATTGTTGCCAACATTAAAGTTTAGTACAAGTTTCGTAAATTGTGCTTAGTGAGAGACAAAATTTAAATAATTTTTAAATTTCAAGTTGGAGTATTGTTCTTGCATCTGCAATTTCCAACTATTTTTTGAAAAATGTTTTGCACTAACAATACATTCGCATTCGGCTAAGAAAAAAATTTAAACTTTTTTCCGACTTCATACGAATAACATTTCCTACAGAGAATAGATAAAGTGGAAGGAAGTCGCGCGAAGAGTATCATAAACAATCAAAATTGCTCCCAGAACTGTACTCGGCTCAGTCTCCTATTTGAACCAGTGCTCAAAGCAGGAAGGTCTGGTATCTTCCAAAGTATCATGCAAAGTTGTTATGCTTTTGCATAATAAACTGTATAAAAGAGTATTAAATTTAATCTCTAATTGTTAAGAGAACAGAAAAATGTGTTTAGGAAATGCAGAAATTTTAAAACAAATGATTCACATTAATTTTGAAATGAAACAAATTATACGATATTCTATTGTATAATTTGTTTCATTTGTTCGGGCTCCAGATGTCCATATTCGAATGGAGGACTACGTTATTCAAAATTGAAAGACTCTAGGTGCCGTTGTTTTTTCACAGTGCGAGAAGCATACATACGTCTCTGCAGATTCTTCACTATTTAATTTCTTTAAATATAAGGCAGGCTCTAATATTTGGTGGCAACAATTTGAAAAGTGAACCGACACAAAATGCCAAAACGAAATTAATAGCGCTTCTGGGCTAATAATTCACAGTAAAGGAACTGTAAACAAGCAGATACAAGTATTTATAGATATTTACAACAATATTTCTTATAAAACGTTTAAGAAATCTGGGATACGTCTTCGTTTATAAAAGAAGCTTTGTCATTCATCTTTATTAAACTGAAAGCAATTTTCTCAACTTCGGTATAAATTACCGACATACGTTTCGTATCTCATTAAAAAAAATTCCTTGATTGTTCAAAAATAATTCTTTACAAGACATCACGATAGATACAATAAATCTGAAGTCAGTGGAAATACGTAAAAGGTTACAGTTAAGCACTTCCAAAATGTAAAATATTTCAAACATTCATTGAAAGAAAATATATTATCTTCAATGTACCATTAATATCTTTAATCTTTTATAAGCAATTGCATTTCTTGGAATGCGAAAAAATAATTACGTTTGATGGAGAGCAACAAAGCCAAATATTAATCTGGAATAAACGGCAACTCAGTTTTAAGAATCTTTCCCATAAAATTCTCCTAATTTTTTCTCGAAATATATCGTAGTCGCAGATGTTACATATTGTTGCTTTGTACGGGTTCGTGGATTTGGAGTGATTGGTGACAACATTTGACGAAGAAGCAAAACACAATTTATTCACCAGTGTTAAACAGGAGAGTTCCAAAGACACGTTTATAGCCGTCAAAAAACTACGACAAGCACGCTGAAACGATCAGCAAGGCTATAATGGTGAAGACATCTTCACGGTAAAGCACTGAAATGCAGAGCCTGACTCGGTTCGGTCGCTTACGTACTCTCGATGCTCCCACGATACAACTCAAGATGCACTGCTGCTCGCATATTCACAAAGCCTACAGACCTTTTTCCTAGGGTCTACTCTCATTGGACGAAACATCTGCTTGGCGGTCATATTTGGAATAGTGAATTATCGCCTTGCAGTCTTCGTAATTAACACCAAACATACCTTGTGGGCTTTCCAGTAAAGCGAGGAGAAACAGCGTTTATTTCATTCGATATTTTTTTTATTTTATGAATGAAAGCTAAGGGGAATTGTGTGGAATATATTTTAAATAACCTACTGATCTTATTAATAGTTTATTTGTATTTGGTTAAAGAATGAATTTAAACTGTTAAAGGTACGATAATTGTTTTGCAAGAAAAAGTATTTACATGGAAATGGGATATGTGCTTTTTTCGTCATTTCTGTTAGAGAGAGTCTGTTATGTAAATTTACATAGCGCATTTATTATACAAATAAAAGAATATTAAAAAAATAAACCAAATGAAAACATTCTATAAACATTTAAGGGCGTCGGATACCTATTCTTTTTACTTAAGTTATGAGTAAGTATAATTAAAATTATATTTTATTCCATTATGCGCTATTTCTATTGTAACGCTTTTCAGGATCTTGGATAGTAATTTTGCAACTAGTATCTACTACAAAGAGTACAAACCAGTAAATAAAAATTAAAAAAAATACCTTTAACAAAAATAGAGAAAATAAAAGTGTTAAATTTTTAACACTGTACCCGAAGGCGAAAAAACCAATAATAACAAAGCCATAAGGTGAGGATAAAAACAAAAATAAGTCCGTGCAGTAAGAGTTTGTAAAAGATACGAACGGGATTAGAAACCCCGATACAGAAGTCCAAGCATTTTTTTCCGTGCTCTGTACCGTTGAGCTGCGGTTCCTTCTCCGACTTTCACACGCTTTTCGGTACACCACGCTGACATACAAATAGCAAAGGCGATCAAACAAAAGTCGCCAAGCACAAGATTCTGTAACCCTACTTTTCCTATTTCAACCAATCAGAGCAAACAATAGCAGAAACGGTCTGTAGGCTTTGTGAATATGCCTGCTGCTCCTCATACAGGCAGGGTTTATATAGATTTTGGCCTGCCTTCTAGAATATTCTGGGGAAAAACCGGTAAGAATTCATTCCAGAATGTTCTCGCTACGTCTATGCCATATCGCGGATTTTGTCGCCAAATGAGCGATTTCGTGCCAAGTCTGGAAACCCTGGGTTCCCTTGCCATTTTCTGGCAACCGTAAACTCTCCTTGCGGGGAAGCTATCTAACCGCGGCTGGGCATTTTGTAACAATATTTACCTCACTTATAAATCCTGAATTTGGCTTATATACCATGCGAGAAAATTACTGACCTAGTTACATATTGATTTTAAAGTGTTATTTCCGTTTACAAAGTTTCTTAATATAAAGTAGGAAGTTACATAAATAATCTCAATTTTGAGAGCGTGTGAATTCTGTGAAAGCAAAATTTGGCATTTTACGTGGTTTTCCAAGCATTAATGAGATTTAAAAAAAATAAGGCGTCACATGCAGCTACGACCGAAATTCATAAAACCTTGCCCTTTGCAATGCACTCCTCAAGTTATGTGTTTTAAAGTAACGCTACGAAAACGTTTCGTCAAATTATTCCTGGTGTTGCTACAAATCAGATGCAGAAAATGTTTCTTTCGAAACCTTAAAAATAAAATATTTGACATGTTTGTTCGAAATATTTTCTTAGAAACATTGTTTAAGTTTACTTCGATTTTATAAAAACAAACAGTTTTAAAGATATTATTTGTTTTTGTGTTTTCCAAATACCAAAATAAATAAAATTTCTAACAAACTATTTCTATTTTTATATGCATTTTAACCTGTTTTCCGTTTTATTTCATTTTTCCTAAAATAAAATAGTTACTTTTCTTTTTAATATACATATTTGTTCAAAACAAATAACTTTAAAATATACAACTGAGTTGCTTTGGCTTTTATACTTCTTTGAAATTAGAAATATTAAATCGAAGGTTTAATTTCATCCATAAAATAGGAAAGTTTTGTTTAAATGCACCCTGTGTAGTTCTGAGATTATTTTTAGCTAAAAAAAAGCTATTAAATTGCTCAAAATGCGTAACATTTAGTGCATGCATTTACGAAAGAGGGTAGAGGAAAAAAAGAAGTTTGTCAAGTTATCTGATAAATAACTTAATTTTCAATCATATTTATGTTACCTAGAGAAGTGGAAGTTAATATTTTTTAATATATATCTCCCTGGTTTGATTTATGTGACTACGGCAAAGCCTCGAGAGCTATCTGCCTAAGAGGAGGGATGCCTTCGTGGAGGACTTTCTAAGGGTAACTGGCTCGTACCCAAGTTACACATGTGAAAAACAACGAAAACGCCATGCACCCAGCCCGTTCGCTGTATTCGAACCTCGGACTGAATTACCAGTGTTCAGCGACTTTATCGCTCGGCCGCTGGTAAGCCACATAGCTCTCTGAAAATACAAATTTAAAAAAAGGCATCCGTATTAATTTTTATTGTAATCGAAATGTTAAATTTATTTCCGACAATAGAATTGAAAATACCGCATTGATTGGACATTTGAAATGCCCGCATAATTTTTTTTATCTTTACTGTAAACGCAGTATGTCTTTTTTGTAGTTCTCGTGAACGAATATTAAATTTTGCGTGCATAATGTTTTATTTCAACAAGGTTTGTAAAGTAAAAAGGGAAAAGATTTTTTTGAGAAACGAAATGCTGAACACCATTTATCGATAGATATTCCAGATATCGCTGAGTAAATAAAAAATAATAATTAAAAAAAAATCTCAAAAGTTTCAGATTTTAAATTACGTCAAACAGGACGTTTTTTAACATTTTGTGTGTTACCTTTTATTTATTAAATATCATGTTCTTTGCACGTAAACCATAAAATTCAGTTTAAGAGAAATATCGCAAAATAATTTTAAATTGAGCATATCTTTAGAATTTCCGATACACAGTCTGACGTGCAGAAGATAAAAATGTCTTTTCTGTAGAACGTTGCCATTGCTCGCTTTGAAATATTTCAATTTGTTAATGAAAAATTTGTTAAAGTTTTACGGAATATGAAATAGATAATAAAAGAAATTCCAAATTTCAAATTTGGGCTTCCAGATGTAGCGATTTGATTCGCTGTAGGATTATGTCATTCAAAACTGGATGGCTTTAGGTACCATCGCTTTATCACAATGCCAATTTGGGCTTCCAGATGCCCATATTCGCTGTAGGATTATGTCATTCAAAACTGGATGGCTTTAGGTACCGTCCTTTTATCACAATGCCAGAAACATACATACCTTTATGCAGATTCTTCATTATTTAATTTCTTTAATACATGGCGATAATATTTAGTGGCAACAGTTTGAAATGTGAAACGGACATTCAGAGTGAACCGACGCGAAACGAAAAGGACAGGGAACAAAGCCTTCAGGGACAAAGCTCCTTTGGACTAATAAAAAGCTGAATTTTGAGAGGTACGCTGATAATCGCGAGGACTCACTGAGGCTCTTTTGTTCAATTTTGAAGTTCTCCTAATCATTTAATTTGAATTGCCCATCTTTCTTCTCTCGTTATGACGTTGAGCTCTAGTAAAGCATATATTTAAAGTGTATAATTTAGTCATTGTCACCACCCCAAAACTATGAACCTGCATGTTGTAAATTTCTTTAAGTTGCAATGGATAGATTAAATTAGCTTGTCCAGTGATATCTTGTTGCCGAGTTCAAATAAAAGTTTTCCAGCATATATTTTAATCATCGTCACTGCACCTAAACGTCGTCAATTACGAATCCTTCTGTATTCGTAGTTTTTAAATCCTTGCAGTGTTTATTTAAATTGAAAAATCTTTGGCGCATTTACTAAATTCACTTTCTGATTCGTAGCAAATCTTTGCAGTATTTACTTAAATTCAATTTCTGAACTGTTTTATACGTTGTTAAAGTAGAGAAAGAGATTATCAATTAAACTGAATGATCTACCCCCGAAAATAACGATTTCGCAGAACTATGGTTTTGGTCATGGTGTCAGTGATATTTATCAATAATAATATTTTGAAAATTAATTTCTAGTGGAAAGAGATTACATATTGTATTATATACTTTACCAAAAGCAGCAAATCTAATCCCAAAATGCAATTCTAATGAAGTGTTTATGTGTATTATACGAGTGTGTAAAATAATCATTGATTGTTTAAAATATCTGTGTTCTTTATTAAATAGTATCAAATATGTATCCTCTGAATGAATTCGCTGCATTGTTCAATACGATTCAAAACATTTCCAGTGCCAAATATGTGCACCTAATACTATATTGATATTGTCTTGTTTCCCCAAGTAAATGCATGTGCATCTTGCATTGTGTGTTGAGTACTGTAGATACAATGTAAGTATTTATAATTTGCATGAAATTATTGCACAGAAAGTTAAAATGATACAACATTTTTATTTCTCTATTACTCATAAGCAGTGGCCTTTATTAAGCATGTGCTTTACACACAAGAAAGCTTTCAAATGTGATACGTTCATTTGCGTATAAATAGGTTTCTTCTGAATCTGTGTTAAGAGAATTTAAGCAACAAATAAACAAAAATCGAGAAGAGCTAGAACAGAGGTTTGAAAGGGTTAATTCTATAGTTTTAGGTGATTGTAATCAGCGTTAAAGAATATAAATCCAATATTAAACAGATAAAATGCAGAAAAACTTAATTTAATTTTATACCTGAACAGTTAATGACCTGAACCTGTGTTTACTGGAACTGTAAATACCTCTATTTAGTACCTGAACAGTGTAAACGGCATAAGTAGAAAATATTGTAGAAGAGATATTTTTTGAAGGAGTAGTTCCTGTCCATAAAATAATCAGCTAAAGCTCATCCCAGAGCGTCTTCATTCAACTTTTCTTTGCTTCTGAACTCCCCCCTGAGACTCAGTGAGTCCCTGTTTTACTCAAACTTTGTATGTTTGTAACATGAAACATGTCATTGTCAATGAACATGAATATTTTGTAGCTTTATCATGGCGATATCGTTATGTGAAAACTTTACATCTTGTCGCATTTTGCTGCAAAATTTCGCCGCTCAAAGAACTGGAATCAACTTTTCTTCCTTAATCTTCCTTTGAAGACATATCTTTCTTAACCGCTTTTTGTTGCTATCTCTGAAGTGGATGAGCTCCTCTGGTAACCCATGCATATGTTCAATGTAAACATTCCGCTTGTTCGTTGTTCATTCACACAATATCTTTGATTACAGCAAAGTCCCCAGTGTCTGCCTGGAAAATAATATGGTTATAATTCCGTCCATACCGAGTTTATGGTCCTGTAAATCATTGCTTTGTTAATGAGAGCAGCGGGGAATGTTAATTGAGGCTTCAGAAATCCCTTGAGCATACATAACTCAAAAGACCTTTGAAAATCATAACCTGAATGCTTTTAACTTGAGACACCGTTCATCATCCGTGGCGTCTTTGGCTCAGGAAACCGTCAACCAAACTGTTAGTGATTTGAAATCTTTGTGACCCGAGTTTCTGTTATTTCTAATTACTACATAATATGTTCACGGTCGTTAAGTTTTCATTTACAGAAGTTCTAATTAGTGAGGCACTAATGCTGAAGTTTGGTTATTTTATGAGAGTTCGTAATAAGTCATTAAATAACAATAATCTTTGAAAATTAAAACAAGTACGCCATTAAAATAACAAAAATATAAAATCATATTTATCAGTTGCTGTCATGCGCGTTTTCAGTTTCACGTACTCTTGAACTCTGTCTTTCAAAGTTCTTTGCAACTTTCCCTCACGGTACTTGTTTACTATCTGTCTCACGGCAGTATTTAGCTTTAGGTGGAGTTTACCACACTATTAGAGTTGCACTCCCAAGCAACTCGACTCCTAGGAGATCGCGTCCGAAGCAGACCTAGCAGCTATGGGCCTCACACCCGCTCTGGGTAACAGCCCCAGTCAGGGAGACTTGCTGCAGAGTCAAACACCGAAACGCTCACTCCTATACGCCCCATTTTCCAACATCCGAAGATTGCGGAATTCGGCGCTGGGCTCATCCGTGACGGCTCATCCCGGTTCGCTCGCCGCTACTAAGGGAGTCCCTGTTGGTTTCTTTTCCTCCGCTTATTTATATACTTAAATTCAGCGGGTCGTCTCGTCTGATCTGAGGTCGACAATGTATTATTTTATTTCATGCCCGTGTTATACACGAATAAAATTGATTATACACCCTCTCATCGAGTCAGCTTGCCTTCATGAATTTATAAAATATGCGCACAGCAAGGATGCCAAGTGTAGCATTTTGGCTTCATTCGGATTCTGCAGCTAATCAAAAACACATTCTGATGAGCTGACAAAGAAGACAGTAGTTTTTCAATTCTGGTATTAAATCTGTGGATGCTAAAAGAGAACATTAAAAGTGCCTCTCATTTCATAATTATTTTTCGGAAAACTATTTTTCTTTGTTTTATTAAATACGGCAAGTGCACACAAAGTAGCTGTATAATGGGTGGCCTTACTAGAGAAAATCGGCACGGATTTACCCATTGCCAAGGTTCGAATGTCAAAGAAATTTAATATTGATAAATAAATTATGAAATGTTACAAACGAAAGACAGAAAAGAAAGTTCATTGCACAAGGTAACAAAATAGAATGATTCACTTTTAAAGGATTTATTGCAAACGTTTAACAAAGTACTACATTATCGAGCGCCTACTGCTAGAATTCGAGAAAAAGAATTCAGCCCCACCTCTCTTAATTTGGGAATCTCTTAGACTCAAAATCCGGAGGAGACTTAAGTGTTATGAGGCACTTATACTAGTGGCAAATTGAACATCCAATCGAGGGAATGTTGGTAGAGAAAGAAAGATTAGGTGTTCTCCATCAAAACTGGCACGAAGCTTCTCTTTGCTGAAAAATGTAGTGTCAGTTAATTTTTCCCATTTTTAATTTTAAGCAATTGTTATACACAAAAATGTTCACTCGGTGTCGGAGACTACTGTTGAATTATCTCTTCTGTGCAATACTATAACGCTTCTCTTTGATTTTATTTAAACTTCGTACAGGATATACATGTTTTACGTTTCAAAGCTATTCAAAAATAGGTATTACAAGGATATGTCATCAGTACTTCTATATCAGGTTCAAAGTTTTCTCACAAGTGTTTCTCTCTCTTCTAGTCATTACGACAAACTTACATTCACTTCCACGTATTAAGTGCTCACAGTTATTGCAATCTATGTTTACATGACCTTAATACATTCAAGTTTTAAAGTAATAACGAATTTTAAAATTTTTACTCAATACATTACAAAACCATTTTACGTATCAACAGAAAAAGTACTTCTTATTGCATTTCTTCGATTGTGCTAAGCAATGTAATTTGCATTCATTCTGTTAATTGTAATATGCCTGCCTATTTGCCTGCCCTCTTAACATATTTCTTCACTTCGCATCTTTTTGTGCTGCATTCAGGAGTGAGAAATATATCTGGAGGCTTGCCTCCGTTAGGTGAGTAAGCATTGTGCATGCACCCTGCTCAGTATGATTATCTCAACTGTATTGTTGAATGTTTAATAATTATTGTTATTTGTAGTAGAATAGTGCTTGTTTATGTAGAGCAGTCAAATGAATGCCATAGCACCTTTTTCTTCTGTAAGTCTTCTTTTAAAATGGTTCGAAAAAATGATTCAGCATCCTCTTATGTAAAATTTTGTGCCTTATAAATAAACATCTGTTCGCATCATAGTACACATGTGCATTGGATTACAAATACATATTTTTTAGTTTATGTATTTTATATCTAATTCTTGAAGATGATTGATGAAATATTAATTCCGTAGTAATACAAAAATTAAACTCGATTTTTACATTTTCATATTAGGTATACAAGCACATTCTAATTTTAATAAATGTCATCTGTTAATCTGTTATTGGACAACTCGAATTAATACTTTTTTTCTTTCCAAAATGTTTTAATATTAAACTCTAGTTTGTGTCTTTGTTGATACAAAAACCGGCCGACGCATTTACATCTTTCGTTGCACTAACTCTCTGATGACAATGCACCGAAAGATGCAAATTTCTTTTTCCCTTTTCATTTTTGGTTTTGACATTTTTTACGCGTTTCATGAAGTTTACCACTATGCTTCTGTTATTCGCTTTTTGAGAATGTTTTATTCTGAGTTGGTTATGATTGGGATGGATTTTAAACACACTATTTTAATTTATTTTGCATTATTACCAACAATTATTGATGCTTTCATTAAGCAATTGCAATAGGTTTTGAACTGCTTTTTTACTTTGTATGTCTTTATATATACCGTGGAGCCTCAAGATACGAGCACCTCTATATATGAGAAATTCGAGGTAGGAGCGAAACATTCGTCTCTAAATACCAGTACTGACTCGAGTAAAGAGCTGGGTTGTAGGTATGCGATTCCCGATCCGGCTGCACTCTGGGAATGCCCTTGTCAGATCACTCAGTATTCTTTGATTTACGTATTTGTACGCTTGTGAGTTATTTGTTTTTTACATTTAGCATGAAAATAATTATTTCGCTATGCCTCCCAAGAAGATTGTTGGCTCAGATATTGCTGCAAAGAAGGAAAATGAATGATTTCACAGTTAACCATGGCCGTTGAAAGTAAGAAAGGGATCATAGATAAACACAAGAGTCGTATAAGAGTTGTGGAATTGGGGAAGACTTACTACCGTTACATCCAACTTCGTCCCAAATTCCTAAAAAATGTTGAGAAGCTGTTGTTGGGTGTAAATTAACGAGAATGTTAAAAGACGTTCCGGTGTCGGAAGCTAAGGCTAAGAATCTGTACTTGGACCTTCTCCGAAAAACGCCAGGTATTATTTACCAGTGTTATTTATTAGGAAAATTGATTTATATGCTGATATTTTTGGTGGTGCGGAGCGGATTAACCGAATTTCCATATTTTCAGTGGAACTGAAGTCGGATATAAGAAATATACTGCTCATTTGGGAGTCCTAAATTTTAAGCTAATTTTTTAAAAAAATTTTCGGACTGAGAATTTTATTTTATATAATATAAAGTTTTGTGTATTAAAATGCATTCCGTTTTCTCATTACTTTTATTTCATGTTATTTTTATTTATTGTTGGTTTATAAACTTAAAATGTTTCCGCCACTAATATTGTCATCTAATTTAATTTTATTTTTAATATAATTTTCTCCTTGATGGCCGTAGTTTCTTTAGCGAATGTGCAAGAATTTGGGGATGAAATTAAATCAAAGTCGTGAGTCTAAACTGATTTAGATTCAAACATTGCTGTTGAACACTTTTGAAATTTTTTGGATATTAGCAAGCGCAATATTACATTACTGTTTAATTTAACATCTTTTGACGAGAACCTTATAAAATTCTTTGATTAAAATGTAACGAGTCAGTATTTATTTTTTCGGCATCCATATTTAGATTGATCAAATATGTATATCATTGTGCTCTCCAGTGAATGGATTTTGTTTTTCTAACAAATGATACAAAAGCACAAATTTTTGCAATACCTGATAATAATATCCCATAACTCCATAACAGTATTTTAACTCTTCTCTAATATGTTGGTTTTCTTATCCATGATGAGATAACTATTACCGACAATGTAAAATGATAAGAAATCTTGAGATGACAGCATTCTTAATTCTTTTTTCAATCGTTCTAAATTTCTGACACAGATATTAATAATTTTATATCTTCTTCGTTGCAAAAATAGTAGAAACTTGAAACGAAAATGCTAATACGAAATAAAAGAAAAAAATTCTTCGTACCTATTTCTCGTAAATAACTTGAAAAAAAATCGATGTGTACAACCATAGTTTTGAGTTTCCATGTACAGAATATTAAATTATACGTATTTTTCCCGCATTTCACTTAAAGTTATTTCTTCGAATTTCATTATAGATGGATTAGTCAGTCAATTAGTTCAGTTCTCACTTCGAGGCAAGGCAAAAAGACATAGAAATGCAAATATCTTCATTAAAAATTGAAAGATGTAGGAAAACATAAAACACCAAATACAGTTAAAATAAATAAAAAAAATAATTTTTACAATTAAAATTGCAGTTTCTACGCAAAAACAAGTACTTCGGCCGTCAGGGAAAAAAGCAGATTTTTCGGTGTACAGAACTAAAAGTTTCCTTTTTACTCGGCAAAAGGACTCCGAAGGTGTAGAAAGATGTAATTCACTATTCTGCTAAGTTTATTAAAATAAAAAAAATTAGGCCTAGCAGCACTTAAACAACATTTAATTTTTAGATAAATCTACAACTATTGCATGCAGATTAACTAAAGGCATAAAACGCTTAACCAGACGATAACAACAACGTAATTCAATAATTTTTAAAACAAAAAATGCTCAATTTACCATCATATAAGAATAAAAATAACTGAGCTCACGGAGCCGAGTAACAGAGTGGGCATATATATGTACACTCATGGACAAAAAAATTAGCGCACCAAGAAGGAGTCGTCAAAATGAAACGAAATTTTACATATGTAATGACTACTTTGATATAAGTAAATGATAAGAAAATCAAAGAAAAAGGATTATTTATTTCAGAGAAAAAGGCAAAAGAACGGAGGAGATAATACTCCGTTGGACCCCCTCTAGCGCGAATGTGCGATGCGATACGATCGGGCATTGAGTCATACAAGTTCTGTATGATGTCTTGAGACATTTCGTTCCATATTTGCTGTAACCTTGCCTCTAGTTCGTTCAAACACGTGGGATGCCGAACTCGTCATCCCAAATGATCCCGGATATGCTCGATTAGAGACAAATCTGGGGATCGGGCAGGCCAAGGAAGGGTAGTAACAGTGCGGAGACAGTCTTGTGACGCCCATGCTGTATGAGGCCGAGCATTGTCTTGTTTAAAAATGGCTCCTGGGAGCCGTTGCATGAGTGGCAACACATGTGGTTGCAAGATTTCATGAACATGTCGCTGGGCTGTCGTAATGCCACGGAACAATACCAGGGTTGACCGTGTATTGTAAGCAATGGCACCCCATACCATCACACCAGCTGTGGAAGCGATGTGTCGTTGTACAACAAAGGCAGGATCGAGGCGTTCACGACGGGCTCTAAACACACGAACATGATTGTCATCACTGCCGAGATTGAATCTGGATTCGTCGCTAAAGACGACCTGGTTCCATTCCGCTGCAGTCCAGTTTCCTCGTGCTCGACACCACTCCCAACGAAGGCGTCGATGGGTGAGCATCAAGGGCAGCACACGTAATGGGCGCCGCTATACCAACTGTCCTTCAGCCAGGCGCCTTCGTATGGTTCGAGAAAACACATGGGCCCCTAGTGAAGGTGCTGCCTGTGCCTGGATGGCGGCCGATGAAGCAGTTGGCTGTACGCGTGCATTTCTTACGATGTGGCGGTCTTCTCGACGACTGGTCTGTCGAGGGCGTCCTGAGCCTGGTCTTCGTGTACATGACATCTCTAGGGTCCACTGGTCCCAACACCTCCTCACAACACAATCAGAGCGGCCTAATTGACGAGCTACTCGCCTAGCTGACCACCCAGCTTCCATCATCCCGACGATTCTCCCCCTCTCAAACTGCGGCAACTGCTCATATTGTCTTCGAACACGGCGTAATAGCATGTCTACCTCAGCTCTTCCTTTGTAAATGATTCAGCACACTCAAACAAGCTTTGGTTACCTGTTTCATGTTCCACAAAGTACGACGTTCAACGCCCTCTACCGGCTATACGTAATGCGCAATCACGCTGCATTTCTAATCATTTGCATATCTCCCCGACATGTACCTTCATTGCAAGTTTCGTTATGATCCCGCAATTATTTCTTGGTGCGCTAATTTGTTTGTCCATGAGTGTATATACATATACTTTTGGTGCTGCCGATTGCAACCAAAAAGGTAGGTGCGCAACTACATGTTATATCAGTCCTATATACAAGATTTCAACGTTCTAAGGCTACTCGTTTTTGAATTATGCGAGATACCTACATGCGTACGTACGTACAGACGTCACGAAAAAGTCTCTTCTGGATCCATTTTAAATCAGTTTTATAATTCGTTTGGGGAAAAAGAGTCTTTTATTCCGTTGTTGCGTACAGATGTCACACAAAAACATCGTTAAATTGCATTCGATAGCGGTCAAAATGGATATTTTGGTTGAAATACGATACCTGGAATTTTTCGTAATTACAATACTGCCTTCCGTTTCGTAATTACAATATGAGTTACACGGAAATCCTCCGCACCGGTTCGTACTGCGAACGTACTATTTTGCAAAAACGCAATGGTGAACTCATGGTTGAAAGTTATAAACAATCTCATTCCTTCATTATACAAAAATATGTTAGACGAGACTGCACAGTGGAATATGATGTTAAAAATATGGAAAGAGCAAAATGAGACTGAAACTCTGCTTGAAATAGTTTACACTGATCCGGGACAAATATTAGATGTAGTATATGATTTAGCTACAGCGCGTGCAGTTATCCATCAGTCTGCAGCAATCGATCCCAAAGTGCATTCTTTCGTGCCAAGATCTCTTGAAGGGATCATAGAAGAACGTTGGTGAGAACCTTGGGGAACACTGCATAGACAGCTAAATCTCTTTGCTGTATTCGGATTTATTTATCAATTTACCGTTTTTTCTCTCATGCTAAATCTAATGTATCATATAAGAAGATTCTGTCTCGGATTTTTATCATCTGATGCTATATCAGAGCAATAAAAACTAATATGCTATAAAATAAGATTTTTTTTTCAAATCTATATACTAGCTTTTAACTACTGTCTGTTGCATTGAATCTGGTCAATCTATAATATGAATTAGTATCTGCATTATGGTTACTATTAAGGTTTTTGTTATGGATATATATAGCTTTTCTACAAGATTTTTTTTATTAAATACTTGCTAATAAGGACGACGATTTTGTTATTGATTACTTGCTACTAATGACGAAATTAGCAAATATTATTTGGAGTTCTTGTAACATCGATCATTTTTCAATATATCTCTTCAGAGCCACAAACTTGAATTTTTTCAAATACTAAATGCCCGAATTATTCTAGAAGTAGATCTATCTAATACACTCATGTCCATAAATTAAGGATAATGTAAAATCAGGCAAAGGAAGAGTTAGAAGCAAAACAAATTTTAATTATTTGTAAAGCTTATTTATTAAACAAAAGATAAAGAGCAAAAAAAGATGCTATATATTTGATATTATTAAAAAAATTAGCGATTTTTTCTCCCTGGAGCAAATTACAAAAAAAAACCTATTTACAAAAAACCAATACTACATGGTTGGTATGATTGTTAATACAATTTATGTCTCCCAGACGATGCAATACAGTCCGTACAACGCCTAGGCATGCTGAGTATCAAATTATCGATCTGATCTTGGGGGATATTACACCACTCTAAAAGCAATGCTCTCCGAAGTTCGGTAGCCATGTAGGAGGAGGTTGACGGGCTGCAACTCGTCGGTGAAGCATGTCCCACACGTGCTCTACTGGATTCAAGTCCTTTGAGAATGCTGGCCAGTCCATACGGGTGATATCCTCCGATTGAAGGCATTCGCTAACGATGTTTGCACGGTGAGGACGGGCGTTGTCATCCATAAACACGAATTGTGCGCCAATGGCGCCCCCAAACAAACGTACATGTTGTTCCAGAATGAAGTCCCGATAGATTTCAATGATGTTTTCTTGGTGGTAACGGGTATCTGGAGGTCTCCATGTGAACGTCCGGCGAGAATCAGACTGCAAGCTAAACCTGGACTCGTCGGAAAACATCACACAAGCCCACTGTTGCGGTGTCCACAATGCATACTCTCTACTCCAGGCTAACCGCAGGCGACAGTGAGTTGCAGTAAGTGCAACGCATCTGACAGGTCTACGAGCATATAGACCAATCTGCCCTAAGCGTCTGTACACGGTCTGCCTTGAAATTGTCGTACCAGTGGCTGAAGAGAGCTGACGAGACAGGTCTGAGGCTGTGCTCTGCCTGTTTCTTTTGGCAGTAACTGCCAAATGCCGGTCCTCATTCGGCGTTGTAACTCTGGGGCGACCTGTGCTGTAACGTCTACTCACATTACAATCATCTTGGAATCGTTGCCAAAGCCTGGAGATGACACGCTGGGCAATTCCAAGTTCGTCTGATACTTCCAGTTGGGTACGCCTACATTCCAGACGGCCGATAACTCTACCACGTAAAAAATCATCCAAATGCATCTTTTGTGTCATAGCTATTCGGTTATTGCACTGAAATGCTTATAAAGCGCCTGCGAACAATTTTACTTCTTTGCCTGTATTCCTTATATATCACTCTCTTACACTCTCGTCATTGTAACGTACCATCGGTGTCATCTGGTAACTTCCTGAAATTTGCATATGATTCTTGAAGATGTGTATAGTGATTTTACACGTGATATATTTATTTTAGAGTTCGATTTCCGCGTGACTCCGAATTATCCTTAATTTATGGACATGAGTTTAATAGTGAAATGTGTAGAGTGCTGTACAAATAAGAGAAAAAGTGGGATAGTGGAGTGACTTATTAGAACGACTGGTTGTTTGACTGCGTTTTGCTGATGTTAAACAATATTTGAATGCATAGAAGCAAGTATTTAGACAGCTTTCAGATGCAAATATGTAGAGACATTAGGTTATTTCGAAGCAGCAGACATGAAAAATGAGCAACGCCTTCGCCGGGAATCGAACCACGGACCTCTCGGTTACGCATCGTGCATGCAGACCACTACACCTCGAAGACATGCGAAGAAGACGGGAGAAATACCTTACATACTCCCCCGTTTAAAGGGCGACTGGGGTTTGGGGTACCTAGTCGCCAAATCCCGGTGGTGGAGAATCATCATCCACCACCTTTTTAGTTAGGGCGCCAGTGTAGAGACATTAGGTTATTACGAAGCAGGAGATGTGAAAAATAAGCAACGCCTTCGCCGGGAATCGAACCACGGACCTCTCGGTTACGCGTCGAGCAGGCAAACCACTACAGCACGAAGGCATGCGAAGAAGGCGGGAGAAATACCTTATAAATATAGTTATTGTGTTCTTTATGCAAAATTCTTGCTGGCGGCAAGTGTCTCTTTAGTAGATTTCACAATATTCTGATGCATTTGCTCTCTCTGAAAGATTTTATATTCTCAATTAGTCACTCTTTTTAATTTCTTGGTTGTGTTTTATGCCTTCTGATTCTCTGATTCGTTCACGATGATATTAGAGGAGCCGCAGAATCATTGGTCGGTCGACTCTTGGAAATCTAGAAGCTTTGATGACAGACACAGCGCGGATCACTAAAACCCTCTGACCCTCGTGAAGTTATGACATTTGTAATATCAGCTGGTTGGTTGGTGTCGTGTCCTTTGAGAAGGCAAATGTATCCATGCGTGGAAATCACAGCTTCTGCCAGTTCCACAATCTTTTCACTATACAGCTCTCCCATGAAAGGAAATTCTCCCAAGCTTTGCAGAGCTGCAAATATTGCCAGACAGATGAAGATGTTTTCTAGAGAAAGCACCGTTTCGGAGGAGTTTCTACAAGTTCTATATCATCTGGTACCATCTTCATTAATATTCAGTCCTCTAAAATGTCAGGTTCACAATCTAGTAATGGTCTTTGTAATTTCTCCGTTTGTCCGTCCGTCTCACATGTCTGATAGATTTTATTATTAGATTTCTCTTTGAGGTTACATCACTTGCAGACATTATTAAAAGAGTTTTTGTTTCTGTAGTATCAGAGCATATCGTCTGACATCTCGTAACTGCCCGACTGTTTGACTTCGAGCTTTGGATTACGACTTGTGAGGAGACCATACACATGAATTTATAATTTTTATGTGGTCCACCGCAGTAGTAATAGTTTTCGTTATAATAAAATTGATGGCCCAGGAAAATTGGGCAGTTTTCTCTAAGAAACTGTGTAAATTTATGAGTTTTTATCACTTTGATTACTTTCTTATCTGTACTTGATCTTGAATTTATTATAAGAGAATGGAACAATCAGTCTCCGTAAATATTTTCCCGTCTGGAGTTATTGCTGAAGTTATCAGAAATAATGTTCATAAAATCCAGAGAAATAGCCTCAACGCAAAGTTTTCTGCGTATATATTAAACAGTGGATTTAAGGAAGCTTTTGTCTGTAAACCACCGAAACGTAATAATGTTCTGGAAGTATAATTCTCCCCAGTTAATGCATAAAATATCTTTATGCATGTTGGAGTGAAAACCCTAGTGCTGAAATGTACTTGGCTACATTTGTGTTTTCACGGATTGAAGAAATAGTAACTGTTGTAGTAAAAACAAATGAATACGTCAATGTCTTTATGCATGTAAATCGAGAGTGTGCCGATGATTCCAACATCATTAACAGTCAACTTTAAGAAACATCAGCAATGCTGTTTGTCATGACTTTTCATGCTTACGTCGGAGGCTGAATATGTAGAATAAACTGGCTAATATCATTTGGCTAAATTACTCAAGCATGATTTCAAGCCTTTATTTCCGAATAGAAAATGTTTGCAAGCAAACTGCGGCAAATTACTGACTGTAATTTTAGCTGTGATTCGACGAGAAAAGTAAACAGAACAAAAGGAATGGTCTCGAGAGGAAAAGAAAACACTCGAATTTTAGTTTGCATGTCAGTTTCGGTACTTCTTAATGTAGAACATGAATATGACATAAAATCTGATTTCTGAAAAAATAAGTACTTTTAAATTTACTGTCATTGATTATTCTTCAAAGCCTTTCCTATATAAAGCCATAGTTCTTATATATAGAGAGAGAGTTTTTACATAGAAAGTCATAGTTTCTTACTTAAAAGCATAGTTTTGAGCTGCAAATTAAGATATAAATGTTTCCTCCAGCATATGAGTTTAATCATGCTTGAGAAAGTGTAACATATTGAAGTCTTTGAAAAACAATAGCTTCACACATGACTATTTTACGGCGGTCAGTTATTTTGCAATTTTTTTAATTCTACATAAAACATTCGTAATTCTAGTTAGATACACCTTGCATTAGTCCGCTATTCGCTAGCATAATAATTTAATTAATAATTCGATAATTAACTGTTTCACAAGTGAATTAACTATTTGGTTTGTAAAGTTCTACTGTCCTTCTGTTGTGTAGAATCTTGAGAAATAGTGATTGCACTGAGGAAGGGTTAAAACTGCCCTTTATTAAACTCTTTAACTTATTTACAATGCGTCAAACTGACGCTAACATACTACGCCTTAACTTGGGCGGTAACTGAAACAGTAGAATCAAACTTAAGAATTCAAGATGTTCCCAAATAGTAGAATTACACCACAGGGCTCATATAATCCCGTAGCCTACAGCGTGTAGAAAAGTCTAGTGGCAGCAAGATAGTAGCGCTTAAGCCACGTCAAACCAGCAGTAACGGTTAAATAGACGTTTGCGTATAAGCACGCACGGCAATTTCCCGGACTCTCTCCTTCTCTACTTTAACGTCGATATTTAACTTATTCTTCCGCTGGTAGAATTTGCATTTCTTACGCGCGCTACCAAATTTAAATATTCTGGCACTGACAATTATGGGAATGAAGGCTTATGGGAAAGTAACTTAAAATTAAAATTAACTGGTTATTTAAAATAAATCCGTACAGGTTAATTAACAATACCTTAAAATGTTTTGAGAGAATTAAACAGTTTTCTTTCAATTTTGGGCAATACGTTGAGAATTCAGCCGACTAGTTTTATTATTCTGATCATAAATTCAGTTATAAAAGTAACGCTTTCATATATTTCAATGACTTTGGTTTTAGTCAACTAGAAAGTGTGTAAACCTTGTAATAGACCACAACTTTCGCTACGAATTACTTTCTATGTAATTATTTCTTTATGAAAAGTGAATTGCTGCATATCTCAAATACATTAATTAATTTCTGAGTTGACTATTATTCATTTACAATTGCTGGAAAACACAAAATTTCCGTGAATTAATTTTTAAGTGTTCCATTTCGATGTTTTGCTTATTTAGAACAAAAAGCTAATTATCATTTCAAAATGTTATTAAATTCTATTTCATAGTTACTGCTATTAATTTTGTTTTATTGGTTCAAGTTATTGATATTCGAGTTTATCTTAAAAGAAATATTTAAGAAATGAAATTCTTGAGAACAATGATCTTTAATCTCTTATATCTCGTTACTGCCTTCAAATGTGTATGGAACTTAAAAATTATCTTGCACAGTTATAAAAATCTACAGTTATACTATATCAGAGAAAATCGATAAGTATGTGTACATATATACATATGCATTAAAATTTGTTTATATAAATTGTGTCTATGAATAAACACAAAAAAATGTGACGCAAGTAATTTAGCAAAATTTATAAGCACACTGCTAAGTAATCCGAGAAATGGCTTCCTTTTTTACGTCTAAACAGTTTATTGCGGGGTTAAAATTGTTTTGCTAAAGCAAAGACGCAAATCGTCATTTATATGCAGTCTCTCTTACATTTATTTATTTAATTATTCTATGTTATTCCCTTGTTTTTAAAATGCGAATTCTGATGGGATATCCCCAAAAATATAATTTCAGTTCTTACATTAAGAACCATTGCCTTAGAGAATTAGTAAGCAAGACTGTCATTAATTTCATGTATTAGTACCCAATGAGATCCCATTTCCCTCAACAGTACAGCTCGGTGGGAGGGATGGCTTACGTGCACTTGAAGAAGATATTATTTGAAGCTTATTCCTAACTTGAACAGCTCAACAGCAAATGTTTCTGAACAGCTGGAAGACTGTTCTCGATTCTAATGCATAGAATTCAAACATATACTAATGAATCCTGAGACTTTTGAATCCTTAATTGAAAAGGATATTATTAACTCCCACGTTACACCCAATAGGATTTATATGATAGGCTTAAAAATATTACCAATGTGGAAACATAAAAATGGTTCCGGTTTCGAGTCCTGCATTCCTAATATTCTACTGGAAGTTTTACCGCCTCAAGACGCTATTTGTCCTAGTGATCTGCAAGGCACACTCCGGTCTACCCCGACAAGACGACCCCATTGCGGAAATCGCCGAGCCGAAGCAGTGTGCTTACTACCAAGTGACTTAATGTGCGATGAGACAGATGAATAATCAAGATCTGCTCATGCGACCCATCCAAAGTCAGATGGCGGTCCCTTTTGCCGCTTTCTCTCCGGTAAATCTTGCCTCCTATCCAACCCTCAGAGTGGTCTTCCATTCCAAATACCAGGATTCATAAGAGCAGTTCACACAAGGGTTTATCGGAGACATCTGGAAAAGCCGGCGCAACTCCAAGACCAGTTTATCCTAATAACGGAACCAGATAAAATATGTGAACTTCGCGTACAGCACATTCGCGTAGTTAACACATGGAACTGACTCAGATAAACCCCAGTGTGAATGTATGCTATTAATCCTGCATGTTGGGATACATCGCGTTGAATGCAGTACGTTACCAGCTTTGCAAGTATAGATGACCCTTCTTGAAAGCCGCACTTAACATAATTTGATCCTATCATTCACTACATTTCATTTTCTTACAATTTTTAATGTTACAAAGATAAAGTTAACTTGTTTTCCATTTTTCGGAGAGACAGTCTCATTTGGAGTTTTTTATGGACTGTCACATTTTACATCGCAGGTGCACTAATTTATTTATGTCTAACGTGTTAAGCAAAGAACCACAAGCATGAGACTGAAAGCATTTTGCTTCATTTTCCTCTTGTTTCCTTTTCCCTGTTTTTATTTTCATGTCTGTTGCATAACTGACTGGCTGTTTCATTCGTAATATTTACAAAAGAAACTTATGTTATAAATTAATTGTTTAAAACTTTTCTCAAACAGACTTTTGTCCACGAATAGAGTAACGAATAAGTTCGCGAATAAAGTTCGTATTCTTACTGAGTTTGGTAACTAAAATAATAGTTCCCAAACTCAGTAAGAAGGCGAACTATTTGCTTAAAGCAGTTTTTAATTTTCCGTTACAAATTAGGATTGCAAATCTACAAATGATTAAGGCTGTAATATGAGATTGAAGGTATTTAACTACCAGTTAAGCGTAAATTACATGTTCTAATAGTTTATTAATAGCCTAAGAAAAAATATAAATATGTAATGGTGACAAGCGCAGCATTCACCTTTTCTTTATATCTCGTTTTTTTAAATTTATAGTGTGAATTATATCAAATATTTTTCTGAATCCGTTTGTATTGGAAAATACATAAATAGATCAAAACATATCTTCTTTCGAAGAGCTATAGGAACCGAAATTGCACATTTTTCAATTGAGAGAAATGAACAAATACGCTGTGCAGTTGAAGTAGTTCGTTTCTGCAACTAATCCCATTAAATTTCTGTTCCTAACAAAGGGTCATCCGCTTCAAAATTGCGCAAAATACAGTCGTATACTTTTTCAGTCTAATTTTGAAAGATTCGTGGTTTTATGAGAGCAGAAGAGTTTCGATTTAAAGAAACTTTGTACTAAGATTTTATAGACAACTAATTACGATTTCACACAAGAACAAAAAGAATCTCTCACACAAGATGCTTGTAGTTTGGGATTGATGAACTTTTGCGAGCGCGATGTTCATTATTTTCTTATTTGGAATTAGGTGATTACAAAGGTTTATTATTAGGTAGAAAGAAGGGAAAATGGGCAATAACTGGATGTAAAACTCAGATGACCCAAAGACACTTATCTATATCATGCAGTATACTTTTCTGTATCATACACTTAGTATATTATACAGATAAGTATATTGTTTGGACATTTGTGGTCAGCACGCTGGACGCGTAACCGAGAGGATCGTGGTTCGAGTCCCGGCGAAGGCATTGCTCATTTTACATCTCTTCTGCTTCGAAATAACCTAATGTCTGTATGAACTCTATGTTTTAAGCATGCGTATAATTTATCACCAATGAAATCAGCTAAGCCAAAAATAAGAAAGGCCGAGTACTGGTCTAAAAATCCAAATAATAACCAAACTGAAAATATCAGTGAAGCAGAAATACCAAACGTAAATAAGATGTGTTCTCAAGGACAACAAATAACATCATAAATGATCTTTAATCACGCTAAATTTCATAGTTCCTTATCAAGATTATTAGATTTTTCAACTTCAAAATTAGTAAGAAATGATAAATCCTCCTGACAATCTTCAGCAAGCTCTTTAACAAGTAACCAATCCAAACTAGCAATAGGTTCTAAAGTAGACAGCTCAAATAATCCAATGGATATTAATATGGATACTGATATAAGGCCAATGGATATGAATGATACTAGTATCCCCGCTCCAGTTTTGGAAGGGCAGAGCGACTCAGGTTCAGTAACTATTAAGACGGTTGCAGTCAATGGAGCCTTGGTAACGGTTATAAAACGAACTCTACAGCCAACTCTAACCAGCTTTACTTCTTCACAGAAGGATAAAAAAAAGGCGACCATATTTAACTATTAACATCAAGTGATACATCACTTGAAAAAGGAAATACAAAACAATCCTAAAGCGTTAGAGAATCTCAACACATAGGCATATGAACGACAACAACTTGATTAGAATATTGTCGCATTAACAGGAGAATCAGATCATGAACAAGCCAAAAAGACTTACAATCTCACTTGTCTAGAAAAAGTGAGTGGCCTAATATAATATTATATAATACCTGGGTAAATTCGGTAACTCTCTAAAAATTCGTAGTTGAAGTTAGAATGAGCAAGAGATTACAATAGGTCTTGTAAGAGTTTGTTCAGAAAGTGAGAATTTTTAATGTTCATCCAGTGCAAAGTTAGCAACACATTTACAACTGGAAGCTTGAGCCAGACAGTAGCATATCTACTACCTGCGACCCACAGTCTCTTACTTCTATAACCTGGAACACCAGATATTATCATCTACGATTAGACACCAATTTTCCAACCTTCCATGTCATAAAAACCACAAGGCACCATTTACAAGTGTGAAAAGAAAAACTCTACCCAATCGAAGCAAAAGCTGTCGGAGCAGGTAATCATTATCACGTAAGTGTTTCTAATTTGAATGAGATAGCGCAGTGAAATATCTTTTTTCTTTGAAATGCCATCCATCTTTCCTCACAGCGTTTATTTTTCCAAATTGTCCCGGTCCAGATCTATCTGGCCATAAAGCTTTTGCAATCATCGGCTTCATCAAAAAGATGATCCATGCTTATTGCGTTATTTGCGAGAACTTTCACCTGTAGCTTCAATTTCAGACCATGTCAATTCACTGCTGTATATCGAAATAAAAGGTTTTGTTCCATCAAAACCTTCTTTCCATACCTCAATATAACAGATATAATCTGTCATGAAATGTTGTAAGCTCTTGCAGACTTGTATTCAGATTAGTTATGTGTATTGCGTACGTTTAAAATTTAAACGCATAAGCCTGAAAATATGAATAACTGGCTGAGACGCAGGTACCACATCATCAGACGGGGTCGGTTCCGGTCAAAATAGGACGTCTGGTAAGCTTAATGATATTCCAAGTTTTCTGTCAATATCTCTATATTTAGCTTCTCAGCTAATATCTTATTTTCTGTCATAGCGAAGCTAATATTTAAATAACAATATTAACAATATTCCGTTATGTAACAATGTTCCGTTAACAATGTTCTGCTAATAACATTTTGTTCTTTGTGTTTAAATTAATGAATAAATATTTATTTAAATATTTTTTGAATTTAGGTGAACTGTTGTTGGAATGGGAAGGTCGTCAAGCTCGTATCGTCCGCCCAGATGTTCAAACTGTCAATGGCGTCATACATGTGATCGATCGTGTAATGATGATGAGGCGTGACCTTACCAAATCGGGTGCTCCCATTGGTGCACTTAGCAATGGCTTCTTATCCATCATTCCCGCTTTTTTTTCAGTCGCCATCTTTTTCTGAAGACCAACACATCGCAGAAAGAATAAAGGAACACATAAAAAGGCAACAGAAACTGCTGTCAAACACTTACAGTGGTTAAGAGAAAGAAAGATTTTTGCAAAAAACTTTGTGAAATGTGCATTTTAGAAGAAGAGGCGATTTCTGTGCAGTCTTGTGTTCTTTTATTGTTGCACGAACGTGTAGCGTCTTCAGACTGATGCCAGAAAATGTATTACATATTCAGGAATTGAAGTGCAACAGTGTAAAAAAAATGTTGTATGTTTTGGGGTACGGTATAAATGATTCCGAAATTTGCTTATAATTCATAGAAAACCAGTAAAGTGACACCATAGAAACATGTTTGAGCGCTTTTGGATAGAACTCATCAAAACGCCTTAAATGGCGAAGCGTAAAATTTATTACAACGTCCAAACTCATTTTTTAATTACAGTACTGAACGTAAAATTTGCTGTCGATGTACAGCTGTTAGTATTATCTATAAGAGGAGAAAGTACGATTCCCGAATATTTGGGATTTACAGGAATATTCCAAGAATCCTCTACTACGATTCTCTCCTAATTACAAAATTTTAAATTAGTTATTATTGTATTTTAATCTAACACAAAAATTGTTTGTTTAAGAAATGTATTTATTTATGACGAAGCGATACGCAGATTGAAACGTGTCGAAAACTATTTAAAATATATTTATTTTACTAATGACAAATTCTATGTTTTATAGAATACAATCATTAAAGTCATAGCTTGCTTATTAAAAATGGCATTACACAGCTGTTTCGAAAATTATCATTACTTAGCTGTAGATTGAAAATAATTTAAAAACAAATGGATTGTATATATTATACCTATAGTATGCCCATATTATACTTCTAAATTATAAATCAGACATTGAGTTAAAAGTGCACTAGAATATAACTTATTCAGTTCTACTTTTAATAGCTTTGCTAGCAAACTAATTCAAATTAAGGAATTAGATCTGTTCTGGGAGACCATGTTATTTAATGTAGTTTCTTACTTACATATGGTAGTAAAGCTGTTCTCTCCAAAAATACTGTTATGTTTATGATACTGAATCATATTATTTCCAATAATGTTATTATTACTTGTGTAGCGAGATATTCCTTTGTATTTATATGTGACGGAGAAACACACCCTTGTTGAAATGCATAGCACACTCTGCTGTTTTGTCAGTTTGTAGTAGCATATGCTTGAATGTAAATGTTTGACCAATGTATGGAAATTTTGTAAATCTTATTGTAAATTGATATAAATAAAGGACCATTTTGGTTCACGAAATACTACAGCAAGGAAAATTATGACTTGCTTTAGTTTATTATATTTTTGTGCGCAGTTGGAATAGGTGGCACTGTATGGGTGCTACGATTTCGTAGTATATCGCATTGTTATGGTTGCTATTTAATTACAAAAATTGTTCATGATTATTATCGCAGCAGCATACAATGAACCATTTGAAAAAAAGATATTAGATGTGAACAAAACGTTCTTTGTTATGGTCTTCGTTCCCGATTCCCTTACTGTGAATTAATAAGATTGTAAATCCAGTATTTTAGAGTGAGAATTATTTGACAAACGATGTTTTCTTAATTTTTTGAATTTCTATTACAATTACAAATTTCATGATTAATGTGGTCTTTCTTTTTCACTGAATGAATTAGAGGAATTCTGATTTAACTTGCATGTTTTTAAACCAATCGCCATTCACTGTTATTACCAAATAGTTTATTCTTTTCTATCTAATTACAGAACTTCCAAGGTTTTTAAACTGCGAAATTTATATAAATATATATTTCTTTTTCTGAACATATAAAACTTTTCGTCTGATATTAGAATGTTAAAACAAAAATCTAAATTATATAAGGTAGTAATATTTAAACTTTTTAAATTAGTCTTTTTAAAGCTGAAATTCAGATTTTTTGAAAAAAAAAGTAAATAAATAAAAAGTGAAATGAATATTTAAGAACAAAAAAATGGCAAAAGAGGCTACTAGAACATTTAAAGCCCAACTTATGTAACTTTAAGTATTTAACTTTTAGAATTTTAAGGTAAAATATTTAAGACAAATATGCATACTATAATTTTTAAATTATGTAAATTTACTTGTTTGAATTTTGTCCTTTTTAAATTAAACAAAAAAAACACATATAAAAATATAAACAAATAACATAATATAAACAAACACAAATAAAACACAAAACAAACAATATAAACAAATAACATAATATAAACAAACACAAATAAAACACAAAACAAACAATATAAACAAACAAAAGTAAAAAACAAAACAAGAAACACATAAAAAACGTGTTACAGTTTGAAAATTGTGAGCATTTTTCGTTTGAATTTTAATACTTTAAACTAAGACTTTTGCAAAATTACATACTTTGAATTTATATGTTTTGAGGCAAATTACAAAAGAGTTCTAAATGTTCTATCTGTTGGTTCAGTGATAAATTGCAATGACACCTATGGAAAATGCATTTACATTTAAATAACTCAAAATGTTCAAACGAGAGACGTATATTTTTGAGTCATTTTAAATATTTAATTTGTCAATATAATTCAGTTTAAGCCTTTTAGATACCTTCGACAACAAAAAAATCAAAAGCAATATTTATTTTTAGTTATCGTCATGCCTGCAAATTTAGCACAAAATAATAAGCAAATTTATTTTGCATCACTCGCTGTTCTTTTACATTGAGTGCTGATTGATTGCAAAGCATCATCGATCTACGACTCAAATTATGCTTAGATATTAAATTTGTAATTTTTGGTAAGACGGTTATGGAGAAATTTTAAAATTTACCTTGGTGTATTTTTTTCAGTTTGCGCCAAGAATAATTCACTTGGTGAACTTCTTAATTTGTAGCAACCTATTTACCTTTCCTTATTTTCATTGTCCAGGAGTGGAAAAGAAGTCATCTTTCATACTTTTAAATAATTTTAACAAAGTGGTTAAACCACATTTGGCGATATTATTGCTTAAAACGAATATGCCAAATTTCATAACGCGCCAATATGTAAATTCACGTATATCTTAGGAAATTTATTTAAAAATCTCTTAATTTTTTGCAGGTGTGCTTAGAAATACATCTACTTTAAGATGATAGTAAAAATGTTATAGGTTATAATTCAAAATATTTTTCGAAAAATTTATAAAAAATATTTAAAATTACAAATTTAAAAAATAAATCATAAAGAATGAGTTAATTTTATTTGGAATGAACCTAAATTTCGAAATGTCAAAGGAAGAATAAAAAAAGTTTAATAAAAAAAAAGATATTAATAAATGTATGTAAGATATAAGAAAATCCCATAGCTGCTTACTAAACTAATTGGCGATCTCAAAATTAAAATTCTAAATTTGGTGCACTCTCCCTGAATTCATCTGTTTTCCCAAATTCGAGATTTTTCCATGTTACGTAACGCTGATTGAAAAAAGCAACCAAAACTAATACTAACCAAACATAGGTCTCTAGAATAGCACCTACACTGGTATAAATATCCTGCCGACTTCTTCTGAATTAAAATATAACAGTTT